>CM077516.1:45632148-46070797 GCA_039654895.1 Mongoloraphidia duomilia | reverse complement strand
TAGCAATAGTTCCGTTCGTTAAAAGGGACAAATTGAAAATTGAAAATTTCTATTTGAAAAAAAATTGCCCAGCATTCCTCTAATTTTGCTCGGATCAAAAAAAGTCATTTGAAGTATCGCTAGAACTCTTGGAGGGCTACCCAGAACTCTGAAGAAAAAAATTGAAACAAAAAAAAAAATTTTTGTCATCGAGCTAGGTACCTAGCCGCTCAAAGCTGAAAAAAATCAATTTTTTTGGAGTTCTGAGTAGCCCTATAATAGTTCTGGAGTTCTTTATAGTTTTCAGCAATAGTTCCGTCCGTTAAAACGGACAAATTGAAAATTACATTTTGAAAAAAAAAAATTGCCCAGCATTCCTCTAATTTTTCTCGGATCAAAAAAAGTCATTTAAAGTATCGCTAGAACTCTTGGAGGGCTACCCAGAACTCTGAAGAAAAAAATCGAAACAAAAAAAAAATTTTTGTCTTCGAGCTAGGTACCCTCTCAAAGTTGAAAACATTCAATTTTTTTCAGAGTTCTGAGTAGCCCTACAATAATTCTGGAGTTCTTTATAGTTTTTAGCAATAGTTCCGTTCGTTAAAACGGACAAAATGAAAATTGAAAATTTCATTTTGAAAAAAAAAATTGCCCAGCATTCCTCTAATTTTGCTCGGATCAAAAAAGTCATTTGAAGTATCGCTAGAACTCTTGGAGGGCTACCCAGAACTCTGGAGAAAAAAATCGAAACAAAAAAAAATAATTTTTGTCATCGAGCTAGGTGCCCAGCCAATTAAATAGCCGGAAGCTATTTGTTTTAAAAAAATGATTTATTTAATTTTATTTTATTATAATTAAGATTACAATTTGATTTTATTAGTGTATTTGCCATATGGCACATACACTATTGCCGTCGGTCGGATGGCGTGACCTAGGGGTCGGACCAAAATTTGTCGACGTTTCATAGCCTCCTGAACACTTTGGCACCATTTTTGGAAATGTCAGTTTATATATGTATGTGTATATATATAAATATATATATATATATATATGTATGTATATATATATATATATTTATATTTATATATATATATTGTTACGAATATCAGTAGAGGTGGAAGGGAGAGCCGGCCATAGTTCCCCGACGCAGCCAGAGAAGGACGGTGTGAAGGGAAAACAGTACACGGTTCGGGACTGTACCGCAAGCAAGCATGCATGGCGGACATAATATAATGTTACTGTGTGACCAAATATCTGGATAATAATAAAATATATTAAAATAATTGAAATTAGTAGATGTTTTATTTTAAGAACCTGTAGCGTTCTAACATATCAGAAGTGAGATAAGAACTTAGTGCCTTAAATTACAGTTCAAAAATTGAAAATATGTGTTTTCTTTGTTCGTTCCTTTGTGAAATACACAGACAGTAAAGTGACGTTGCCATCTATATGGGTGTGTGAGTGAACCCCCGTCTGTACGGATAGACTCAGTACTTGTGCACTTAAGAACGTATAGTTGCTAGCCAGCAGACGGCAGTTGTGTGAAACCCCGACTCAACGGACAGACACAGTGCATGCGTACTTAAGAGTCTATAGTTGCTAAACAGTCAACTGCATTCGATTCGATACAGTGTTATTTTAGTGCGATAAGGTGTAAACATTTTGTGATCTTTAAATAAAGCACTGATAAAGTAATTATTGTGTCCGATGGTAATAATTTTGAGGGGTGTACAAAATACACAACCGATTGAATATGACTGGCAGTGAGGCCGGACGATTTTTGTTAAAATGTCGGTCGTTTGACGATTTGATCTTGATAAGAGCATAAAAACTGAATTATTGTGGTGACTGATTACGAACTTACGTATCAATGAATTTTTGCGTCATTGTCATGAATGTCACGATGAAAAATTAAATACTATGTGCAGGTGAAATTAACGGGTTTCTTACGTTGCGTTGATGTTCTATGATAAACGAGATAACGATGGAAATGATAAAGATAAATCGGAAAATGCAATGAGAAAATTACAAAGATACGTAATAGAAGATGCTAAATTCTGGAACAGTTTTAATAATTTACGAAATGAGTAACATACATGTAGATGTAAATTACGTAGTAAAGAAACTAAAGTTGTGTGCGTTAAATCAGAGAAATATTTTTGGAATTGTGATGCGTTATGTTGAGAGATGTTAAAATGTAATGAATACAGTGTGTAAATTGGAGTTTTGATTGAGGTGGATTTAATTCTGCGTAAATCGAAGTGATGCAGTTAGTAGGATAAAAGAATGGATGTATTCGGGTGCGAATTAGCAAAGAAAATAAGGTCAGATATCTGTGACCGTGAGTGTTTTGAAATTCGAAAGGACAATAAAATTAAGATATAACGGGACAGTATGGTCTAGAGAGTATTTAAATTATAATATAATGTCGGTACAGTGTTTGGTAGTCACTCCATAATGGAAATAGTTCAGTAGAAACGTTGGAAGCTGCGTATACCGTTGATCAGTGAAAATTTTGGAACAAGTGGTCTGTGGCAAAATGGCTGGAGATGGTGATACGTCAGATGGTACGTTGTCTACGGATGAACCGAAGGATTTCCGCAATATGAGTGAAGTTTTACCAGAACTTGATCAGGTTAAGAAAGGTATCGATATTCAGGAGTGGATTAATAAATTAGTAGAATACGTGGCGTGATAGATTACCGAGAGGTGGATTGGCTGTAAAGCTTTATTGTTGAAAAACAAACGACGAAATGATCAAAGTATAGTTGACTATTTTTATAATAAACTTTCTAAGTGTAACATAGTGCAAATGAGAGAAAAGCATGTGGTTGTTTTACGCGTAGCAAACTGTAAGAATGTGTCATGATAAGGTGAACTATGAGTACGAATACATCAGCGGTACTAAACAAGCGAGTTTACTGTGAAACACCATCATACAGTGCAGCAAATGCAAGTATTTTAAGGGTGAGTCCTGAAAACGATATAGATCAGACAGTAGCACTGAAGTGAAATTGTCACTAGTGAACTAGCAACGGTTCACTTGTGATGTGAAGTATCTAGCTGATCATAAGAAAACTTATTGCTAGATATTTGTAATGAAATTTAACTGAAAGAAAATGTAACACAATCAAGCACTTTTATGCATAACATCATTTCACGTATGGTGTCGCAGCCCGACGATAATAATTACAGTCGATAAGTTTTGGTATTTAACATACGATGTTGAAACTTGTAATGGAGATAGATAAATCAATGGCAATTGTTGTTTATAAAACTTACTAAGGGACCTGTATGAACGTGCCGCTTGTGATTAACAGATTTGAATCTTTTGAATGCATTTGATTACGCGCACTAATTTTGGTATCTAACCTTGCCATTGAAATCGCTGCGGAAATTCAGAGGCTGCATTTTACTAAATGTCTAAGGCCCGATTCGATTGAGTTACGCAGATGTTTTAAGGTGAAACCTTGATAGATGCTACCGAAGATGCTTCTCATATAAACTTGAATGAAAGCGACTAGGTATTATAACAGTTCAACTTCAGAACTAGAAAATGAACAAAATCAGAGATATTTTTCGAAAGAGCCAAATCACAAAACGAGACGTTATTTTCAAAATGGTATGCTTGAAGATGGATGAGTATACCGAACCGAAAGTTAGAAGACCTATGCGAAATCTGAGAAGATTATTGGGGCATACATAATATGCCGAAGCACGTATGTCAGTTGAAGTACAGGCAGATTTAAAGCGACTGAATTTCTCTAAACTGAGAGCCGAGATTGTGAAACAAATTGCTGAGAACCAGAGGCAGGAGAAAGAACAGTTTGACAAGGCCAGAGCCGAAGTGGATGTCTATTGTATATATACTTAGTTTCGTAATTATTATAAGTTTTGTACATATTATGTAATAATCTCAATTCACAGAGAAATTTCTTTTTAGTTAAAATCAAAAATAAAATTATTACCGTTTGAGTTCTCTTAAAATAAAGAAGTAAAAATTATTACGAGTATATTCATTAAACAATTAAAAGAAAACTACATACACAACAGACTGGCGACGAGGATTAAAGATTCAACATGGAAAACGTATTAGCGGATATAACGAAAGTATTAAAACACTTACAAGCTACGCAAATCCAACTTCTTGAGAAAAGTAAAACTCAGAAAGACGTTAATGGAGCAAATTTACAAGGGATACAGCTACAAGCTTACGATGAATCAAATGAAACATTCGATACGTATTTACAACGATTAGAAAATTATTTGACATTGAGAAATTTGAATGACGACACTGTAGAAGACGACAGAAAGTGCGTTCAAATTTTGATAAACTGTTTGGGACCGAAAACTTACCATACTTTAACAAGTCTCACAGCTCCGAATTTGCCGAATACCAGGACGTACAAAGATCTACTCAAACTACTGAAGGATCATTTATGCCCAAAACCAAATGAAGTAGCCGAGCAACATAAATTTGCTTCAAGATTACAGCATGAAGGCGAAAGTATTTCAAATTTTCGAGCAGAATTACAAAAATTAACTACAAACTGTAATTTTACATGTGAAAGCTGCAAGAAACCGACGATAAATACACACTTGCGTTCTCAATTCATCAGAGGAGTGAGAGATAGTGAAGTACGCGAAAAACTACTCCAGCAAAGCTCAGAAACTACATTTGAAGACGTCGTTAGAATAGCATTATCTATCGAATCGTCAAAATCTGAGAGTCGAGAAATGCAACGGTTACCACAGCAAATTAACTTCATTAACAAAACGAAGAAACCCAAAAACAAAACTCAAAAAGAAAATACACGTACTTCAAGAACGAAGAAAATTGTGGGGAAATGTTTTAAATGCGGTAGACAAAATCACAAGGCGAATGAGTGCTACGCAAAGAATTTGAAATGTAACCACTGCGGAAAAGATGGACATTTAGAAATTGTTTGCATGAAAAAAAATTCACAAGCAGAACAAAGGCAAATTACGCAACATGATTCTACAAATGACGAGGGCGACACTGACAGTAATTCTGAAATTTACACAATGGCTCAAGTAAAATTATCTAACAACTCTGATAAATTCCTAGTACAACTGAAAATTGAAAATAAAGACTGCAAAATGGAAGTTGATACAGGTGCTGCTGTGTCTACTATGTCTGAAAAAACTTTTACAGGTATCTGCGCACACAAACAATTACACACCACAGATGTCAAGCTAAAGACTTACACAGGGCAATTAATAATTCCATTGGGAATTGCAAGAGTAAATGTTACATACAAAGGTACAGCGATGTTTGAAAATATCTACATTCTAAAAGGCGACGTTGATTCAATTCTGGGAAGAGACTGGATACGAAAATTGAAATTAAATTTATCAGAAATACATCAAATCGAATCGATGCCAGAATCAATCGGGAAAGTCGAAGTATCTACATTAATACAAAATTACAAAGATATTTTTGTAGAGAAAATTGGAAAAATTCCGAACTACGAATGTTCCTTAAAATTACAAGGGAATATAAATCCAATATTCATCCGACCAAGACCGGTACCGTATGCCTTGAAGGATAGAATTGAGGAAGAAATCGAGCGACTAGAAATAATGGGTGTTTTAGAGAAGACAATTTACTCTTCTTGGGGAACTCCAATAGTACCTGTAATCAAAAGCAATGGAGATATTCGCCTGTGTGCCGATTACAAAGCGACGATAAATAAATTTTTACAAGAAGACAATTATCCGATACCGAGAGTTGAAGATATTTTTGTCAAAATGAGCGGAGGAAAAATTTTCTGCACTCTTGATATTCACAAAGCCTACCTTCACATGAGTGTGGATGAAGAAAGTTCACTTCTGCAAGCCATTAGTACGCACAAGGGGACTTACAAAGTCAAACGTTTAATGTTTGGAGTCAAGATTGCACCAAATACATGGCAGCGTTTCATGGATCAAGTCCTTCATGACCTACCTGGAACAGCATGCTTCTTTGACGATATTGTGGTGCAAGGGGCAAACTACAAGGAATTATTGATACGTCTTGAAAGGGTGTTCGATCGACTACGTAGCCGGGGACTACATCTAAACGAAAAAAAATGCCAATTTTTCCAAAATTCAATTTCGTATTTGGGACACAAAATTGATCAAGACGGATTACATCCGGTACCTGAAAAAATTGAAGCAATAATAAAGAGTCCTCGACCCAAAAATGTGTCTGAAGTTAGAACATTTTTAGGAATGATAAATTATTATCAAAAATTTATACCTAACATAGCGGTAAAACTAAATCCATTAAACAATCTGCTAAGGAAAAATGTTGTATTCAAATGGACGGAACAACATGAAAAGTCATTCATTAACTTAAAGAATGAAATTACAAGTACACGAGTTTTGACCCCATTTGATCCAAAACTGCCTTTGATATTAGCAACAGATGCCGCTCCGACAGGTTTGGGAGCAGTTATCTCACATCAAATGGAGGATGGATCCGAGCGACCTATTGCATTTGCGTCCAGATCCTTAACAAGAGCCGAATCAAATTACAGTCAGATTGACAAAGAGGCGACTGCAATAAATTGGGGACTTAAAAAGTTCTTTCAGTACTGCTATGGACGAAAAATAATTCTCATTACAGATCACAAACCGCTAACTAGAATTCTACATCAAAACAAAGAACTTCCAGCAACTTCAGCATTGAGATTGCTACATTACGCAAACTTTATGGCGGGTTTCAACTATGAGATACGATATAGAAACACTAAAGAACATGCGAACGCCGATTATTTATCACGATTTGCTTATTGTACACCGGAATCTTCAAAAAATAAACTGGACAATGATAATATTTTTTATTTGAACCAACTACAAACTTTACCTGTTACTAGAAATACGATTCAAAAAGCAACTGAAAAAGACGAAGAATGTCAAGAGATTTACCAAGCGTTACAATCAGGAATCTCAGAACAATTTCACGAATTTACTTTACAAGATGGGTGTATTTTTCGAGGAATACGAGTCGTAATTCCAAAAACGCTACAACAACAAATTCTAAAAGAGTTACACATAGCTCATCCGGGAATAGTCAGGATGAAAGAGCTAGCCAGAAGTTACGTATGGTGGCGAAATATCGACCGAGATATTGAAGAAATGGTTAAAGGATGCAAGAGTTGTTGCAGCATACGAAACAATCCTCAGAAAATTCCAGTACATCCATGGGAATATCCTAAAATTCCTTGGCAAAGAATTCACTTGGATTACGCAGGACCGTTTATGAATAACAATTTTTTATTAATTGTAGATGCTTATACAAAATGGTTCGAAGCTATACCTACCAAATCAACAGGATCACAAACTACCATTGAAATTCTTCAAGACATTTTTTCGCGTTTTGGGCTGCCAATCACAGTTGTAACAGACAACGGCTCGCAATTTAAATCAACCGAATTTGAGACATTTTTAAAATTAAACGGTATCCATCATAAATGTACAGCGCCGTACCGGCCCGCAACAAATGGACAGGCCGAACGGTATGTCCAAACTTTGAAACAAGGACTTCGTGCGATGGCAGACGAGCCAGGAAATTTAAACGCCAAATTATGTCGTTTATTGACGCAATATCGAAAGACACCAAATTCAACGACGGGTAGGAGTCCAGCTGAGCTTATGCTAAAGGGAACGTATAGAACAAGGCTGGATCTCACTAAAAGAAACATATCCCAAGAAATAACTGAGCGACAATTACCGATTACAGCAAAAAACCGTGACTTTAAAGAAGGTGACTTAATTCAAGCACGTTTTTATGTAAACAAATCTCAAAAATGGAAATTTGGTATTGTTCAACGCAAAATTGGGTATGTTCATTATGAAGTACAAATTGGAAATCAAACTTTTATCCGTCACATCGACCAATTGCGTTCAACGTTATGTCATGACAATGAAGAAAATGCAACTGACCACATTGATTTCAAAGCACAAATAGATAACAAAAATGAACCAGTTACAAAAACACCAGTTAAACACACTTCAGATGATGAAAATGTACAGGGATCCGTAGCTCAAGAAAAGCGCCGTCAATCACTTTCACCAGTCCTGGAGAAGAATGATGGAAAAACAAAAGTGACGACTCCATCTAAAACGACACCAGAGCAAATAGAATTGAGGCGATCGAACAGGACACGCAAGGAACCTGTACGACTTACCTACAATACCTTTTAAAAATATATATATGTATATATGTTTATTTATATTTTTTTTATATTTTTTTCTTAAGGAAGGAAAAATATTGTATATATACTTAGTTTCGTAATTATTATAAGTTTTGTACATATTATGTAATAATCTCAATTCACAGAGAAATTTCTTTTTAGTTAAAATCAAAAATAAAATTATTACCGTTTGAGTTCTCTTAAAATAAAGAAGTAAAAATTATTACGAGTATATTCATTAAACAATTAAAAAAAACTACATACACAACAATGTCATAAGACTGTGCATCTGTGCAGATGTTGATTTCTATATTTGTTTACATTTTGATGATTAATTGATTTTTAATATTTGCTTAGCAGGTTGGTGCCGTGGTATTGGTGCTGAGGGCTGATCGGCTTAGTACTGGTAAGAGTCGTAGGCTGACAGTCAATTTCGAAGATCCTTTCGAATAACTGTAGCCCTGCATAACAGCAGGTATGGAAATTTAAATTCAATAGAGGGTGTCGAGAGGTCCAGTCGAACTGTCATAGCGGTAGACAAGATGAAACCCTGGTGATACGAAACTTTCGACATAGAGCGATCGAATGAAAAATCGAAAAGATGTAGCAAGAGGTGACGAGTGTGTCGAATTAGCAAACAAGATGTGAAATCACGCATGATTATTGAGTCAGGAAGGGACGAGCGATGTATCGATAATCGGTTGATAAAGTGTTAAAAACCTTTAGCACATGTTTCAATGCAAAAATGACTTGGTTATGTTATGGAATATAATTTATTGATAAATGGTCTGAAAGAATAAGTAATAGTTACTAACTGAATTTCAGTATGATTGAGACTGTTAATTGAGATTGAATATACTTCAATGGAATTACTTGGTTTAGACCCTGGTAATGGTCGAGACAACTGTTATAGATGATTTTTATATCAATTGGTTGAAAAGAGATTGCTAGTGTGTGTAATGAGTATGACTGTGTTGTGTCTGAGAATAAAGTAATGAGAAAGGTTGAATTACTGGGCCTTAATTATGAATAAATTTTAATTTTGAAAATGATATTTGGTTTGACTAATGTTCTTGTGCTTTTCTGTGCAGTGTGGCACTTGGCAGTTTGAGACGGATCGGGTGTGTTGCCGGTCAAGTGTGCTGTCACATGTCCAGTGAGTCAATAAGATGAAAAACAATTTGATTGGTCATGTCGACGCAGTGTGTCGTGACGTTGGAGAAGCCATGATTGCAACGGTGGCCCAGGAGGAATAGTCCAGTGTACTATTCATGGCTGGTGGTGTTACGGTGCAGTGTCCGAGTGTTAACTGCAGTAGGCCACAATTTGAGTTTCGTAACCTACGGTATCCGAGTGATGACCTAGGTATGCGTTGGTGTTGCTATGTGCAGTGTCCGAGTGTTAACTGCAATAGAACACATTTGAGTTGCGTAACCTACGGTATCCGAGTGATGACCTGGGTATGCGTTGGTGTTGCTATGTGCAGTGTCCGAGTGTTAACTGCAATAGAACACATTTGAGGTGCGTAACCTATGGTATCCGAGTGATGACCTGGGTATGCGTTGGTGTTGCTATGTGCAGTGTCCGAGTGTTAACTGCAATAGAACACATTTGAGGTGCGTAACCTATGGTATTCGAGTGATGACCTAGGTATGCGTTGGTGTTGCTATGTGCAGTATCCGAGTGTTAACTGCAATAGAACACATTTGAGGTGCGTAACCTATGGTATCCGAGTGATGACCTGGGTATACGTTGGTGTTGCTATGTGCAGTGTCCGAGTGTTAACTGCAATAGAACACATTTGAGGTGCGTAACCTATGGTATCCGAGTGATGACCTGGGTATGCGTTGGTGTTGCTATGTGCAGTGTCCGAGTGTTAACTGCAATAGAACACATTTGAGGTGCGTAACCTATGGTATCCGAGTGATGACCTGGGTATGCGTTGGTGTTGCTATGTGCAGTGTCCGAGTGTTAACTGCAATAGAACACATTTGAGGTGCGTAACCTATGGTATCCGAGTGATGACCTGGGTATGCGTTGGTGTTGCTATGTGCAGTGTCCGAGTGTTAACTGCAATAGAACACATTTGAGGTGCGTAACCTATGGTATCCGAGTGATGACCTGGGTATGCGTTGGTGTTGCTATGTGCAGTGTCCGAGTGTTAACTGCAATAGAACACATTTGAGGTGCGTAGCCTATGGTATCCGAGTGATGACCTGGGTATGCATTGGTGGTGCTACAGTGCAGTGTCCGAGTGTTAACTGCAGTAGACCACAATTTAAGATGCGTAGTAACCTATGGTGTCCAAGTGATGACCTAGCTCTGCAATGGTGTTGCTACGGTGCAGTGTCCGAGTGTTAACTGCAGTAGAATACAAGAAAGGTAGAGGACTAGAGCGTCCGTTGGAAGAAATAATTAAATTTGTTTGATTACAGAGCCAGGATGATATAAGAGGAAGTCGCGGGGACTCGACTTAAGGTCAGTATGGCCGTCTGTTACGAATATCAGTAGAGGTGGAAGGGAGAGCCGGCCATAGTTCCCCGACGCAGCCAGAGAAGGACGGTGTGAAGGGAAAACAGTATACGGTTCGGGACTGTACCGCAAGCAAGCATGCATGGCGGACATAATATAATGTTACTGTGTGACCAAATATCTGGATAATAATAAAATATATTAAAATAATTGAAATTAGTAGATGTTTTATTTTAAGAACCTGTAGCGTTCTAACAATATATATATATAAATATTTATATATTTGGATATATACATATATGTGTTTGCTGGCTATAACTTTCGAAAGAGTTAATTGATTTTGACGAAATTTGGTAGGCACGTTGAAATCGATCACCGCACGAAGCCTATTTAAAATGGGCCCAATCGGACCATTTTAAGGGTGGTTTTTAGAGGTTGAAAAATGTTTTTGGGGCCAAAAATGCCGAAAAAATTCTCAGAGCAAAATTAGACAAATGCTGGGCAATTTTTTTTTCAAAATGAACTTTTAAATTTTCAGATTGTACGTTTTAACGAACGGAACTATTGCTCAAAACTATAAAGAACTCCAGAACTATTGGAGGGCTACTCAGAACTCCAAAAAAAATTGATTTTTTTCAACTTTGAGGGGCTAGGTACCTAGCTCGATAACAAAATTTCTTTTTTTTAAATTTTGATTTTTTTCTTTGTAGTTCTCAGTAGCCCTCCAAGAGTTCTAGCGATACTTCAAATGACTTTTTTTGATCCAAGCAAAATTAGAAGAATGCTGGGCAATTTTTTTTTTCAAAATGAACTTTTAAATTTTCAATTTGTACGTTTTAACGAACGGAACTATTCCTCAAAACTATAACGAACTCCAGAACTATTTGAGGGCTACTCAGAACTCCCAAAAAAATTGATTTTTTTTAACTTTGAGGGGCTAGGTACCTAGCCCGATGACAAAATTTTTTTTTTTTTGTTTCGATTTTTTTCTCCAGAGTTCTGGGTAGCCCTCTAAGAGTTCTAGCGATACTTCAATTGACTTTTTTTGATCCGAGCAAAATAAGAGGAATGCTGGGCAATTTTTTTTTTTCAAAATGAACTTTTAAATTTTCAATTTGTACGTTTTAACGAACGGAACTATTGCTCAAAACTATAAAGAACTCCAGAACTATTGGAGGGCTACTCAGAACTCCAAAAAAAAAATGATTTTTTTCAACTTTGAGGGGCTAGGTACCTAGCCCGATGACAAAATTTTTTTTTTTTTTGTTTCGATTTTTTTCTCCAGAGTTCTGGGTAGCCCGCCTAGAGTTCTAGCGATACTTTAAATGACTTTTTTTGATCCGAGCAAAATTAGAGGAATGCTGGGCAATTTTTTTTTTTTAAATGTAAATTTCAATTTGTCCGTTTAAACGAACGGAACTATTGCTGAAAACTATAAAGAACTCCAGAACTATTGTAGGGCTACTCAGAACTCCAAAAAAAATTGATTTTTTACAACTTCGAAGGGCTAGGTACCTAGCTCGATGACAAACAAAAAAATTTTTTTTTGTTTCGAATTTTTTCTTCAGAGTTCTCGGTAGCCTACCAAGAGTTCTAGCGATACTTCAAATGACTTTTTTTGATTCGAGAAAAATTAGAGGAATGCTGGGCAATTTTTTTTTAAAATGAAATTTTCAATTTTCATTTTGTCCGTTTTAACGAACGGAACTATTGCTAAAAACTATAAAGAACTCCAGAACTATTGTGGGGCTACTCAGAACTCCAAAAAAAATTGATTTTTTTCAACTTTGAGGGGCTAGGTACCTAGCTCGATATCAAAATATTTTTTTTTTTAATTTCGATTTTTTTCTTTGGAGTTCTGGGTAGCCCTTTAGGAGTTCTAGCGATACTTTAAATGACTTTTTTTGATCCAAGCAAAATTAGAGGAATGCTGGGCAATTTTTTTTTTCAAAATGAACTTTTAAATTTTCATTTTGTCCGTTTTAACGAACGGAACTATTGCTAAAAACTATAAAGAACTCCAGAACTCTTGGAGGGCTACTCAGAACTCCAAAGAAAAAATCGAAATTAAAAAAAAATAATTTTGTTATCGAGCTAGGTACCTAGCCCCTCAAAGTTGAAAAAAATCAATTTTTTTTGGAGTTCTGAGTAGCCCTACAATATTTCTGGAGTTCTTTATAGTTTTTAGCAATAGTTCCGTTCGTTAAAAGGGACAAATTAAAAATTGAAAATTTCATTTTGAAAAAAAAATTGCCCAGCATTCCTCTAATTTTGCTCGGATCAAAAAAAGTCATTTGAAGTATCGCTAGAACTCTTGGAGGGCTACCCAGAACTCTGAAGAAAAAAATCGAAACAAAAAAAAAAAATTTTGTCATCGGGCTAGGTACCTAGCCGCTCAAAGCTGAAAAAAATTATTTTTTTTGGAGTTTTGAGTAGCCCTACAATAGTTCTGGAGTTCTTTATAGTTTTCAGCAATAGTTCCGTCCGTTAAAATGGACAAATTGAAAATTACATTTGGAAAAAAAAATTGCCCAGCATTCCTCTAATTTTTCTCGGATCAAAAAAAGTCATTTGAAGTATCGCTAGAACTCTTGGAGGGCTACCGAGAACTCTAAAGAAAAAAATCGAAACAAAAAAAAAATTATTTGTTTGTCATCGAGCTAGGTACCTAGCCCTTCGAAGTTGAAAAAAATCAATTTTTTTTGGAGTTCTGAGTAGCCCTACAATAGTTCTGGAGTTCTTTATAGTTTTCAGCAATAGTTCCGTTCGTTAAAAGGGACAAATTGAAAATTGAAAATTTCATTTTGAAAAAAAAAATTGCCCAGCATTCCTCTAATTTTGCTTGGATCAAAAAAAGTCATTTAAAGTATCGCTAGAACTCTTGGAGGGCTACCCAGAACTCTGAAGAAAAAAATCGAAACAAAAAAAAAATTTTTGTCATCGGGCTAGGTACCTAGCCCCTCAAAGTTGAAAAAAATCAATTTTTTTTGGAGTTCTGAGTAGCCCTACAATAGTTCTGGAGTTCTTTATAGTTTTTAGCAATAGTTCCGTTCGTTAAAAGGGACAAATTGAAAATTGAAAATTTCATTTTGAAAAAAAATTGCCCAGCATTCCTCTAATTTTGCTCGGATCAAAAAAAGTCATTTGAAGTATCGCTAGAACTCTTGGAGGGCTACCCAGAACTCTGAAGAAAAAAATTGAAACAAAAAAAAAAATTTTTGTCATCGAGCTAGGTACCTAGCCGCTCAAAGCTGAAAAAAATCAATTTTTTTGGAGTTCTGAGTAGCCCTATAATAGTTCTGGAGTTCTTTATAGTTTTCAGCAATAGTTCCGTCCGTTAAAACGGACAAATTGAAAATTACATTTTGAAAAAAAAAATTGCCCAGCATTCCTCTAATTTTTCTCGGATCAAAAAAAGTCATTTAAAGTATCGCTAGAACTCTTGGAGGGCTACCCAGAACTCTGAAGAAAAAAATCGAAACAAAAAAAAAAATTTTTGTCATCGAGCTAGGTACCTCTCTCAAAGTTGAAAACATTCAATTTTTTTTAGAGTTCTGAGTAGCCCTACAATAATTCTGGAGTTCTTTATAGTTTTTAGCAATAGTTCCGTTCGTTAAAACGGACAAAATGAAAATTGAAAATTTCATTTTGAAAAAAAAAATTGCCCAGCATTCCTCTAATTTTGCTCGGATCAAAAAAGTCATTTGAAGTATCGCTAGAACTCTTGGAGGGCTACCCAGAACTCTGGAGAAAAAAATCGAAACAAAAAAAAATAATTTTTGTCATCGAGCTAGGTACCCAGCCAATTAAATAGCCGGAAGCTATTTGTTTTAAAAAAATGATTTATTTAATTTTATTTTATTATAATTAAGATTACAATTTGATTTTATTAGTGTATTTGCCATATGGCACATACACTATTGCCGTCGGTCGGATGGCGTGACCTAGGGGTCGGACCAAAATTTCTCGACGTTTCATAGCCTCCTGAACACTTTGGCACCATTTTTGGAAATGTCAGTTTATATATGTATATATATATATATTATAGGGGGCTAATTTTAGTCGTATTTAGGGGGGCAATTAGCCCTTTTGTACATCCAGATATAGCGGTACAATTTTAAGTTGAATGCATTTTATGTTTCATTATCAATTCATTGAGACTATTTTAACATGTAGATTGGCGATGATATTATGACGTCAGGTTGACTAGAGAACGTTTGATAACGAATTATAACAGAAATTAACATGACTGGCGACATATCATCTCTATAAGTGCGTGAGAAGAGAGTGTGTTTTTTTGATGTATAGAAGGGAGAACGTTGAGGAAAAATACGGAATAGTTTCGTAAGCATTGGCCTGTCGATAGACGAGGTCTGGCGACCGTATCAGGCACATCGGTCTGTAAAACAATTAAAATAAACTGATTGAATATCTGGCGAATAAAATACTTTTTATTTTGGGATTTTGGAGTTGGATTTGTGCTTTTCGTTTTGGAGCTATATTGTTTTTGGTTTGGAGTTTGGATTCTGCGTTGTTTCCTGCTTCGATTCCTGTATTGATCGACCTTCCTAGTTTTCCTAATTCCCGAAAATTGATTTATTTTCCGTATTTCCATTGTTGGATTATTGTATTCGATTTAGTTAGTTTACCGTGCAAACATTAACCATAAAGGCGCCAAGCGCTTCTCCTAGTAGGGATTATAAGTTGCTGCTTTTGGATTTCCGTGTGGTTGTGTTGATTCTGGAATACGGGAATAATTTAATTTATTCCAGAAATTTTGAAGATTGTGCAATTATTCCGAAATTTTTAATATTCGCTACCATAAGTGACGACGCATAAAGTATCCCAGAATATTATCAAGTGTTTATTTCAGTAGGATAGATATGGTACTACAATATATCCCGAAAATATTAAAGGATCAAATCTAATATTTTATGAACATTTTACATTTCTGAATGTCGACCACTTTGAGTAGTACTGGGTAAATTTGAGATATTTACGTCAGAATTAAAATGATTAATGTTGCGTCGATTGTATTCCTGTAGGATTTCTTGCACTACATTGGGAATTTTATGGAATATTTTGAATCTTATTATGAATTAAGTTTGAATTCCACGTCGCCGGTCTCGCGATTTTAAAGTGTTTATGTCTCTCGTATGCTATGTATTTTCTTTTCAGGCTCCGGAATTTCTGTACAGGCCCGGATTAAGTGTGAAATAATTGTTAAAAATTAATTATGTGAAATTCGTTATCGTTCCGTATCGATTCATTATTTATGAAGAGTTTTATGTTAAGAATTTCGCTATTGTTAGGTTATCGTTTCACTATCGCTCGCTAACGTCACGCTACGTTTTGCGATTGCATAAGTAGGTTGTTTTGAGGCTTCGAGGCCTATTGAATTAGGATTTTTGTCTCGATTGCTGGAAGTTCCGTGAGGCCTGTGATTACAGTGCCGCTTTTATTTTTTGGTATCTCGAATACCGTGTGTCCCGATATTGTGTTCGGAATCTATTGTTTTGTTAGTATTTTATGTTAAGTTATCGTGTGGTTTTGGCCATTGAAATCACCTCTGATTTTTTTTCTGTTTATCTTGCTAAAGAAGTAACAGCGTTAGGCCTGGGACTTAATATAACTGTGATTGTGATTCTGGACTCTGTTCCGGAATATTTTTCGGATCTCTTTTGGCCAACGTGGTTATCCTTTTCGAATTATCCCTAACTGTGACCACTCTCGCGTCTCAGCTTGGACGACCTGAGACTTACGCAGTGTGGCCCTATAAGTTCTGGCGCCCTTTGATCTCTCGGTCGGTATCTGGCCCACTAAGTAATATCTTCCAACGAGGTCCGTCTCTGGTTAGGTGATACTAGTGTAGAGGTGACTTAAAATTTAAATTAAATTATTTTGACGCACGATTCATTGTGTGCGTTCACTTTTTGTGTTGTCCTAAGTGTCGAGTGGTAGGTGGTTGGGTTTTTTATTGCCCATTAAGGGCTTTTCCTGTATTTAAATTTTAGAGGCTGCTTCCCAAAACAAGTGCGATCGTAACTAGATAATAATTTTTGTTTTCCGACCCATGACCCCGCGCCGTCGGTAGCTAGCCGCGCAACCGATTCAATTCGGGTCTTTTGAAGCGAAAGCCATTGCTATAATATATATATATTTGGATATATACATATATGTGTGTGCTGGCTATAACTTTCGAAAGAGTTAATTGATTTTGACGAAATTTGGTAGGCACGTTGAAATCGATCACCGCACGAAGCCTATTTAAAATGGGCCCAATCGGACCATTTTAAGGGTGGTTTTTAGAGGTTGAAAAATGTTTTTGGGGCCAAAAATTCCGAAAAAATTCTCAGAATCGTTTCAAAATTGAAATTTAACCCTTTAATAACGATTAAAATGTACTGCTAGAATTTTAATAAAATCGGCCCGACAGGACCGGACTTACAATTTTATGAAAACACTGGTTTGCGGATAGTGCTTTACTTACTGAAGGGTGTATTTAATTTGGTACCGAGGTTGCATAGATAAAAATATTGAAATTAAGAAAAAAAAATATTATTTTAAGGGATGTATTAAGGGGTTAAATTTTTTATTTTGTCCAAAAACAAACATAATAAAGCCACAATGCCAGTATTAGCAAATACACTATATTGTCGGCAGGGTTTTGGCACTGCGACCCGAGTTTTTTTATAATTGTGATTACAGTTTAACTCGTATTTTTATAAACTTAAGAAGATACTTTCTTTGAAGAATGTTAAATTATTATTTATTTTAATATAACTTTAATATTGTTGGTTTTATGAATTGACAGATTAATTATGAATATGTGTCATATGCATTGACACATATACAAAGTACCAGGTGTACGGATAATAAATTAATTATAACGTTTCATTGTCTGAAACCCTTTTTATAACTTCTGAATACATAAGAAGATGAGAGGGGTCATCACTGTCTTCCTGGTATTCATATTATCTTTATTTTATGTGTGGGAGTTATATATGCAATAGTACAAGCCCATCAAAGTTGAAAACATTCAAATTTTTTTGGAGTTCTGAGTAGCCCTACAATAGTTCTGGAGTTCTTTATAGTTTTTAGCAATCGTTCAGTTCGTTAAAACGGACAGATTGAAAATTTACATTTAGAAAAAAAAAATGCCCAGCATTCCTCTAATTTTGCTCGGATCAAAAAAGTCATTTGAAGTATCGCTAGAACTCTTGGAGAGCTACCCAGAACTCTGAAAAAAAAAATCGAAACAAAAAAAAAAAATTTTTGTCATCGAGCTAGGTACCTAGCCCCTCAAAGTTGAAAACATTCAATTTTTTCTGGAGTTCTGAGTAGCCCTACAATAGTTCTGGAGTTCTTTATAGTTTTCAGCAATAGTTCCGTTCGTTAAAACGGACAGATTGAAATTTACATTTTGAAAAAAAAATTGCCCAGCATTCCTCTAATTTAGCTTGGATCAAAAAAAGTCATTTAAAGTATCGCTAGAACTCTTGAAGGGCTACCCAGAACTCTGAAGAAAAAAATCGAAACAAAAAAAAATTATTTTTGTCATCGAGCTAGGTACCTATCCCCTCAAAGTTGAAAACATTCAATTTTTTTTAGAGTTCATGGGTAGCCCTCCAAGAGTTCTAGCGATACTTCAAATGACTTTTTTTCGATCCGAGCAAAATTAGAGGAATGCTGGGCAATTTTTTTTTCAAAATGAAATTTTCAATTTTCAATTTGTCCCTTTTAACGAACGGAACTATTGCTAAAAACTATAAAGAACTCCAGAACTATTGAAGGGCTACTCAGAACTCCAAAAAAAATTGATTTTTTTCAGCTTTGAGAGGCTAGGTGTAGGACCTAGCCCGATGACAAAAAAAATTTTTTTTTTTTTTCGATTTTTTTCTCCAGAGTTCTGGGTAGCCCTCTAAGAGTTCTAGCGATACTTCAAATGACTTTTTTTGATCCGAGCAAAATTAGGGAAGATTGAAATTTCTTTTGAAAAAGAAATTGCCAATTCTCAATTTTGCTTTTAAAAAGTCATTTAAAGTATCGCTAGAACTCTTGGAGGGCTACCCAGAACTCTGAAGAAAAAAATCGAAACAAAAAAAAAATTTTTGTCATCGAGCTAGGAACCTAGCCTCTCAAAATTGAAAACATTCAATTTTTTTAGAGTTCTTAGTAGCCCTACAATAGTTCTGGAGTTCTTTATAGTTTTTAGCAATAGTTCCGTTCGTTAAAACGGACAAAATGAAAATTGAAAATTTCATTTTGAAAAAAAATAATTGCCCAGCATTCCTCTAATTTTGCTTGGATCAAAAAAAGTCATTTGAAGTATCGCTAGAACTCTTGGAGGGCTACCCAGAACTCTAGAGAAAAAAATCGAAACAAAAAAAAAAATTTTTTTGTCATCGGGCTAGGTACCCAGCCCCTCAAAGTTGAAAAAAATCAATTTTTTTTGGAGTTCTGAGTAGCCCTTCAATAGTTCTGGAGTTCTTTATAGTTTTTAGCAATCGTTCCGTTCGTTAAAACGGACAAATTGAAAATTTCATTTAGAAAAAAAATATAGCCCAGCATTCCTCTAATTTTGCTCGGATCAAAAAAGTCATTTGAAGTATCGCTAGAACTCTTGGAGGACTACCCAGAACTCTGAAAAAAAAATCGAAACGAAAAAAAAAAAATTTTTGTCATCGAGCTAGGTACCTAGCCTCTCAAAGTTGAAAACATTCAATTTTTTCTAGAGTTCTGAGTAGCCCTACAATAGTTCTGGAGTTCTTTATAGTTTTGAGCAATAGTTCCGTTCGTTAAAACGGACAAATTGAAAATTTCATTTTGAAAAAAAATTGCCCAGCATTCCTCTAATTTAGCTTGGATCAAAAAAAGTCATTTAAAGTATCGCTAGAACTCTTGAAGGGCTACTCAAAACTCTGAAGAAAAAATCGAAACAAAAAAAAAATTTTTTTGTCATCGAGCTAGGTACCTAGCCCCTCAAAGTTGAAAACATTCAATTTTTTTCTAGAGTTCTGGGTAGCCCTCCAAGAGTTCTAGCGATACTTCAAATGACTTTTTTTGATGCGAGCAAAATTAGAGGAATGCTGGGCAATTTTTTTTTTCAAAATGAAATTTTCAATTTTCATTTTGTCCGTTTTAACGAACGGAACTATTGCTAAAAACTATAAAGAACTCCAGAACTATTGGAGGGCTACTCAGAACTCCAAAAAAAAATGATGTTTTTCAACTTTGAGGGGCTAGGTACCTAGCCCGATGACAAAAAAATTTTTTTTTTTGTTTCGATTTTTTTCTCCAGAGTTCTGGGTAGCCCTCCAAGAGTTCTAGCGATACTTCAAATGACTTTTTTTGATCCGAGCAAAATTAGAGGAATGCTGGGCAATTTTTTTTTTCAAAATGAAATTTTCAATTTCCATTTTGTCCGTTTTAACGAACGGAACTATTGCTAAAAACTATAAAGAACCCGAGAACTATTGTAGGGCTACTCAGAACTCCAAAAAAATTGATTTTTTTCAACTTTGAGGGGCTAGGTACCTAGCTCGATAACAAAATTTTTTTTTTTTAATTTCGATTTTTTCTTTGGAGTTCTGAGTAGCCCTCCAAGAGTTCTAGCGATAGTTTAAATTACTTCCTTTGATCCGAGCAAAATTAGAGGAATGCTGGGCAATTTTTTTTTCAAAATGAACTTTTAAATTTTCAGATTGTACGTTTTAACGAACGGAACTATTGCTCAAAACTATAAAGAACTCCAGAACTATTGGAGGGCTACTCAGAACTCCAAAAAAAAATTGATTTTTTTCAACTTTGAGGGGCTAGGTACCTAGCTCGATAACAAAAGTTCTTTTTTTTTAATTTTGATTTTTTTCTTTGTAGTTCTGAGTAGCCCTCCAAGAGTTCTAGCGATACTTCAAATGACTTTTTTTGATCCAAGCAAAATTAGAGGAATGCTGGGCAATTTTTTTTTTCAAAATGAACTTTTAAATTTTCAATTTGTACGTTTTAACGAACGGAACTATTCCTTAAAACTATAACGAACTCCAGAACTATTTGAGGGCTACTCAGAACTCCCAAAAAAATTGATTTTTTTTAACTTTGAGGGGCTAGGTACCTAGCCCGATGACAAAATTTTTTTTTTTTTGTTTCGATTTTTTTCTCCAGAGTTCTGGGTAGCCCTCTAAGAGTTCTAGCGATACTTCAAATGACTTTTTTTGATCCGAGCAAAATTAGAGGAATGCTGGGCAATTTTTTTTTTCAAAATGAACTTTTAAATTTTCAATTTGTACGTTTTAACGAACGGAACTATTGCTCAAAACTATAAAGAACTCCAGAACTATTGGAGGGCTACTCAGAACTCCAAAAAAAATGATTTTTTTCAACTTTGAGGGGCTAGGTACCTAGCCCGATGACAAAAAAAATTTTTTTTTTGTTTCGATTTTTTTCTCCAGAGTTCTGGGTAGCCCTCCAAGAGTTCTAGCGATACTTCAAATGACTTTTTTTGATCCGAGCAAAATTAGAGGAATGCTGGGCAATTTTTTTTTTCAAAATGAAATTTTCAATTTCATTTGTCTGTTTTAACGAACGGAACTATTGCTAGAAAACTATAAAGAACTCCAGAACTATTAGAGGGCTACTCAGAACTCCAAAAAAAATTGATTTTTTTCAACTTCGAGGGGCTAGGTACCTAGCCCGATGACAAACAAAAAATTTTTTTTTTGTTTCGAATTTTTTCTTCAGAGTTCTGGGTAGCCTCCAAGAGTTCTAGCGATACTTCAAATGACTTTTTTTGATCCGAGCAAAATTAGAGGAATGCTGGGCAATTTTTTTTTTCAAAATGAAATTTTCAATTTTCATTTTGTCCGTTTTAACGAACGGAACTATTGCTAAAAACTATAAAGAACTCCAGAACTATTGTCGGGCTACTCAGAACTCCAAAAAAAATTGATTTTTTTCAACTTTGAGGGGCTAGGTACCTAGCTCGATATCAAAATTTTTTTTTTTTAATTTCGATTTTTTTCTTTGGAGTTCTGGGTAGCCCTTTAAGAGTTCTAGCGATACTTCAAATGACTTTTTTTGATCCAAGCAAAATTAGAGGAATGCTGGGCAATTTTTTTTTCAAAATGAACTTTTAAATTTTCAATTTGTACGTTTTAACGAACGGAACTATTGCTCAAAACTATAAAGAACTTCAGAACTATTGGAGGGCTACTCAGAACTCCAAAAAAAATTGAATTTTTTCAACTTTGGGGGGCAGCGTGAACCTAGCCCCTCATATTTTCAAGTTCGAATAATCGCTAGATAAATGCCAGAACTATTGTTTAAACCTACAAAGAACTCCAGAACTCATGGAAGCGAATCCAGAACTCCGAAAAAAAATCATTTTTTCGAAAGTTGCGGGGCTAACTTCACACCACCTGAGAGATATTGACGTGTCGAGAATCTATGAACAACTTGGTGAATTACTAGCTAAAAGCTTGATTGGTTTTCACGTCTTCACCGGATGTGACTACAATCCAGCTTTTTTAATAAAGGAAAAAAAAGACCGTTTACTTTATTGAAAAAGAGCATTGAATTTCAACAAGCTTTTGCAACTTTAGGTAACCTTGATATAACAGATGAACAACTTCAAGAACTATTTCAAATTATACAGAAATTCACTTGCCAAATGTACAATACAAAAAAATGCAATGATGTGGATGATGATAGATTTCAACTTTTCGTTAACAGCTACAAAGCATCAGATATAGATGAAAACTTCTGTAAAAAAGTGCGCACTTTTGACGCAAGCTCTATACCACCATGTAAGAGTGAGCTGTACCAACATCTTTTAAGAGCTCATTATATTTCGAGTATATGGAAGAATGCATCACTAAAAAATCCCACCACGTTGAACCCTTTACAGTATGGATGAATAGAACAAAATGACTCATTTACTTTCAAATGGTTTGACGGGGATCAACTGTCATATTCTGTAGGCGATTTAGTCGAAAAGCTTCCTGGTAAGTTGATTAGAAAAAAATTTTGTATGGTACATTTTTGGCTCATTTACAAATTTTAATTTTACTTTTACAGAAATAGATCCAGAGGACGATGACAATCAGTTACGTGAAGATGAAAATGATTCCGAAGATGACAATAATGAACAAGGTGAATTAAACTGGAGAAGTACATTATTTATATTTATGTGGACAATTGAAATTATATTTTTTCACTAAGTTTTTATGTTTTTACCTACTGGCTTATTTTAAATAAACGAAAAATAGTCAAAGTTTCAATTATATTCATTTTTTTATTATGGTAAGCTAATATTTATTATAGCCTTCTAATGGACCATTTTCCCCATCATTAATATAACAATAAGAAATATAATTTTTATTATAATAATATTCAAATTTATAAGCGTAATACTGTAATCAACTGCATCCAATATATATGGAGATGGAGTGTGTACTGTACATAAGAACGGTCAGGTAGTAGGTAAGTTTTTGATGTCTGCCAAGATATTATCCACGGAGAAAACGTCTGCCGAGGTAAATATAAGCTTTTAATAGTTTAATAAACAATATATCAAAAGATCAGATATAATAAAATACTTTTAAATGTGTACTGTACATAAGAACGGTCAGGTAGTAGGTAAGTTTTTGATGTCTGCCAAGATATTATCCACGGAGAAAACGTCTGCCGAGGTAAATATAAGCTTTTAATAGTTTAATAAACAATATATCAAAAGATCAGATATAATAAAATACTTTTAAATGTGTACTGTACATAAGAACGGTCAGGTAGTAGGTAAGTTTTTGATGTCTGCCAAGATATTATCCACGGAGAAAACGTCTGCCGAGGTAAATATAAGCTTTTAATAGTTTAATAAACCACATATCAAAAGATCAGATATAATAAAATACTTTTAAAAATTATAATTTTTATCAATGTTTAAAGCGTCTGCCATGACCTTGGAAGCGCGATATTCGTCTGCCATTGTTATTTTGAATTAAAAATAAATATATATTTTTAAATTTTCAAACGGCAGCCTTTATAAAATACTTTTAAAATTGGTGAAATTTTTATACCTGGCGTACCTGAGTGTAACGAAGATCCACCTTGCTGGGCTTAGCGAGACCCCGCCTTGTGAGTGACACGTATAAGAGACTCTCTGGGCAAAATTTCAGGTTTTATAATTTACCTTTAGGTTGCCGGCCACTGGCTCTTAAACTATTAGCAGGTTCCGAGTTTCACTTAATAGTCAACCGTTGCTATGGAAAATTGTTTAAAAAATTCACTGCACTATTTTTTCTATGTAATCCAATACATATTTACATTAGGTCTTATGGCCTTCTTCTTAGTGTTATTTTCCCTATGTTCGGTAAAACCGTTTACACACAATACCTACATGAATATCGCGCCTTGTAATTCTTGAATTACTTGTATGCTCCAAAATTTTTAAATCTGGAGACAAGACTGACGTAACGAACTACAGACCAATATCTCTTTTAAATACTACGGCTAAAATTCTGGAAAAAGCTATCAAAAAAAGACTTACAAAACACCTCGACAAACATAATATAATATCTACAAACCAATTTGGTTTCACACCAGGACTAGGGACGAACGACGCAATCATAAGACTAACAACTAATATAGTAAAAGACGTTGACAAAGACTTAAAAGTTTTGACAATTTTCCTAGATCTGGCAAAGGCCTTTGACACGGTTTCTCACAAAATTCTGCTAAAAAAACTGTTTGATGTTGGTGTTCGCGGAATGGCTTTGGATTGGTTTGACAGCTACCTCTCGGGAAGAACACAGGTCACATCTGTGAATAAAACATTGAACAAAGCCCAAACTATTAGCTTTGGTATTCCCCAAGGTACAGTACTTGGATCCATCTTGTTCCTGATTTATGTAAACGATTTGTGCAATCTTAACATTGATGGGTCCATAACATCCTTTGCAGATGATACTGCGTTATATTTCACAGGTGTGACATGGACTGAAGCATACAAGAAAGCTGAGAGTGGACTGGCAAAGGTGTCTAAATATTTATATGACAATCTTTTGACATTAAATACAACCAAGACAAAATACATAACATTTAGCCCTACAGTAACCGGACAACCGACTGACCTCACACTTCGACTACATTTATGTAAAGGAAAACCAGCAAACTGCAACTGTACTGTACTGACAAGTGTCGACAACATTAAATACTTAGGACTAATAATTGACAACAGATTAAAATGGGATGCACATATACATGACCTGACAAAAAAAAATAAGTAGACTAATTTATATATTTATACCATTACGACACATTTTGACAATGACATTAATTAAAAATGTTTATTATGCACTTTGCCAATCCTTACTCACGTACGGTATTGCGGCATGGGGTGGAGCTTATGGTACGACCCTTGTCCCAATTAAAAATGCTCAAAAACTGATCCTAAGAATTATAACCAGGAAAAAACCACTGTTTCCGACAGAACAATTATTTAAAGAATTTAGAGTACTAGATATCTCCCAACTATACCTAAAATCCATATTAAACATATATCATCGAACTTCATCTTTCCAAAATCCGTTATCCCATCCTCAAGATACTAGATCTCAGGTTAAAAATTGTGTAAAACTTCCAAAAATGTCAAAGACCTTTGGCCAGAGACATATGATATACCTTGCTCCAAAAATATACAACCAAATTCCCATTGAAATAAAATCTATCCATTATATAAAAAAAATCAACAAACAACTAATCAGATGGCTGGTCACCGATGAGGCAAGGAGCGCTTACCATATTCTCATCTGAGAATATGGTGAACGATTCTTGCTTCAGACTAACATTCAATTGCTTGCCTCTTTAATTACTTATTAAGTATTATTATTTTAGTTTCTACCTCTATTTATCTCGTCGAAGGATTCATATGCACACACACCCACAAAACGTCAAACACAATAGACACACACACACACACGCACACACACACATACAGAGAGAGAGAGAGAATAACAGTCTGCACTACACACTACACAATTAAATGTATTATGCTAACTAGTAAACCCTACCCTAGCACTGGCATTGCCAAGTTGGGTAGGTTAAATTCCGAAGAATTTTGTATAAAAATTGTGTTTTGTGTATATTTTTGGAATAAATTTATTTATTTATTTATTTAAAGGTAATAGAATGGCTGACTTGGTACTTTTCGGGATCTCAAAACTTTTTACGGTGAAAGTGTTGCGAGACTTGGCATTTTTTTTTCTTTACAAGAATATTTTTGATGGGATAAAACTATCTAGAATGGACACTGTTCCACAACACATTCAATTCCATAATTCATTTGAATTGAGAATATTTTACAAAATATTTGCATATAACTTTTTGATGAGCCTGTTTCGAAATATCTCAGAAACGAGTTTTTCATTTTAAATAGGATTACATTTCCTACAATTTTCATCCCCACAAATTTTCTGTGATACAAATAGTAAGCGCGCTACAGCTTCTTGAAAATCATGCGCTTTTTGTAGCCTTGGAAACAAATTATTAAAACGTAATGTCCTTTTCAATAGCTTTATTAATTAGGAAGTTTCCATTGGACGAAAATACTAATTATGATACTGTCACATCATTATAATAAAGATAACTTTAAAAATTCTGAAAGAATTATTTTGAAACCTTTAATTTCAACGGAGATATTCAATTTCTTGTACGTGGGGTCGCAAACGAAACTGATTTTTGAATATGACGTCACGCGGTACAAGTCTGCTGTTTTTTAGCTTTGTGAGTAGTTAGAACCTAAGTTACTTAGTAACTATTTTGTTGTAATACAGACTTTTCTATTTATATTAAATTAAAATTAGCTGTCAAAAATTTAAATATGTCAATATTTTCCGTCATCAACTGGTTTGTTTTTAGTGTTTCCATAACAATTTACGAGTTTATAGAAAGAGATTTATCGGAAGTTACCATGTTAAATTACCACACATACAAACTGAAAATAACTTTTAAAAATATCGTGCCGCGTGACGTCACCCGGACTGAAAACGGAATTTCTTGGAGAATTGTCAATTCAAACTTTGAAGAAGCATAGCTTTGTTGTTTTTAAAGATATTTCAAAAATTCTTCCGCCATTAATTTTATAATTTTTAGAACTATGATTTAGACCAAAAAAATAAAAAAGGGAAACTTCCTAATTGTGTTCTTCATAGAATTTTAAATTGAAAATACACATGTTCATAAAGCAAAGAACATTCTAAATCGTGATTTTTGTCCCATATCGATATCTTTAAAAACTTAGAAACTATAGCCAGTCAAAGTTGAAATCATCATAGAGCCTTACTTTTTTTTTGACACGTGTTACGAGTTCTTTCTATACCGAATAAAAAAAATGTCCGTCTAGTAAACTGTATAAAATTTAACGTCCATTCTCACTAACTTGAAAACTTTTCAAGTTATAAGCATTGAAACACTTGAGGCGAAATACTCTGCTAATAGCTCAGTCGACGAAGAAAAAATAAAAGCAATAAATCGTGTAGTCTGGGTTATTATTTTAAGTGGTAGGGGTGACCCCCAGGTATAACTTACTAAACGTCTCCAGTCGGGGGATGCGGCTTTGGGCGGGAGGGGGGTGAAAAGTTCCCCTTTTTTGGTTTTTCGTAAATATCTCGAAAACTAAGCGTCCTAGAAAAAAAAACTTTTCATAAATAATGAAGCTGATTAAATTTCCTACAAAATGGTATATTAATTTTTTTAGGCGCAATACAAATACCTCTCACCTTAACGATACGTGAGATATGAACATTTTGCCAAATTACTCTACACCTCCTTTTGATCCCCCCAGAAGTTGAATTTCGAAAAATCCTTTCGTAGTGGCTATTTTTGTCACAAAAGAAACCTCTTGTCCAAATTTCACGTTTCTATCTTCAGTAATTTTTTTTCTGAATATACCAACCTTCGGACGCCTCCTGAGTCCAGGGGTGGGGATAGAAAAAAAATTCTGGTTCAAAAAGGTTGCCCTGTGTCTGCCGAGTCCAACGGTATCCTCATTTTTGTTCTCGAACGATTTCTTCCAAAGATGTAGACTGTTATTTGAAAAAATGCAATAATTTGCCCCTGAACAGTAGGCAACCGGTTCCTTGTATGTCCGGCCGGGGGCACCGCTTCTTAAATGTTACCTATAGGTATGTACTTGAATCGTTTCAAGTTTCATCCCAGCAGGAAAAAGTGCAAGGGTGGACTCCTTAGGTTCCCTACTATAGGTAAATTGGACAATAAACATTAATTTTTTACTTTTCCACCCCTCGCCTCTCCC
Source organism: Mongoloraphidia duomilia (assembly GCA_039654895.1). Classification (NCBI taxonomy): domain Eukaryota; kingdom Metazoa; phylum Arthropoda; class Insecta; order Raphidioptera; family Raphidiidae; genus Mongoloraphidia; species Mongoloraphidia duomilia. Next base: position 46,042,843 of record CM077516.1, on the reverse strand, counting down.
TTTGTATTGCTCCTAAAAAAAATTAGTATACCATTTTGTAGGAAATTTAGTCAGTTTCATTATTTATGAAGAGTTTTTTTTTTTTTTTCTAGGACGCTTAGTTTTCGAGATATTTACGAAAAACCAAAAAATGGGAGCTTTTCACCCCCCTCCCGCCCAAAGCTCGCGTCCCCGGCTGGGGACTTTTAGTATGTTATACTTGGGGCTCACCCCTACCACTTAAAATAAAAATCCAGACTACACGATTTATTGCATTTATTTGCCAATTTCGGATCTTCGTTGACTGAGCTATTAGAAGAGTAGGTATTCGAGAAATATTAAATTTAAAAAACTCGGGTCGCAGTGCCAAACCCTGCCGACAATATAGTGTATTTGCTAATACAGGCCATGTGGCTTTAATACGTGAACTTAAGTTTGTTTTTGGACAAAATAAAAAATTTAACCCCTTAATACATCCCTTAAAATAATATTTTTTTCTTAATTTCAATATTATTATCAATGCAACCTCTGTACCACATTAAATACACCCTTCCATAAGTAAATCCGTATCAACAAACTAGTGTTTTCATAAAATTTGAAAGTCCGGTCCTGTCGGGCCGATTTTATTAAAATTTTAGCAGCACGTTTTAATCTTTACTAAAGAGTTAAATTTCAATTTTGAAACGATTCTGACAATTTTTTCGGTATTTTTGGGCCCAAAAACTTTTTGGAACCCCTAAATACAACCCTGAAAATGGTCTGATCGGGCCCATTTTAAATAGGCTTCTTGCGGTGATGGGTTCCAATGTGTGTACCAAATTTCGTTTCAATCGATTAAGTCTGTCGAGAGTTATCGTGTACACACATATATATATATTGTTACGAATATCAGTAGAGGTGGAAGGGAGAGCCGGCCATAGTTCCCCGACGCAGCCAGAGAAGGACGGTGTGAAGGGAAAACAGTACACGGTTGGGGACTGTACCGCAAGCAAGCATGCATGGCGGACATAATATAATGTTACTGTGTGACCAAATATCTGGATAATAATAAAATATATTAAAATAATTGAAATTAGTAGATGTTTTATTTTAAGAACCTGTAGCGTTCTAACATATCAGAAGTGAGATAAGAACTTAGTGCCTTAAATTACAGTTCAAAAATTGAAAATATGTGTTTTCTTTGTTCGTTCCTTTGTGAAATACACAGACAGTAAAGTGACGTTGCCATCTATATGGGTGTGTGTGTGAACCCCCGTTTGTACGGATAGACTCAGTACTTGTGCACTTAAGAACGTATAGTTGCTAGCCAGCAGACGGCAGTTGTGTGAAACCCCGACTCAACGGACAGACACAGTGCATGCGTACTTAAGAGTCTATAGTTGCTAAACAGTCAACTGCATTCGATTCGGTACAGCTTTATTTTAGTGCGATAAGGTGTAAACATTTTGTGATCTTTAAATAAAGCACTGATAGAGTAATTATTGTGTCCGATGGTAATAATTTTGAGGGGTGTACAAAATACACAACCGATTGAATATGACTGGCAGTGAGGCCGGACGATTTTTGTTAAAATGTCGGTCGTTTGACGATTTGATCTTGATAAGATAAAAACTGAATTATTGTGGTGAAATTAACGGGTTTCTTACGTTGCGTTGATGTTCTATGATAAACGAGATAATGATGGAAATGATAAAGATAAATCGGAAAATGCAATGAGAAAATTACAAAGATACGTAATAGAAGATGCTAAATTCTTGAACAGTTTTAATAATTTACGAAATGAGTAACATACATGTAGATGGTGAATCTAATTTTACTATTTTACAATGTGATCGTATTATAAAGTAATTTACGTAGTAAAGAAACTAAAGTTGTGTGCGTTAAATCAGATAAATATTTTTGGAATTGTGATGCGTTATGTTGAGAGATGTTAAAATGTAATGAATACAGTGTGTAAATTGGAGTTTTGATTGAGGTGGATTTAATTCTGCGTAAATCGAAGTGGTGCAGTTTGTAGGATAAAAGAATGGATGTATTCGGGTGCGAATTAGCAAAGAAAATAAGGTCAGATATCTGTGACCGTGAGTGTTTTGAAATTCGAAAGGACAATAAAATTAAGATATAACGGGACAGTATGGTCTAAAGAGTATTTAAATTATAATATAATGTCGGTACAGTGTTTGGTAGTCACTTCATAATGGAAATAGTTCGGTAGAAACGTTGGAAGCTGCGTATACCGTTGATCAGTGAAAATTTTGGAACAAGTGGTCTGTGGCAAAATGGCTGGAGATGGTGATCGTCAGATGGTACGTTGTCTACGGATGAACCGAAGGATTTCCGCAATATGAGTGAAGTTTTACCAGAACTTGATCAGGTTAAGAAAGGTATCGATATTCAGGAGTGGATTAATAAATTAGTAGAATACGTGGCGTGATAGATTACCGAGAGCTAATCGACGGTGGATTGGCTGTAAAGCTTTATTGTTGAAAAACAAACGACGAAATGATCAAAATATAGTTGACTATTTTTATAATACACTTTCTAAGTGTAACATAGTGCAAATGATAAGGTGAACTATGAGTACGAATACATCAGCGGTACTAAACAAGCGAGTTTACTGTGAAACACCATCATACGGTGCAGCAAATGCAAGTATTTCAAGGGTGAGTCCTGAAAACGATATAGATCAGACAGTAGTGAAATTGTCACTGGTGAACTAGCAACGGTTCACTTGTGATGTGAAGTATCTAGCTAATCATAAGAAAACGTATTGCCAGATATTTGTAATGAAATTTAACTGAAAGAAAATGTAACACAATCAAGCACTTTTATGCATAACATCATTTCACGTATGATGTCGCAGCCCGACGATAATAATAACAGTCGATAAGTTTTGTTATTTAACATACGATGTTGAAACTTGTAATGGAGATAGATAAATCAATGGCAATTGTTGTTTATAAAACTTACTAAGGGACTTGTATGAACGTGCCGCTTGTGATTAACAGATTTGAATCTTTTGAATGCATTTGATTACGCGCACTAATTTTGGTATCTAACCTTGCCATTGAAATCGCTGCGGAAATTCAGAGGCTGCATTTTACTAAATGTCTAAGGCCCGATTCGATTGAGTTACGCAGATGTTTTAAGGTGAAATCTTGATAGATGCTACCGAAGATGCTCCTCATATAAATTTGAATGAAAGCGACTAGGTATTATAATAGTTCAACTTCAGAACGAGAAAATGAACAAAATCAGAGATATTTTTCTAAAGAGCTAAATCACAACACGAGACGTTATTTTCAAAATGGTATGCTTGAAGACGGATGAGTATACTGAACCGAAAGTTAGAAGACCTATGCGAAATCTGAGAAGATTATTGGGGCATACATAATATGCCGAAGCACGTATTTCAGTTGAAGTACAGGCAGATTTAAAGCGACTGAATTTCTCAAAACCGAGAGCCGAGATTGTGAAACAAATTGCTGAGAACCAGAGGCAGCAGAAAGAACAGTTTGACAAGGCCAGAGCCGAAGTGGATGTCATAAGACTGTGCATCTGTGCAGATGTTGATTTCTATATTTGTTTACATTTTGATGATTAATTGATTTTTAATATTTGCTTAGCAGGTTGGTGCCGTGGTATTGGTGCTGAGGGCTGATCGGCTTAGTACTGGTAAGAGTCGTGGGCTGACAGTCAATTTCGAAGGTCCTTTCGAATAACTGTAGCCCTGCATAACAGCAGGTATGAAAATTTAAATTCAATAGAGGGTGTCGAGAGGTCCAGCCGAACTGTCATAGCGGTAGACAAGATGAAACCCTGGTGATACGAAACTTTTGACATAGAGCGATCGAATGAAAAATCGAAAAGATGTAGCAAGAGGTGACGAGTGTGTCGAATTAGCAAACAAGATGTGAAATCACGCATGATTATTGAGTCAGGAAGGGACGAGCGATGTATCGATAATCGATTGATAAAGTGTTAAAAACCTTTAGCACATGTTTCAATGCAAAAATGACTTGGTTATGTTATGGAATGAAAGCTATAATTGATAAATGGTCTGAAAGAATAAGTAATAGTTACTAACTGAATTTCAGTATGATTGAGACTGTTAAATGAGATTGAATATACTTCAATGGAATTACTTGGTTTAGACCCTGGTAATGGTCGAGACAACTGTTATAGATGATTTTTATATCAATTGGTTGAAAAGAGATTGCTAGTGTGTGTAATGAGTATGACTGTGTAAAGTAATGAGAAAGGTTGAATTATTGGGCCTTAATTATGAATAAATTTTAATTTTGAAAACGATATTTGGTTTGACTAATGTTCTTGTGCTTTTCTGTGCAGTGTGGCACTTGGCAGTTTGATACGGATCAGGTGTGTTGCCGGTCAAGTGTGCTGCCACATGTCCAGTGAGTCAATAAGATGAAAAACAATTTGATTGGTCATGTCGACGCAGTGTGTCGTGACGTTGGAGAAGCCATGCGGTATTGCAACGGTGGCCCAGAAGGAATAGTCCAGTGTACTATTCATGGTTGGTGGTGCTACGGTGCAGTGTCCGAGTGTTAACTGCAGTAGGCCACAATTTGAGATTCGTAACCTACGGTATCCGAGTGATGACCTAGGTATACGTTGGTGTTTCTATGTGCAGTGTCCGAGTGTTAACTGCAATAGAACACATTTGAGTTTCGTAACCTATGGTATCCGAGTGATGACCTGGGTATACGTTGGTGTTGCTATGTGCCGTGTCCGAGTGTTAACTGCAATAGAACACATTTGAGTTTCGTAACCTATGGTATCCGAGTGATGACCTGGGTATGCGTTGGTGTTGCTATGTGCAGTGTCCGAGTGTTAACTGCAATAGAACACATTTGAGTTTCGTAACCTATGGTATCCGAGTGATGACCTGGGTATGCGTTGGTGTTGCTATGTGCAGTGTCCGAGTGTTAACTGCAATAGAACACATTTGAGGTGCGTAACCTATGGCATCCGAGTGATGACCTAGGTATGCGTTGGTGTTGCTATGTGCAGTGTCCGAGTGTTAACTGCAATAGAACACAATTGATGTGCGTAACCTATGGTATCCAAGTGATGACCTGGGTATGCGTAGGTGGTGCTACGGTGCAGTGTCCGAGTGTTAACTGCAGTAGACCACAATATAAGATGCGTAGTAACCTATGGTGTCCAAGTGATGACCTAGGTCTGCATTGGTGTTGCTACGGTGCAGTGTCCGAGTGTTAACTGCAGTAGAACACAAGAAAAGTAGAGGACTAGAGCGTCCGTTGGAAGAAATAATTAAATTTGTTTGATTACAGAGCCAGGATGATATAAGAGGAAGTCGCGGGGACTCGACTTAAGGTCAGAATGGCCGTCTGTTACGAATATCAGTAGAGGTGGAAGGGAGAGCCGGCCATAGTTCCCCGACGCAGCCAGAGAAGGACGGTGTGAAGGGAAAACAGTACACGGTTGGGGACTGTACCGCAAGCAAGCATGCATGGCGGACATAATATAATGTTACTGTGTGACCAAATATCTGGATAATAATAAAATATATTAAAATAATTGAAATTAGTAGATGTTTTATTTTAAGAACCTGTAGCGTTCTAACAATATATATATATATATATATATATATATATATATTTATATATATATATATATATATATATATATATATATATAAATATATATATATATATATAGATATATACATACATATATATATATAAACATTTTCAAAAATGGTGCCAAATTGTTCAGGAGGCTATGAAACGTCGAGAAATTTTGGTCCGACCCCTAGGTCCCGCCATCCGACCGACGCCAATAGTGTATGTGCCATATTATGGCAAATACACTAATAATAATAGAAGCTGTAGACCTATTCATGGGTTATCTGAGTAAAAAAAATTTAAAAAATCTGGAAGTGGTTACCCTACAGACCACTTCGCGACAAGTGTTTCAATTTTATGTCAAAAGGTAAAAACATGTACATAAATGCTTATAACTTGAAAATTTCGCAAATTTCGTAAATAATTGATTATTGCATTAAATTTTCTATAGGTTCCTAGACGGACATTTTTTTATTCGGTATAGAAAGTACTTACTCGTAAGGCGTGTCAAAAAAAATGTAAGGCTCTATAGAGTGAGATCCCAGTCACCCCAGACTTACGTGATTTTAGGAAAGATGAAATTTTTAGGATTGCTAGTATAACGGAAACTTAGAAAGGAATGGATAGTCGCTAAGCTGAAAGCGGGGCCGTTTTACAGGTAGCAGGTATCAAAGGTGGAAAAAAATCATGCCAACTTACGTCAAAGTTGGAAGGCTGGTTTTTACATATTTCATATATGATATTGTTATAAACAAACATATACAGATGCCAGACACTTCCTGTGGGCCATAACTTTTGACAGACACTTTAAAAGTTGTAAAAAAATGTGGCAACTTACGTCATTTTAGGAAGGCTGAATTTTATATATATTATTAAGTATAATATTTAAAAACATTTCCCAATGAGCCAGACAAATCTGACGGGCCAAACATCCCCCCAGACTCGTTAAAAGTTCCACTATGCGAGGAAGCGCGAGAGTATTATTCAAGCGCATAAGTACAAGTGAGATGCACTCTGACGCGTGAATATCTCTCTCTTACAACTCGTGGCTACTCCAAGTTAGTGTGTTGTTAGTTTTTAGTCTATATCACTGATATACATCTGATGTTTCGGTTCATTTCTAACCTCATATTCGTGAATGAAAAAGTGAATAAATACGTAAAAACTATTTATAATAATACATATATAAAAATAATTATATAATATAAAAATAATCATATAATAAAAATATTTATAATAATAGTGTAAATAGTAGTGTTACAATAATTAAAACAAGCCGACACAAAAATTATTTACCACATATGCAATGTCGAGGCTCAGGCAAACATTGTAATTAAATGTTCTGATACTGATGTTGCCGTAATAATGTTGGCCAATATGCATCATTTGAAAGATGATAGTTCACATGTTTGGATCCTTACAGGCACCGGAAACAAACAAAGATATGTTGATTTAACTAAAATTTATGAGCACTTGGGATCGTCTTTATGTAGAAGCTTATCAGGATTTCATGCTATCACAGGATGTGATCACAATCCTGCTTTCTTCAGGAAAGGAAAACAAAGACCTTTTAAAATATTACAAAGCAAACCTGAGTATCAACAATACTCCAGTAATTTTAGATATTAAAATGGCCCACTTGCAGAAAAATTCCCAGTTAGCTGATTTTTTTTTATTTACCTTCGTTATGGTGTTTTAAAAAACGTGTAAAAAGTCCCCATCGATATCGTGCCGGCGTTGCCAGATATTCGAGGTTCAAGTTCACGATAGACGGTTTTTTACGAATTTCTCGGTTCCGTTCCTGTAATATCCTTAGGATATACAAATAAATAACCAGAAGTTTTTATAATGTAGTTTATTCAAAGTTCAAATACGGAATAATATAATATTTTAACATAAAGAAATGATTCTACAATATTACATAATTAATAAGTAACGCAAGTTCACTGGATGACAATATTACGCAATTATAGTTGAATCCAGTACACCCCGCTACTTAATTCAAGGAATAATACCAAAAATATAAATTCTTACAAACATATTTAATTTATATTTAAACAATTTCACACACTATTTTTTTTTTAAGTATAAACTAGCCTTTCAGGCTGTTTTAAGTTCTGCCGAGGTCTAAGGTTTAAATTATTTTGGTCAGTATTTTCAGCCTTAGATCTCGTTTCACTTTCATAATTAGGTAAATTTTGATTATCATTTTCAGAAACTGTGTTCTGATCATCATTTAAATTTTTGTCTATCTTTTCAATGGGAAGTGGGTCAAATTTAAGTAATTGATTTACGTGTCTTTTCCAATATAATTTTAAAACGGGAATAAAAACTATATAGGTACGTGAACCAATAACTTTATCAATTATTCCTTGAGTCCAAATCGGCTTTGAAAATCTGTAGTCGCGTGCTAGTACTTTTTCCCCCTTTTTAAATTTTATTTTTCTTTTACCGGAGTAATTTTCAATTTGTTTCTGTTGTTTAAGATTAACATTAGTTTCAGCAATTTTTTTATATTCAGAACCGTTTAACTTTTGACTAAGAGGATTAATTAAATCAAATCTAGTGCGTAACGAACGATCAAACATTAAATTCGCTGGCGACACACCGGTTGTGCAATGCGGAGTATTGCGGTAATCCATTAAAAAATTATTAAGAATAAAATTTAAATTTTTATCATTACTTTTATACAGTGAAACTTTTAAAGCTTGTTTAACCGTGCGCACTGAATTTTCTGCAGCGCCATTTGTTGCGGCATGGAAAGGTGCACCGGTTTGATGAATTACGCCATTTCCCTTTAAAAATAACTGAAAATCATTAGAAGTAAATTGACGACCATTATCGGTAACTAAATACTGAGGTAATCCAAAACGCGCAAAAGTCGACCTAAAAACGTTTATAGTCATATCTGACGTTATGCTAGACATCGGAAAAACCTCAAGCCATTTACTGTGGGCATCTAAAATAATTAAAAAATACTTATTTTTAAATGGACCTAGGAAATCCGCGTGGATTCGAACCCATGGCTGATTCGGCCAAGTCCAAACTTTTAATTCAGCTTTTTGAGGAGAGCTTTTAAATGGTAAACACGATTCACATGACTTAACTAAATTTTCTATTTCGCGATTCATATTAGGCCACCAAAAATACGACCGCGCTTTACTTTTCATCTTTACCATACCCATGTGTGAAGAATGTAATTCTGTTAAAATTTTTTCACGCAATGAAAATGGAACGATAACTCGATATCCGAATAATATACAATCATTTTCAATTGATAATTCTAATTTTCTATTAAAATAAGGTTTTAAATCGGGTTCAATATTTTTTTGTTTCCAATTGTCATTTATTAATTTGATTACTTGGCTTAAAATCACATCATTTTTAGTTTCTTGTCGAATCAAATTAATATCAATAGGAACGTCAACATTTGAACTTACGTAATTTAAATAGCTTACATCACCAATTTCAAACTTAGACTGAATCTGTTCTGAATTAATAGGTAGCCTTGATAAACTATCTGCACTATTTAATTCCGATTTAATATATTCGATTTCATATTTATATTGAGAAAGGAGCAGTGCCCAGCGTTGTAATCTACAAGCCGTCATCATAGATAGACCCTTTTTATTCCCGAAAATTGTTAATAAAGGTTTACTGTCTGTAACTAATATGAATCTGTTGCCAAATAGATACTGATTAAATTTATTTAAACCGAACATTATACTGAGTGCTTCTTTCTCAATTTGACTATAATTTCTCTCTGCCTGGGACAACATTCTGGACGCGTAAGCTATAGGCTTCTCGATACCTGAAGGGTAAACATGAGAAATAACACTACCGAGTCCGTACTGAGATGCATCACATGTCAACTTGATTTTTAAATTTGGATCAAAATGTACTAAGACGTCAGCAGAAATTAAAACCTGTTTAACTCTATTAAAAGCTTTATCACAATTTTTGGTCCAGTCCCATTTTATATCTTTCTTAAGTAAATTATATAAGGGATGTAATACATCAGAAGCATTTTTAATAAATTTGTTATAATAATTGACAAGCCCTAAAAATGATTTTAATTGTGAAACATTATTAGGGATGGGCGCATTCTTAATAGCTTCAATTTTATCTTCTGATGTTTGCAAACCTTTACAATTGATCACATATCCCAAATATTTAATTTCCTTTTTAAACAATTCGCATTTCTTTTTACTAATTGTTAAACCGCATTCTTGTAATCGATTTAATACAGATTCAAGATTTTTAATATGTTCAGCTCTATCTTTTCCCGTAATTAGTATGTCGTCTAAAAAACATATTGTTCCTTTTAAACCCCCTAAAATTAATTCCATCGTTTTTTGAAAAATTGCCGGACTACTAGAAACCCCAAAAGGTAACCGAGTGAAGGTAAATAGTCCCTTATGGGTACTAATAGTGACCATTTTCTGTGATTCTTGATCAATGGGAATCTGCTGATAGGCGTGTGACAAGTCCAATTTACTGAATTCTTGACCCCCCAATAACTGAGTAAATAAATCTTCTATTCTAGGTAGTGGATGTTTATCGACTTCTAAGAATTTATTAATTGTTACCCTGTAGTCTCCGCAAATCCTCACAGTGTTATCCCTTTTTAACACTGGCACGATAGGGGTGCCCCATGGACTGTAATCAACCGAAACTAAAATTTTCTCGTCTACTAAACGCTGTATTTCAAGTTCCACCTTACTTTTTATCGCGAACGGCAATGGCCTAGCTCTAAAAAATTTTGGATTGGCATCCTGTTTAAGCTTTAACGAAACTTCACCCTTAGTAAATAATCCCAGTTTTTCCGTAAAAACCTCACTATACTTGTTATAAAAATAATCATCATTTACGTTATTTATTTCATTTAAATCAGCTATACCGACATTAAATTCCCTTAACCATTCTCTACCCAGTAAAGGTATTGACCCATCCTTAATTACGTATAATTTTAAATATTTAGTTTCACCCTTGAACGTGACTTTGACATTTAAAATTCCAATAGGCGTAATATTTTCACCGGTATAAGACATCAAAATTTTATCAGTTTGATTTAATTTTATGTTTCTAAAATGCTCCTTATAAAATTTGTCTGAAATTGCTGATATGCTAGCTCCCGTATCAACCTCGAATTTAATAGGTATATTTTGTACTAGTAATGTTTCTGTAAACGGCTTATCAGACATTGATTTAAGAGAAAAAAGAGATTCGTCATTATCAGCATTTTCAACAAAATTATGATTATTTTTATCTTTATCTGCCTTATTCTTTTGTCTACACACGGATGCTAAATGACCTTTCGTATTACAAAAGTTACAATGATATTCCTTATATTTACAATTATCTGTTTCGTGATTATTTTTACCACAAACTTTACAGGTATTCTGCGTGGTCGAGGACTGTTTCCCTTGCCTCCTGTTCCATCGCTGATTTCTTCCCCTGTCCGCTATACGGTTCACTTCCTCCAACTCTGTTTTGATCGGCCTATCCAGTGTGACTCCGTCGTAGTTGTGCCGAACCGCTTCCTTATTTATGGCTATTTCTACTGCTCTATCCCAGGTCAACTTGTCGACATCCTCTTCAAATAATCGATCTAGTATCGGTCCTGGTTCCAGTCCCATAATGAAACGATCCCGCATCACTGTAGCTAATTCAAGCTTGAAGTTGCAATACGACGCCAAATTCCGAACTCTTGCTGCCCAATCTTGTATTGACTCAGAAGAAACTTTCTTGGAGTTATAGAATTTGAAACGAGCCGGAAAATACGATCTTTTTGGTTGAAAGTGATGTTCAAAAAATTTTACTAAATCTTCATATGATTTAGCTTCTGGTTTGGTCGGAACACATAGATTATAGATTAATCTGTAAGCGTCTTCACTGCACGTATTTAATAAAATTGCCCTCTTCTTTTCAGGACTTACAATTTCATTTGCGATGAAATATTGATCCAATCGGGCTCGAAAAATTCCCCATTCGCATATTGCTGGATCAAATTCTCTTAATTGCCCGTACTTAACATTTGCGGTAGCCATTTTAACGAGGAAAAAAAAATGTTCTGTCCTACCGACTGCGCCAATGTAATATCCTTAGGATATACAAATAAATAACCAGAAGTTTTTATAATGTAGTTTATTCAAAGTTCAAATACGGAATAATATAATATTTTAACATAAAGAAATGATTCTACAATATTACATAATTAATAAGTAACGCAAGTTCACTGGATGACAATATTACGCAATTATAGTTGAATCCAGTACAGTTCCATTTTTTGTAAAAAATGGTTATTATCAATCTTGTAGAGGACGAAATTATCTACAACTTTTGTAGAAACATTTTTCGTCTACGATTTATAGTTTTTCTTATTAAAGTACCCGCGGCTTCCTCCTCCTCGATTTTACATAACGGGATTATGCTGCTTCCCGAGGGCCTAACATAATGATTTGTACCATTATTTTAAGTTGAACTTAAAGCTAACGATTAATTATAATTTTATCGAAATTAATGCAGTAGTTCTCTACTTATAAGCAACCAAACATACAAATCGACAGCGCTCAAACAGACAGACAGACAAACAATTTTTTTTCGAAAATACGATATTTATACTTGATATTAATTATAAAGACCATTCGTAAAGTAATTTTGTAAAAAAAATGTACAAGGGTTGAGAGAGTGCGGATTAAGTACGAGTATGCATTTGCATACCGTATAACGCAATCTAGTAATAGTAGTCACATTTTTAATTTTTTTTACAAAAGTCCTTTACGAATAGTCTTTATAACAATTATAATGAGTATTCGTAAAAAAATTTTGAAAAAAAAATTGAAAGTATGGCTACTCCGAGCTATTCTTAGTAGAGTGCGTTATACGGTGTGCAAATGCATACTCGTACTTAATCCGCACTCTCTCAACCCTTGTATTTTTTTTTACAAAATTACTTTACGAATGGTCTTTATAATTGATGTCAAGTATAAATATCGTATTTTCGAAAAAAATTGTCTGTCTGTCTGTCTGTTTGAGCGCTGTCGATTTGTATGTTTGGTTGCTTATAAGTAGAGAACTACTGCATTAATTTCGATAAAATTATAATTAATCGTTAGCTTTAAGTTCAACTTAAAATAAATCTACAAATCATTTTGTTCGGTCCTCGGGAAGCAGCATAATCCCGTTATGTAAAATCGAGGGGGAGGAAGCCGCGGGCGCTTTAATAAGATAAACTATAAATCGTAGACAAAAAATGTTTATACAAAAGTTGTAGATAATTTCGTCCTCTACAAGATTAGTAATAACCATTTTTTACAAAAAATAGAACGGAACCAAGAAATTCGCTAAAAACCGTCTATCGTGAAGTTGAACCTCGAATATCTGGCAACGCCGGCACGATATCGATGGGGACTTTTTACAGGTTTGTTAAAACACCATAACGAAGGTAAATAAAAAAAAATCAGCTAACTGGGAATTTTTCTGCAGTAGAAATCTAAAATTTCTGGACTGCAAGCCTTTTTTCGATTTGGCGAGCTTGAGTTATTTAATGATGAAAACACCGAACAAAATGTATTCAATACAATACAAAAATTCATCTGTGAAGTATACAACGTTGCACGAGTAATTAATGTAGATGCTGCTCGACTTCAGCTTTTTATCAACACATACACAGTTTCTGATGTAAATGAAGAATTCAACTGTAAAAGTGTAAGAAACTTTGATGCAAGTAATTTGCCACCGTGTAAAAGTGAATTACTCCAACAATTTCATCGAGCCAACTATATTGCAAGTATTTGGAATAATGCTTACATGAAAAATCCAAGCACTTTCAGTCCTGAAAATAATGGTTGGGTAATGGAAAATGACCAGTATAATTTTAATTGGTTTAATGGAGATTAATTACCAAGCTTTCTTAGCGAGTAACTGCAAAATGAACCAGGTAATAAAAATTCAATGTAAATTATTTTTATATGTATACTTATTTGTTGGTATATGCAATGTAGTAATTCAATTTATTGTTACAGATGAATCAACCGGTGAAACGGAAGAGGTAGATGACGAAAATGATTATAATTTTGAAGATTTTTTGGAAGAAGATATAATGGATTCATCACCCTTCGAGGGTGATGAAATTGATGATTAAACGTGGTTATTCACATATATTTTGTATGATTAGAAAAATAAATAATTTATAAATTTTAATTTCATAATATTTACTTTGATAAAAAAAGATGTACCCAAATATCCTTTATAAGCACACTTCACTTTCTGTTTCTAAAAAAACGGACATTTAAAACTTAAATTATTATTATTAGTTTTTATGGATAAATAAATAATATAATAAAATTTAAATATAAATAATATTAAATTGACTTGAATAATGCTCTCGCGCTTCCTCGAACAGCGGAACTTTTAACAACACACTAACTCAGAGTAGCCACGAGTTGTAAGAGAGAGATATTCACGCGTCAGAGTGCATCTCACTTGTACTTATGCGCTTGAATAATGCTCTCGCGCTTCCTCGCATAGTGGAACTTTTAACGAGTCTGGGGGGATGTTTGGCCCGTCAGATTTGTCTGGCTTATTGGGAAATATTTTTAAATATTATACTTAATAATATATATAAAATTCAGCCTTCCTAAAATGACGTAAGTTGCCACATTTTTTTACAACTTTTAAAGTGTCTGTCAAAAGTTATGGCCCACAGGAAGTGTCTGGCAACCGTATATGTTTGTTTATAACAATATCATATATGAAATATGTAAAAACCAGCCTTCCAACTTTGACGTAAGTTGGCAGGGCCGGCGCGTCAAAATATGCCGCCTAAGGCGAATACAATTTTTGCCGCCCCCACATATTAAAAAAATTAATAAACCGATGATTATATTTTATTTACTTAACAAATAAAAAACAAATGTAATTCTAATAAACGCTGCCTGGCTGCCTGTAATTTGTAAATACCCCCTTTACAACTTATGGTATTTGCGCCGAGCGGCTGGGCGACATGCGACATCTTTTATCTAGTAGTAGAAGGTAGAACTAAGAATCGGTGAAAACTCGAACAATATAATCATTTTTAAAAAGTAAAATACCGCACGAAAAATTCGCTGCTACAAAAATATGCCGCCCTAAAAATATGGCGCCGTAAGGCGACCGCCTGTCCGACCAGGCGCACGTGCCGGCCCTGTAAGTTGGCATGATTTTTTTCCACCTTTGATACCTGCTACCTGTAAAACGGCCCCGCTTTCAGCTTAGCGACTATCCATTCCTTTCTAAGTTTCCGTTATACTAGCAATCCTAAAAATTTCATCTTTCCTAAAATCACGTAAGTCTGGGGTGACTGGGATCTTCGACTACTATGATGATTTCAACTTTGACAGGCTATAGCTTCTAATTTTTTGAAGATATCGATATGGGACAAAAATCACAATTTAGAGCGTTCTTTGCTTTATGAACATGTGTATTTTCAATTTAAAATTCGATGAAGAACACAATAAATAAAGCTATTAGGTCGAGAGCCAGGCGTAAATTTATATAGCTCATTTGTGACAGGATGAAATTTTCAGGGAAGGTAGAATCTAGTATGACAAAGAATAAGTGCTAGGGTTGCTCGTCAAATCCTGGTGCGAAGGCCGGGAGGAGCTCACTTCCGGTGCAAAATACACATATTTCATTAGCTCATAATTATCTTTCGTCATTATATGACAGCATACAATTGACGCCATATTGTAGATCTCGAAGAGCTGTATTGAAATACATAGGGTTGCCTAAGGAAATTTTGGGTAACACATTGAAAACTTATAAATTATATTTGTTATTTTAACATTTTTAAAGCTGTCAAATAACATTATGTATACATGTATACTTATATATTGTAACCGTTCTGAAATGAGTTATCGGCCTTGTGTTTGGCAAACATTCATACGTATGTCTAGTTATTTATAACTTTATGTTTTCAACGCATTTGGTTTCTAACTCATATCCGTATAATTACGCAGGAATTGCCTGAATCTGGTATTGACAATTTTCCCAAGAATTTATGTATTTTAGGGTAGCAATTTCCTATTTTTATTTTTCAACGTAATTCAACGTGCACCTCTTATATAAATTAGTATAAATTACTTACTTGAAGGTCGTAGTAACCTGTAATAAAAGTTTTAAAAAAGGTGGTTTGGAGTTTGTTTCGAAAAGAGAAAAAAGGTTGATTTTTGTTTGTGATTTTAAATTTGGTTTGACACTAAAAACTAATTGAAGCATTTGACTTTACTGAACATCGATTAATATTTTTTCTTGAAATTCAACTTAATCAGACGCAGGTATAAAGTTAACTAAGCGAATATAAAATCAAAAATAACTATAATGAAAAAATGAAAAATAATAATAATTTACTATAATAAAAGAAAAAACCGATTGATTTGTGAGTCAGAATTGTCAATCTTTATTATGGTAACTTTTCAGCAACTATTTTGTTGCCTTCTTCAAACCTAAAATTACATTATTAGAATTATGTAATTTTAGGCCTGAAGAAGGCAAACATTGCCAATGATTGACAATTCTGATTCACAAATCAACCGGTTTTTTAATTTTATTATATTACATACGTGAGTGATCGACATGAGTTTCAATATAGTTTACTATACATTAAACTATTCAAAAATGTTCCGAACAAAGGCAATAACATTTTATGAATTATTATTAAATTACTTATTCTAAGCATACTTATATTAACGTACTATTAAAATATTTATTTTTTTTTTACGATAATATGTAAACATTTTTAAACAAAACGTAGTTTAAAATAGTTGCTTTGAAAAAAAGTCAAGAAATTCATGAAATAAAAATTATATATATATTTTTTTTAATAAAGGTATCTCTTTATGCTAGTTAAATTAGAAAATAATGCGAGATATTTTTTGTTGAAAATTGAATTTTTAACATTTTTAATATAGGTAAGGTGCTAAAAAATATCACATTAATAATTTTTCAATAAGAAAAAAAAAACAATACATAAAAATCTATCTGTTTTTATAATAATAAAAAAAAAAAAAAACGATGCATGACACACTACCGCTGATAATGTTAGTAAAAAAACTATAATTATTGACCACGTAGTTTCAAAATGCAATAACAAATGTCATTTGGCGACGTTCCATTCAAACGATTTTACACCTGTACCTAAAGATGTTTCACATCAAAAATTTAAATTTTTGCATATACTGATACTACTTTACAAAATGTATAACTTTTCTTTTCCGTGATACAGGATTTAACTATTATATTTTATCCAATTTTGAGCAGTTATTAACAATTTATAATTTTCGAAATGTCATTTTCTTAAAAACTATGGTTACCATGCTGGACTAAGGGCCACTTTGTAATTTTGAGCTGTTTGAATTTATACATATTATACAGGGTGTCCAAGTTGACGTTGGCTAACATGGGTAACTTTGTTATTAGTGGAGATAGAAAGTCGGTTAAATGGGCAAAGTAGTGCAGAATTATGTGATCATTAACGTCCCGTCGAAAAAACAATTGAATTTTGACACACTATGGATTTATTTAGAAAATAGTGAAAATTGCCGTTTTTGAAAACTGGCCATAACTTTTTTATTTATGAAGATATCTGAAAATTTCTGTAAACATTTTTTGATAACTTTTTATGATCTTTTCAGTGGCGTAGGTTAATTTTTTTATATCCACTACATAATGAGATATTGACATGAACTTTGGTTTTTCTTATGGACGCCATTTTGGATTTTTAGATATTCGAATTCTGCTTATTTTTCTGATTAATTTGGTGTATCATATGCTACATTTAAAAAAAATGCAATTAACGTCCCATATTAGAGGCACTATAAAAACAACTGACAGTCAAATTATATTTCAGTTCTGCCAAACTATGATTTATTATTAATTTTACACTTAAAATGTTCGCACTACTTATTTATAACTTGATTGTCAGTTGTTTTTAATGTCTCTTATATGGGACGTTCATTGCAAATTTTTTAAATGTGGCATGTGATACACCAAATTAATCAGAAAAATAAGCAGAATTCGAATATCTAAAAATCCAAAATGGCGTCCATAAGAAAAACCAAAGTTCATATCAATATCTCATTATGTAGTGGATATAAAAAAATTAAACCTACGCCACTGAAAAGATCATAAAAAGTTATCAAAAAATGGTTAAAGAAATTTTCAGGTATCTTCATAAATAAAAAAGTTATGGCCAGTTTTCAAAAACGGCAATTTTCACTATTTTCTAAATAAATCCATAGTGTGTCAAAATTTAATTGTTTTTTCGACGGGACGTTAATGAGCACATAATTCTGCATTACTTTGCACATTTAACTGACTTTCTATCTCCACTAATAACAAAGTTACCCATGTTAGCCAACGTCAACTTGGACACCCTGTATACATCTAACTAATATTATAAATGTGAAAGTTTGGATGTATGGATGGATGTTTGTTACTCAATCACGTCAGAACGGATCTGGATGAAATTTGGCACAGAGATAGATTATAGTCTGGAATAGCACATAGGCGACTTTTTATCCCGGAAAAATGTACGGTTCCCGTGGGATAGTTTTGTTTTTGTTTTTCACTGAGCAAGGGATCGACATGATTTTATGCATAGTGGTAGTTTAGGGGTCTGAGAATGTTATAGGCTAATTTTTATCCCGAAAAAATGTACGGTTCCCGTGGGATAGATTTGTTTTTGTTTTATCTCTGTTACTACTAAACCGATTCTAAAAATTCTTTCACTAATAGAAAGCTACGCAGGGGGGGGAGATTCTCGCGGGGGAATAATAAATTAGGGGGGAAGATTCTCGCGGGGGGGATAACAAATTAGGGGGGAAGATTCTCGCGGAGGGATAACAAATTAGGGGGGAAGATTCTCAGGGGGGATAACAAATTAGGGGTGGAGATTCTCGCGGAGGGATAACAAATTAGGGGGGGAGATTCTCCCGGGGTGATAACAAATTAGGGGGGAGATACTCGCGAGGAGATAACAAATTAGGGGGGGAAATTCTCGCAGGGGGATGACAAATTAGGGGGGGGAGATTCTCGCGGTGGAATAAAAAATTAGGGGGGAGAGATTCTCGCGGTAAGATAACAAATTAGGGGGGAAGATTCTCGCGGGGGGATAACAAATTAGGGGGGAAGAATCTCGCGGGAGGATAACAAATTTTGCAAAGGAGTTCCTATTGGTATGTGAACGCTTGTGGAATGAATTTCTCTGTTGATTTGATTATTATATTGTAGTCCACAATTAACTCATATCTATGTTTATTACAGGAGTTCCTTATATAGGTATCGTAGGTGAGCAATAATCTAATCTAATCTAATCTAATCTAATCTAATCTAACTAATATTATAAATGTGAAAGTTTGGATATATGGATGGATGTTTGTTACTCAATCACGTCGGAACGGCTGAACGGATCTGGATGAAATTTGGCACAGAGATAGATTATAGTCTCGAATAGCACATAGGCTACTTTTTATCCCGGAAAAATGTACGGTTCCCGTGGGATAGTTTTGTTTTTGTTTTTCACTGAGCAAGGGATCGACATGATTTTATGCATAGTGGTAGTTTAGGGGTCAGAGAATGTTATAGGCTAATTTTTATCCCGAAAAAATGTACGGTTCCCGTGGGATATATTTGTTTTTGTTTTATCTCTGTTACTACTAAACCGATTCTAAAAATTCTTTCACTAATAGAAAGCTACGCAGGGGGGGGGAGATTCTCGCGGGGGAATAATAAATTAGGGGGGAAGATTCTCGCGGGGGATAACAAATTAGGGGGGAAGGTTCTTGCGGGGGGATAACAAATTAGGGGGGGAAATTCTCGCGGAGGGATAACAAATTAGGGGGGGAGATTCTCGCGGGGAGATAACAATTTAGGAGGAAGATTCTCGCGGGAGGATAACAAATTTTGCACAGGAGTTCCTTATATAGGTATCGTAGGTGAGCAATAATGTATAAATAAAATTCGAGCGAACGAGCGAAGCGAGTGAGTAATGTATTATTAATATTCGAACGAAAGCGAGTGAGTAATATATTAATAATATTCAAGCGAACGAGCGAAGCGAGTGAGTAATGTAATAATAATATTCGAGCGAACGAGCGAAGCGAGTGATAAATGTATTTATAAAATTCTGGCGAACGAGCGAAGCGAGTGAGTAATGTATTATTAATATTCAAGCGAACGAGCGAGGCGAGTGAGTAATATATTAATAATATTCAAGCGAACGAGTGAGTAATGTATTAATAAAAAGCGAACGAGCGAAGCGAGAGAGTTATGTATTATAAAATTCGAGCGAATAAACACTACCAGCCCGGCTTCGTTTTGCAGGAGAAGAATTTCTCGCGGGGAGGATAATAAATTATAAATCGTAAAATACGTGAGCGAAGCCACGGGTAACGGCTAGTATACATATAAAAATTGACATTTTGCACCGGAAGTGGCTTATCCCGGCCGTCGCACCAGGATTTGACTAGGCAACCCTAGCGCTTTTTCTTTGTCATAATAAATACTACCTTCCCTGAAAATTTCATCCTGTCACAAATGAGCTTCATATATTAACGCCCGCCTCTTGGTCTATATTGAAAAGGACCTTACGTTTTAACAATTGGTTTCTAAGGCTACAAAAAGCGCGTGATTTTCAAAAAGCTGTAGCACAGTAGCGCGCTTACTATTCGTACCACAGAAAATTTGTGGGAATTAAAATTGTAGAAAATGTAATCCTATTTAAAACATTACATAACGAAAGAATCGCTTAAGTTGACCATTTATGAGATATTTCGAAAAAACAAAAACAATGTTAAAATTTCGTGGTTTTTCGGCTGCCAAAAGTTGTCCCGGTGTCATGTTGGCACGAATATATATACAAACAAATAGTAGATTGTATATCTATATGTGTAATAGACTATATTACGGCGAGTGATGACAGTACGTAAAAACGAGCGATAGCGAGTTTTTACAGTCACACGAGCCGTAATAACATTACGCACGAGATATAACATATATGGAATTTTTTGCCATACCCACTACAAAATACCTACTTTTCACTGTCATTTTGAAACTTCTACATCATTTTTGAAGACCTATCTAATGATACCCCACACGCTTATGTGCACTGGAATTTTTTTATCCCTCAGTTGTTACATGTATGGTGTGCCGCACCACTATTTTTTTTTTCGTAATTTCACTTTACCATTGTATAGCAGTTCATAGAAAACACCTACCATCCAAATTTCATCTAGTGTGCCAATACTTTCCGAGTAAAATGGCTGTGACATACGGACGGACAGGATGAAATTATAAGAGTTCCGTTTTTGCCATTTGGCTACGAAACCCTAAAAACGCTTCAAAGCTAGATAAATGTATTACAAATAAATAAATCAAATCCATGTTTTTTTACTTTTATTGCTATGCGTCCGACCATCACACTCCATTACATTTATCAAAAAAAACATCGCCGCCTACAAACAATGAATAAGTAATAATAATATTCAAGCGAACGAGCGAAGCGAGTGAGTAGGTAATTTATAAATAAAATTCGAGCGAATCAACACCACCAGCCCGGCTTGCAGGAGTAGAATTTCTCGCCGGGGGGATAATAAATCATAACTCGAAATATACGTGGGCGAAGCCACGGGTAACAGCTAGTCTACTTAATAAAACTCGTAACACTGACTGACTGACAGACTACGCACAGCCTAAACCGGTGGGTCTAGAAGCATGACATTTTGCACAGGAGTTCCTTATATAATGTAGGTGAGCACTAAGAAAGAGTTTTTGAAAATTCATCCCCTAAGAGGGTTAAATAAGGGATAAAAGTTTGTCATTTTTGAAGTTAGAAATATGGACATTGGTGTTAAGGCTTCTGTTTATAAATAAGTTAGTTGTATCAGCGTTTTTGGAAATTCATCCCCTAAGCGGGTAAAATAAGAGACGAAAGTTTGTATGGAAGGCCGCCATTTTTGAAGTTAGACACGTAGAAGTTGGTATTTAGGCTTCTGAAGAACTTCGAAAGTAAGTACCTACCTAATAGTCTCTTTACTCTTTATTTGTTTACGCGGAACTAATTCCTCATCGCGACTAACGGGTAAAAAAAGGGCATGGGCAGAGCAGGTTATTTAAAAACTAACATTTGAGAAAAGTCGGATGGTTCCTGAGATGTTGCTGATGGGAAAACCTATCGGAAACGTGGCTAATTAATAATAATATTCAATCCTGACTAAATTTTGTGTGATTAATTTCGACGTATTGACCTAACGATTCTGAAAGTTTCAGTCCTGTAAGTTCATTATTTTCTTTTCTAGAGCAGTTCTCAAATTTGGCACGTGCAATCGCTCTGAAATTTTAACAGCTGTTAGATATTACTGTTTTCTATAAGATATTCAAATTTTATCAAATCCCTAAGAAAAGTGTTTCATGGCATAACATTGACTAAATGACGTACATATTAAGTTTGCTGTTTACTCAAAGAAATTATATCCTACAATGAAACTAGATATATATCTTTTCCCTCTCTCGGGTATTTTATTTTTCTCTTCTCTGACAAGCCAGGGGGGTGTAATCGGTACCTCCTTGCACTCCCACGAGGCGCCCATGGGTATTGGGTATATTAAATTTGGGTGATAAAAAATAAAAACATGGTTGCATGCATAAGTATACGCTTTTATTTATGTCCTTTTAACATTTCATTATTTTTTTTTTATAACATTTTTTAATGCTCATTATATTTTTGAAAAGTCCCCATTCGGTACACAACACTTTAAACACATTTTAAACACACCAGTTTTGCATTGTTCGATTTCCATTGTAATACCGATTATACTTAACTCAAAACACAACACACATACAGTTCATTTAACTCTCTAGCCCTCAGGCACAATATTAGTGTAGTCCCAAGTGGCAGTTTAAAAATATTTGTCGACATCATAACCTTCACATATACCCAATTTATTAATTGATTTAAAAAAAAAGAACATTTAAATTCATATCGAATAGCTGACATAATAACTAAAATTGAAATTTTTAATACAGGTATCTACACTTCGTTTAAAACCGATAGTTGTTATAGCAGATGGTTACAAAGCGCTCTTCTATACAGTTCAGGGTCAAAAATTTTAATCAATATATACTTCTAAAATGATTAAAGATCAATAGATCAAACTCGCGTAAAAATTTTCAAAAAACGTTTTTACACGCATTTTCAGAAAGAAGAAATTTGACAAGGTATGATTAAAAAGATTAAACTCTTAATTAATTAAATTAAAAGCCCATTTATTTTTCTTTCAATTTTTTTTCAGTATTCACCCGTAAAAACAACTTTACATGCAAAAATAAATCTCTGGACTAAAAGAAAAGTTTTTGTTTTAAATAGGTTCAGTCGTTTTGGTTGTATGCGTGATATAAAAAAGCGTCTAAAATGACTATTGTGTGGGTATATTATTTGTTTTGGATTGTCAAATGAAGGTATAAAAAAGAAAGAAAACTAAATACGGTGTTTATGGCTCCAAATCTAAACATATTGAGAGCTTGAGAATAACTGAGTGTGTCGATGTCGTATTTATGTAATTACAAGCCCCCAGTTCCTAGGTTCTAATTTGAGAACTGGTAAAAGTATCAATAGTATTTTCAATTTATTATTAAAAATAATAGCAAATTGAATATATCATTGTATTAGGCTCAGATAACCTTGGCCCTATGTGGCCTTTAAAATCTACAAAAAAAAATGTTGTAAACGCGGAAACAAGAATTATTACTAGAGGGAAGGCTGCTTGGGCATCTTCCCTTTTGAAGAAGGTAGAAGGTATAAAAAAGATATATAACATTATTTCCAAGACAAATAGAAGCCATAATGAAGTCCACAATAGGGCAATGTTAAACGGGGTACCCTGTAAATCTTTCAGTTATCAGTTCAGTGTAAGAATTTAAAAGTAGTTTTCCATAAATCATTGGGTATATGCATATTATGCTATTGTATTACAAATTTGAAAAAAAAAACAAAACAACAATACAATAATTATTAATTAATATTATCTAATTAATAAGTAAATAATAATTATAAACTATATACATAAAAAAAAACTTGAGCAGTTTCACTAGTATAAATATCCATAAATAAAAATAATTAGTTTACATTCTGATTACGAAGCAATAGATTTCAACGATTTTTTTATTGGGAGATAACTGGTTTAATATGAAACAAACTCATGTCTTACCTCTGTGATATTAAAAAAAAACAAAAATATATCTTTAAATGAAAATTAAATAATGTAAGTATAAACCGCAAATAACTTCAGTTAATTTTTCTTCAATACCAATAATCTAAAAGTGAAGTGAAAACACCAGTTTATTAAAAAATAATTAATTGAAAATATGAACTGGTGCTAGGCCCAATTAACCTTAGCTGCTGGTGGTCTTAAAAAAAAAACAAGTACCTAATAAAAAATAAAATGCTAAAGGAAAAAACATGATATAAATACAGAACAGCAAAATTGTGATGTTTGAACGAAAGAATAAAAAAAGTATTTCTGTATATTTTTCTTTAGCTGACTAGATTTTATTAATTATTTTTAATGAAATAAATGACAGCACATTTTTTTCATACGATAAAATACTGCAAATGCGGAAAATGAGTTTGTTAGCTTTTTTAAATAATAATGTTTGAAAAAAATTCAAAAAACGAAATCTATCACTGTAATCAGTAGAGTATAAAATGCTACTTCTAGGGCAAATAAATCGGGGAAAGCATTTTCACTTCAAAATAGCTAAAATCATAATATGATTTTTTTTTAATATCCTATTTGAGTTAAAAGTGGTAAAATGTTGTACCTATATTATAGGTACAACATTTTACCACTTTTAACTCAAATAGGATATTAAAAAAAAATCAAAAACGAACAAGAATACGTCATAAAATCAAGCAATAAGCATATAAACGTTTTCAACTGTCTTCCACTTCTAGGGCAGATCAATGAGCCATTTTCCCGAGAGTAGCTCTTTCAATAATCCACGAGAGGCAGCACTTGTGGTAGGTACAAACATTATTTATTCCCCATTGTCTTGTCATTTTAGTGGTATAGGTAACTTAATTCTTAAATTAATTTAATAATCAAGTTATATCACTAAAATGACACACTAATGGGGAATAAATAATGTTTGTACTTACCACAAGTGCTGCCTCTCGTGGGTAATTGAAAGAACTACTTTCAGGAAAATGGCTCATTGGGAGATTTTTTTTTCAAAAACAAAATTACATACAAATCTGCTCAAAATTTAGTTCAAAGATTCTTATGTTGACTACACCTGTAATAATTAGTATCCAATTTTTTTCCATGTACTCTCAATTAGTCCTAAAAATTTCAAAATTAACAGCGACATTTTTTAGAAATATCTTTAAAAACAACAGAGTAATGCTACTTGAAAGTTCACATTTGACTTTTATTAAATTACATCATTGGAATGAGCTCTGTCAAACTTAAATAAATGCCGTTCGATTTTTTTTTGTCTAGCACTTAAAATGGTTTCACAATACATTTTTCAAGTTGGTTAAAATAGACCACACCTCTATTTTTCCTTTCGAGCCGCTGACGTCATTTGGTCTGAATATAACGGCCTGCTTCCCAGCCCATATTACATGTTCCATATTGATAGTTGATCGATAGCTATGGTGCGATCAGTGTTAGGCGGTGTTGTTATAAAGTAATCGTGATGGGGGTTGAGACATATAGCAACTATTAAAATTTAAAAATTTGTATCTGCGTAAATTCTTAATGTATTGAAATGAAATAAACGCCAATGTTTGTGACAATGATTTCTAATAGGAAACAATCATTTAATGATTTTTATTTTTTATAGCCTCATTCCTTTCGCTTTACATGTGACAGCAAAAAATTTCATTCAAAAACCCAATTTACAAAAAAAAAAAACAAGTTTTTTTGCCATTATGATTTTAGGTATTTTTGGGCTATTTTGTATATTATTTATATAAGTGAAAATGCTCGCCTCTATGTATCTGTCCTAAAAGTAACATTTTATATTCCACTGTAATCACTATAAAGATTTAGAAATTTCCATTAGAGACATGTAGGGGGTTGCTTGAAATTCTATTATTTTTAAACCACTTTTCAATCATTTTCATGATAGCTACATTGCACTGACATGCATCTGTTGCTATCAAAAAATTAGGTAACGATTATAAAACGAATAATTAAAAATTAGTTAAACTGAAGACCAAGCAATAACAAAATTTAAATTGCAATTTTACATTAATAATTCGGATTAGGATACAGTCCAATAAACAAATTAGGAAGTTTGTTTTCATAACAATTATGTTACTGTTTCATTATTTTCTCTCGTATATAATGGAAATTTGTACAGTCGAATAACATAAATAGTTCAATAATTTTAACAAAAATATTACAAATTATGTATCAACAAATTAATTACAATAATTTTAATTCTTAAAGAATTATTTTTACATTCAAATACGAAACGTGATTTTAATAGGAATTAAAAAACATCTATACAAAATATGGCTTTCAGAACATTACATACTTTCAGCTGCAATACAACAAAAAAAAAATAGTGAAGTTCAACTCGACACAAATATTTATCCTGAGTTCAAAATTGCACATTTCAAAGTTTACACATAAATAGTTGAACATAAGTTTTATTGTATAGGTACAAATTATAATATTATATTCTGTTAAAAATAGAAGTCGAGATTTTAAGTTGATTTTAATGAAAACTAAAAAATACCTTTCAACCGAGATCGGAAAGTCAAAGTAACACGTTTATGCTTAATACAATAAATTCTATTCGAAGCTACTTAAATCTGGTTAGATGTTTAAAAAACAGCATAGCTTCGGTCCTTAATATTTCAGTTATAAAAACTATTGTTCTTTACTGCTACAAAGGAATTAACACGTGAATAAAGAAAGAAAAAAAAATAAATAAATAAAAGTAACTATATACGATTTTACTCTAGAATATTATTTTTTATATAAAAAAAATTTAGTTTAAATATTTACACTACTATTTTTACTGTAAAACAGGTAGGAACTCAAACTAAACAAACTTTATATTCCATAATATTGCAAGTTGGATTCAATTATTAATGATGATTACTTAATGCACTGATCAGGGCATAATGGCGCAGTCGTTTCGAACGGCGTACTATGGTAATTTGCGTCACACATTTTTTCTAACGCATCATTTTACCCCCCTATATACCGCCGGGAAAGATGTAGGTTCTATGTCAAAAATTCAATTTGAATAATTTTGAAAACGCCTACGCCACTATGCCCTGGCCTAGCACTAACAATTTCGGAATCTTTTTATGATTATACATCGTAACATCACAAAGCTGTTGAAATATATTGTAAATTTTGGAACATAGATAATATAGTATTAAATTTCAGTAACAAAAACAATAAAAATTCAATACTATTTTTTTAGATTTCATTAAATTCATTGACAAAAAAAATGACTATGAAGTCTGACAATGTAGGTACTTTGATATTTTTCAGGCACTTCATATACTTATAAATTAAAGTAATATAAAATAACAAGGTAACTCTTGGCAACGAAACAAAATGCAACATGTCACATTTAATTTACAAATATTTATGTCGAGTCACAATAATATATCATACAAAAAAAAAATGAAACCATATTGGAATGACCTTCACTTTAACTTAAAACAAATGGCAATAATATTATACATTCTCAGACAATGATCAATAGAAAACAATGATACTCTGTTACCAATAAGATTTAGCATAAAAAAAACATTAACATTTTTGTTAAGCAATCTGTGTAACTCAAAATAATTTATTTCCAATTTAGCCTGTTGAATAAAATGTAAAATATAAGATTCGCTGTATAGGCGCAAAGTGGCCAGCGGCGCGTACCGTACATAGTTACTGCACTGCTTACTGCCCAAAAAAAATTTCTTTGGTGCAGCTCCTATTTTCCGGCAAATACGCTCATACTGATACTGCTGGTGCAATTTGCCGACAAAAAAAAGTTATTTTTGTAGTCCATATTGGATTGGACACATGTCAAGTACTCGTATAAGCCTAGTTGCCGATTTTAGCAGCCTAAATTTGATTTTTACTTCAGCCTTGCCTCTTTGCTTCCAAAGATTTAAGTTGTGACACTTTGAATTATCACTGAGAATTTCGCAATTAATTTGAGTTTATTTGAGTTGTGAAGGCAAATAAGTAACATGTCTAAAGCGTTATGCATCCCTATTATGTCTTTAAAATGTTATTACTTCACATCATAATATGCTGCTAACAGAATAACGCCTGAACTAATTAAGAATTTTAGTGTGGAAGAAACTTGATATAATTTGATACTTGACACTTTTAATGTTATATTTATTTCATTCAACAAACAAAACACAAAAACACGATATCAGGCAGAATGCTGGTAAATTTCAATAAAAAATTTCGCATTAGATATATCATAATATAGTATAGGTGCGTATCTATTGAAAAACAATATCATATAATCTCAAAGGTAACGATATATCAATTTTTTACTTGAGTCATGTAATATAAGAAAATTAACCGAAAAATGGGCAGTCAGAGCGGTAAAAATTCGTGAAGTTTTGAAAATTGGTAGTTATTCCTTGAGGTGTCCTGATGAACATACTTAAAGTCCCTGAGGGTGGGGGGTCGGTTTAAATGTCACTTTTATTCAGGTTTTTCCTCATATCTCGAAAACCTTTAGGAATAGCAAAAAATGGTTATTATCAATCTTGTAGAGAACAAAATGCTCTACAACTTTTGCATAAACATTTTTTGTCTATTTTTCATAGTTTTACTTGTTTAAGTACCTGCGGCTTCCTCCTCCTCGATTTTACATAACGAGATTATGCTGCTTCCCGGTGGCCTAACATAATGATTTGTACCTTTAATTTCAAGTCGAACTTTAAGGTAATGATAATAATTTTAACGAAAATAATGCGCTCTCAACCCCTGCAATTTTTTTTACAAAATTTCTTTACAAATAGTCTTTATAATTGATGTCAAGTAGAAAAATCACATTTTCGAAAAAAAAAATTGTCTGTCTGTCTTTCTGTTTGACTGCTGTCGGTTTGTATGTTTGGTTGCTTATAACTAGAGAACTACTGCATTATTTTCGTTAAAATTATTATTAATCGTTAGCTTAAAGTTTGACTTAAAATTAAAGGTACAAACCATTATGTAAGGCCATCGGAAAGTAGCATAATCTCGTTATGTAAAATCAAGGGGGATGAAGCCGTGGGTACTTAAACTATGAATCGTAGACAAAAAAAAATGTATATACAAAAGTTGTGGAGAATTTTGTTCTCTACAAAATTGATAGAAACCATTTTTTGCTATTTCTAAAAGTTTTCGAGATATGAGCAAAAACCTGAAAAAAGTGACATTCAAACCCTTCCCCTCGCCCCTAGCTCGCGGCCGCCCTCAGAGACTTTTAGTATGTTCATCAGGGCACCTCAAGGAATAACTGTATCAATTTTCAAAACTACACGAATTTTTTCCGCTGATTTAGTTAATACTCTTAGGCTAATGTAAAATGTGTTACTTTTTTAATCCGTTTGTGATTTTTTTTCTTTAAAAAAAATGGATGACAAGAATGTTTTAAGTTATAGACGCAAAATGGATGACAAATTGTGTCCAATAAAAAAATATACACAACCACATTATTGGAAAATTTAAATGGACTAATATTTACATATAGAATTATTTTATAACACAAAGTTTTGCTTACTAAGAGCAGTAAATTTAAGGCATAACAGAACTGAGACAGAAGTTGTTATGCAACTGTTTTTAACAATTGTCCATTGGCACTTACAGGGTGGTTCATAATAACAAATTGTCAGTTAAATTACATATCTAGACTTCAAGAGTCTCAGCCCATAAGTTCCCCTTAAAAATTGCAATATAATCGATTTGAAATTGTTTTTATATAATATGTAATCTGACATTAAGATTATTCGATAGCGGAAGTTACTCCCTGCACTCTTCATCTCAAATCCCTCTCTCCCGACGCTATTTTTAAAGCTAAAGGGTTTGGGTAAACGCCAAATGAAGGGCAAAAAATCACACTACAGATACTACAGGCGAAAAATTGAAAAAAAAAAAAATCCTGAAAACTTACAACTTTTAAAAAAATTACGTAATCTTTCACACGTATCCAAAACTTTTTCTCAAAAAATTCGACTGTAGGATCTGACTATGATTCTCGGTTCTTCATTTGGCGTTTATCAGAACCTTTTAGCTTTAAAAATAGCGTCCGCAGAGCGGGAACCGTTTTATATGCGAGGGAAAGGATTGAGATGAAGGGTGCAGAAGGTAACTTCCGCTATCGAATGCCCTTAATTCCACAGTGAAATTTTCAATCGGATTAATAAACTGTATGTACAGATCTCTCAATAAGGTATCTAGACAAAAATAGGGCTTGAGAATAGCCGAGCGTGTAGCAATGCTGTTGTTTACATGGCATTGCTATGGTTCCTCTATTACAAGTCCCCAGTTCCCGGGTTTTATCCCGAGAGCTGGTAAAAGTGTCAATTGGATTTTCAATTTATTATTAAAAAAGAAAATAATAATGAATTGAAAATATGAATTGGTGCTAGGTCCAAATAACCTTAGCTGTTGGTGGTCTTTAAAACACAATTATTTTTTTTAGACAAAAATATTTTCTATGGAGTTTTAAAATATTCAATAAGAAAAAAATTTTAACTAAGTAAATTAAAGGGAACTTTGAGACTTTTGACGTCTAATCATAAATAAAAGTATTAATATTCAATTCCAATTTCCAACCTATAAAAATTGGTTTTTATTTTTACATAATATAAATCCCAGACAATTTATATTTTTTATTGCAAAAAAATTTCAAACTGATTGTACATCATTAGTCATTATTCAAAGAAAATAAAATATAAAAACGAAAAAAAAAGTACATGACGTGTATTATTTATACCAATGCATTAAAAAAAATTACTTTGAGCTAAATTTTAATGCACACCAATATTATGTTCTTTTCTTTGTTAAAAATTTACTGCAAGAAAATTGTGTATTTTCTGATTTAATTTATTATAACCAATTATTTTCTCTAAATAAGATTTAATGCAGAAAGACTGAATAAATAAAATATATTATACTCGGTGCAATGACCCAATGGGTGATGTGAAGATAGAAGAGAGTTTAATGCAAATTATAACCTTATTTTCAAATAAAAATACTATAATTTTTTTGTCTACTAAATTGATAATAATAAAGGCAGCTGATGATATAAAACATTGTTAACTATGATTTCAGAATTGAATATTTTTACTTTTATTTTCATCATTTTATAAATTGCATAAATACCATAAAAAAGTGATCAAACATACTATAGATACAGACCAAGCAATAGGGATCTAAAAAAGGCTTATTAGAGATTTTTTCCTGAGAGTTTAGAAATTCAAGTTTGCTATTATCGTTTATGTCCTGAATACCATACAAAGTTTGCGACCTCTAATCTTGTCCAAAGAAAAGTATTTTTAAATTCTTTAGTCTTGCCTCTCATGCCGCTAAGTTTCGTTGTGATGTCAAAAACATTTTTGTGATCATTTCTTTTACTGTACAGTTCATTTGATTTCAACGGGCATGTAGTATTTAGATTGGATTCAAGTTATATCAAATAGTAGGCTCAGCCCAAAACACGTTATTTTTGATAGTAAATAACCGTTACTATGCTTTCGGGTAGATTTGATATGACAATGCCTTAGATTGTGATAATATAATTACAGTTTTTATACATGCAGAATCAGTCTAATGTCGTTGTCAAACTCTCTGTCATGTAGAACAAACGATTGATCTACATAGAAGACGATCGCTTTTCAAGGTAAATTTTGATCAATATGCGTTGAAAAATGTTGTTTCAAAGTGAAAATTGTACAAAAAAACTATGTTAAATACATGTATACAGTTTAAAAAATATCACTGATTTCGTTTGTTATAAATTTACAGTGCATAAGTTTAGTGTGAAACAAATATAAAAAAAAAATCCCAAATCATCTACGGCTAAGATGCTTGGACGTCAAACTCATTTTAATAGCGTCATCATCTTTTTTAATGGCAACCCCCAATTTTTTTTGCAGATTTGGATAGAATATCAAATTCTGATTTCAGCAATATGCCATTATTTGAAATTTGCACTGATAGTTTCCGAGTAGATATCTGCCAAGAAATAGACGGAACACAATTTGAACACTGATTTTTTGTTTTTTGAACTGATATTTTATTTATTTGGCAGTTCACGCACCCGTCCTTCATTTGTTCCAAATAAACTGCTGAAAATATATTGAATTTTTGTTCATTTTTAACAATTTATATCTCGAGAACTGTCATTGCAAATGTTAAATAATGGCATATTTCTGAAATCAGAATTTGATAATCTATCCAAACCTTTAAAAAAAAAATTGGAAATGCGTCGTTAAAAAAGACGATTGACGTGTCCAAAAGGATTTGACCGCATATGATCTGGGATCTTTTAATATGGATTGTTCTACATTGTGCACTGTATTGTTTATTATGAATTAAAACGTGATGAGGGCTTGAGAATGGTCGACCATGTAGCGGTGTTGTTGTTTACATGGCGTTGCTATGGTTCCTCTATTACAAGTCCCCAGTTCCCGGGTTCTAACCCGAGAGCTGGTAAAAGTGTCAATTGGATTTTCAATTTATTATTAAAAAAAAATAATGAATTGAAAATATGAATTGGTGCTAGGCCCAAATAACCTTAGCTGTTGGTGGTCTTTAAACACACACAAAAACGTGTTGAAAAAATGTACGGAGGCGTTTTTGTTATCTGTAGCTGTTCAATGTTTTTCAAATAAAACTCCCCATTGCTCGGACTAACAATGCATTTTAAATAAATGCAATATTTTGTAATTAAGATTTACTGCATATGAGAAACACTGCCATTTTTACACAGATACACAAAACAAATCCAACATAATATTTAGTATTTACAAATTAATAATGACAAATATAATCAATATACATGATTTGTTCACAAAATTATTTACAAAACATCGATCAGTCGTGTGCTAAATAGACAGTGTTCAATTCTCTCAGTTTACTAACAAGGCATTGTAATACAATTGTTATAAAGCAAATTTGTATCACAAGATACATATTGTAACTCAATTTGAAGTCATGCTCTCATAGATAACTTTAATTTTTTTCACAAAATAGAACGCAAATTATAATGGAAGACATGATCCGATTCTCTTCTTTCTTGTTACAGATTTAAAACGAACAAATATAACATTTTTGAACAATGTCTTAAGAGTCTATTTATGTGAAGGTGTGCGCTGCAAAATTATTATTCAGAATGAGCCCAACCATGTTTGACACACCAGGGACTGTTTGTTATTCAGTGACATGTACGTGTTACACAATGATGTTTCACAAACAGACTCATTTAGTGTTGCTTTTATCATGTTTTATTACTATTTCAAGTTGGAAGAAATATAATTTCGGTTGACTCGCTTATTAAGCTACATAACACACAGTGAAAGGTTCGGTCGAATAAACTTGCGATATAATTTAGATAAATTTGCTTAAATGGTTTCATTGTGAAAAAATATGGCAGATTCTAAGAGTTTTCATAAGTATAAAAGTTGGCAGTCGACCAACTTATATAAGCCCAAACGTGTATCTAACTATTTGGTCAAGCAAACTCTCAATCAGACAATGCTTTTTTGGCTATGACTTCAAATCAGTTTCAATGTGAATCAAGTGGAACAGAACAGTAACATAATGTATACAATTATAATAATAATTATATTAAAATAACTACATAATCTTTATTATAAAACAAAAACTATTGCCAGTATCGTTCATCTTATTTAAACTTCCATGATAATGTAATTTTTGATATTAAACAAAAGCGTTCTCTGAAAACATGTGCTTCATTAAATTAATGGTCGTACAAATATCATTTCACTTAGTTTGAATTGGTACGTATTGGGCATTTTAAATTTTAACAAATTACACAAACCTTGAACTTATAAAAAATCAATTATTACTTTTTAATAACATATTTTATAATATACATTTTATTAACGTTTTTTTATTTTTTTTCAATATTCTTTACTGTTTTGCAACAAAATCATTAAAAAAAAAAGCATATATAGCAGAGAAATGAGATACACATTATGCATATAATATTATGATAAACTGAAAAAGAAGGCAAATATTTTATTTAATTTTAAGGTAAGTAAATTATTCATATTTATTCAACTCCATCAATCGTTACTTTAATATTCTTACATTATTTATTTATGATAATAATAATAATAATGATAATAATAGTAAAAAGTACACTGCACGTTACGTGTGCACACTTTAATAATTAATATACAATACTAATATGCTTGGCTTGTAGGGCTAGAGGGAGGGGGCGAGGGGTCAAGGTACAGGCCTAGGTCGTCACCGTATTTGATCATTTATTATAATGTTTGGCGCTTCATCGAAACAAAATCAGGCACGGATAGATATCTGGCTGGGGCCGACTTGAGGCGGCGCGGGCGGCTATAAACCAGACGGACTTGCATCTTTACACTTTTGTTTTTTCAACAAAAAGACGGACCAATCAACTACACTTTGTGTTGTTTTACTCTTTACTATACACAATAATATTATAATTATTGCTCGTATCATTGATTATACAGAATATTAGACATGCAAACGCTGTACTTTAACGGATGCCGCGCGTCAGATGGCAGTACATTTTTTTATTTGTTTAGATAGATTGACAGATTGTAGATTATCATTTTCGATAGAGAAAAGTATAAAATGTGATTTGCATTAGCTCCTTATTACAAATAAAATAGTTAAGTAAGAAATCTAGTATCAGCTGCCATTTTCGAATATTTTGTAAAAAAAGAACTTTTGCAAGTTCTCGTTTCTCAGGGGTATTAAAAGTTAGATGATGTTCCGTTTATTTTTTAGTTTTTTGAGATGTAAAATGAACTCTGAAATTTAATAAGACATCTTATATTTTACCCCATGTAAAATTCAATCTAACACGAGCGCATCGAATGGTGGGGACTCTTCAAAAGCACTGAGTGAGCATGTCTAATTTCTTCTATAATCAAAGTTCGTATTTTATCTAAGAACTGGAATGTTTCTTTTCTCTATTCATGTTTTAGAAAAAGAATCACTACTATTAATTGATATATAACAATTGATTTTTATGCAGTGCAATGACTGCAAACGAAAGAACAAAAAAAAGTCCCAATTCTCATACAAAACAATCGCAATTGGGATCTGTCAAATGGGCATATGACATCTGGTGGTAGAAAATTTTACACGGATAAGGGAAAAATTTATATGCTAACAGTGTAAATTTATCGTGAAATTATTACAAAAATAAAAGAAGTAAAATAAACAAAAAGTTTATAGAAAATGGAATCAGTGACGTTTTCTAATATCACGGTATTAAACACTATCAGTTATTGCCCTGTAAAATTTACTCTATAGCAAATTACTTTCTAATGAAATGTGAAGAAACCGTATTTATGAAATAAAAAAATATCTTATATTAATAATAAGATGTACTCATTATCATACTGTACTACAATAGTTAAATCAATCATGACTGACAAATTTAGCACTACCGATATGCATACAAATATTTTGAGGTTAGAAACTTACTTATTACAATATTGAATATAACAGTGTTGCAGTTATGTGCTTACATTATTCAGCTAACCCAGTCTTAAAGGAGCATTGAACGGATGATTAATTTCGTAGAAATTTTCTTTTAATTTTGATATTTTTAAGCAATATTCCGTAAAGCTCACTACTTTTGACAGCTCACTTTTATCTTTATTTTTCGCACATTTGTCTGGCTTTGAGAATTCGTTCTCCTTCAACGAAATTTCTTTAATTAGGATTCGTACCAGCCCAATCACAAATTGCACTTATATTTATCATTTCTTATCACTTTGAAAATTACAAGATTACACGCAAAAGTATACCCCGTATTTGAAATTTTCTCCTAACGCCGCCATGTTCTTTAAGCTCATCTGACAGACCCCAATAGTATGGAAAATTCTGCTACAATTTTAGGAATCTGAGCATGAATGTATAGTTATTTCCAATATTAAAAAAAAAGTTTTAGAAAGAAAAGAGAAACAAAACCATCACAGTTAAAAAATACATTTATAAATATCTTAATATTTCGACATAATAATTTTTCAAATTAAGATTTCTAGTTTTAGAAACTACTGAAAGAAAAACAGTATTTAGTTGCAGTGATGATTTTATTATCTCTTATGTAATATATACAAATTACAATAATTACAAGACGTTTCAAAGAGCCCGTGCAAAATATTAACACTTCATTTTTATCGATGCATAGATTTTTTTTTGGAACACTCTGTACATACAGTCAGTTTACTATTATTCTAATCAAGCTTAGTAGTAGCAGTAGTGATCAAAAAATAAAACTACCATTGAATTAAGTATTTTAATTCACTATTGCAAACTTAAAAATAAAAACATGGTGCGCCAGATAATCTATAATTTATTGTATGGTGAGTTACATTTGTCATCAAAAAAAAAATATGATCATTGCATAAATCATAAGTCACTGAAAGGAGCTTTCAATTTAGGCAATCAAAATTATGTAAATATACATATTATCACATAGCTTGCAAGAATACTTCAATTATCACTTGCAATTTTCATACAGCTGTCCAAAAATTTGTTTATTTTGGAACGGGCTTTCAAATACTTTCGCCAACAGTTAGTTCTGAATTTACTGCTGCTGCTACTAATATTGGGATTAACTTACTGATAGTGAACAGGCTTTCCTTGAAAACGAGATGGTATTTGATAATTTCTGTTAAAATATTTTGAGATATGAATTTTCGACTTTATATTTGAATTGATGATATACAGCATAATTTATTCTTAATAATTTATTTATTACTGAATAATTATTTCTTTATATTTTTTGGCACAAAAATAATAGGTTTATAGGTAAATAATTTAAGAAATTGGAAGCATAATATTTCTAGTATTTTAATACTATGCGTTACAAATTTCACATAGGATTAAATTGCATCTTTTGTGCACACAGTGGTTACCCATGTTTGATATCGCAAGTAAAATTTTGTAATGGCACAAAGTCAACGGATAGTGCCATTACATCGTTATTTTGTTTTTGGACATACATACACTATGCACAGAAGTAGAGATTATTCACACAATTAAAAAATTATCAATAAAACCGATTTCATTTGAAACAATTTTGATAATTTGATACCTATAATAATTTCAATGAATTCAGTAATTGTGTTAAGATCTCTTTCCAATTAGGAATTCATTATAGTCGGTCAAGAAATAAAATGCCTAGTTAAAAACGTGTTTATTAATTTACAAAAAAAAAAAAATAATAATATATATATAAAAAAAAACATGGTTGAACGGCATGCATTTTAACGAGTTGATGTAAAAATTTTCACACTTATTTGACGACAAATAATGCCAAAATTGCTTTTTCTCCAAAATAGGAAAGTTTTCAATTTTAAACTTTACAATACACAAACGTTAGAATTTGAAAAAAAAATTTATATTGTTTTCGCGTTTTAAAAAATTTCAAGTGTTAGTAAAATGCACTAATTACACTGTATTTTTGGAAAATATATAATCAATTTATTATTTACTTAGATTTATAGAAATTATTTTTAATTTTGATTTTAAACTTAGCGGTTAAAATTAGTACAGCAGTGCAATCTATTTTTTCTCTAATGTACCGACTGTATTTCAAACTTTCTGTTGAAAATAAAAAAAAATCAAGTGACAAAATACATACTAAACTAATTATCATCTAAATTTCTTTCAGCAATCAGTTTTAAAAACTGATGTCAGGAAGAAATTTCAATGATGAATTTATAACATTTCAGATTATTTTATACAAGATAACAACCTTGATTTTTTTCTGTTCTTAAATAAAAATCAGTAGTTTCTATTCATTTCAACAGTTCAAAATTTCTAACTAATCATGAAATGCTGTAACTATTTGTGTAGGTATTCAAAGTTCATTTTATTTCATATTTTATAAAAATCCTAAGTGCAAAAAAGAAAGTTAAAGAGAAAAAATGTTTTTACAGACGCCGTTTTGAACCATGAACAAGTTTATTATATAAAAGATATTTTCTTTAATTTTCAGAATTTTTTAATTTTTACTGATTTTTATTTTAGTTTTTTTTTTTTCATGTAATGTAATAATTTTAAAAACAAAGTTAGTATTTTTATATATCAACTTTCTTTGATGATCATTTCCAGTTTTTACAATGATACACTGTTATGGTAATCACTTCCTGGTATCGCAAAATCACAAGTGGTTTCTCTTTTTTTTTATTTTAAAACTGAATGTGTTTATTTTTACGCGTTTTCGTTTTGATTATTTGAACACATGTTTTGGAACTGACTTTTAAATAGCTAATATGTGAAATAATTAAAAACCGACTATATTTTGCTGCAAACACCATTGATGTTATGAAAAATGATTTTTAATGAAAATTAACAATTGAAATTCGTTTCAAGTGTATGTAGTTTGTTTTTCATTTTTTTTAGTGAGAGTTGTCATTAAATAGATACGATTAAAAACTTCACACTTTGCTATAAATACGCCGAATCAACGAAGTGAAAATTTTAAACACTCCCAACGTAAGTATAAAATTATCGTGATCATACTGAGAGCCGCACATGGTTTACTTATTATATCGCCTCATCCAACAAAAGGGCTTCTTTTCATTAGTAATAATTTAACACCAGCAATGCAAAGATGATTTCACTGCGATGGCGTTTGCGGGCCAAAAGGCCAACGATGTACGTCAGTACCGACCGTTTACAGTTGCTTTCCTTTCTTGTCTCTCCTGCTTTTTGTCATATTCTGCCACTAATTTCTTTATATGATCTAATTTCTCATGCAATTGTTGGAAACGAGATTTCATCTCTTGGTATTTGGTATCTCGTTTATTCTCTTGATATTCTCTGCAGATCTGTTTTTGAATTTCCTGTAAGTTAAAAAAAAGAATTTGAACTGCAGGTATTCGGGATCAACAAGAACGAATCTCATAAAAATACATCTGTGATCACAACGCAATGATTCAACAAGTAAGTATATTGAATTATTTGTTAATTTATTCATTTTTTTTGGTATTTTCCATTATGAACCAAAACAGTTTGTTTCTTCAATAAAATTACGACAATTCAACAGACAAATAATTATTAAATTAGAAAAAATTCGACGTTTCGGCCAATGTGGTGGCCCTTTTTTTCTTTTTATATATAATTTTATTTGCAGGATG
Organism: Mongoloraphidia duomilia; assembly: GCA_039654895.1. Classification (NCBI taxonomy): domain Eukaryota; kingdom Metazoa; phylum Arthropoda; class Insecta; order Raphidioptera; family Raphidiidae; genus Mongoloraphidia; species Mongoloraphidia duomilia. The sequence goes on along the minus strand of CM077516.1, from coordinate 46,003,849 downwards.
AGGACGATTTTTCGTCCACATCCCACAACATCCTTTTTGCTTACCTACTTATAATTTATGGACATTAAAAATCTACATATATTATTCGTCTGTTGAATTGGTCGTAAATTTATTGAAAAATATTTGTTACACAGACGGTAGTCTATTAATAAAACAGCTTGCTAATTATAAATTGCATTACAAAACAGACACCTAATAAAATTATTTAAAAACTGTATTTAAAATAAAAATCCTATATAAACCGCTCGTTCTAGTGACCAGCGAATTTTATTCATCAAAAACAAACTCGCAGTGCTGAAGCCTGCTGACAAAATAGTGTATTTGCACTTGGGCATTTAAATGTATCACTGTGAATTTAAATTTGTTTGTGGATAAAATAAAAAAATAGCGTCTTCATAGGCCCTGTAAAAATATTACATTTTTCTAATCAAATTTCAATAGTCGACAAGCATTTTATCAATCCATCAGTACTCACCATTCACAACCTAGCGTTTTCATAAATTTTGAAAGTCCGGCTAGTCTGGTAAATTTTGTAAATATAAAATTTTAGGGGTGCATTTTCATCTTTACTAAAAGTCTTTCAATTTTAAAACGAATCTGAATTTTTGAAGTGAAAACTTCTTCAGGCGCACCGTGCACACTTTTTCCTGAGCAGTTAATAAATCTGATCCGTCAGGAGGTTCCGAGGTGAAACGCTGATTCGGGTAAACTCGGTGGAGCCGAGTTTATCCGAATGAGGGAGAAGCAGTTAGCTGTGTGTCACTGCGGTATCCGGCTGTGTTTTGTATTAACTATGGTAGTCAGAATGGCTTTTGAAGCGGTTAATGTTGATTTTTCATGCATCAGGACTTTCATACATATACAGTACAACTTCGCAAACCCGGACACGCGCTAACACGGATACTCTAAAAACCCGGATGGGAAATGCTTCCGGACACTTGACTCTAAAACAACTCTGATACTTCCATAAAAATTAACTAACTGTTTACATTTACAAAACAGTTCAGTTCGTGAAGCATCTTGCATGTTATTGCATGGTGCAATTACTGTACATCTAACGCAGCTCGTATTTATTACTGACACTGACAAGTGTGAATCAGTAACTGTCGTAAATACATACTTTTATTTTGTAAAATGGGTAACAAGCGTAAACAAAACTATTATTATTTTAGTACATAATTTTTTTTTTTTAATTTTTTTTATGAACTTACATAATAAGTATTTTCGTTTTGTGCCTAGAAAAGTGTTTCTTTTAATTTAAAATAAATGAAAAGAAAAAAGAACAAAACAATAATTTAAAACACCTTTATTCACAAACTCGGACAACCCTCAAAGTCGGATGGTGCGCGGTTCCATATGTGCCCGGGTTTACGAAGTTGTACCGTACAACGATGGTAACAACATTATGCCATGTTTTGTTATAATATGGACAATTACTTCAGATCGAGACGCTAATGACCTCTGTTGTCGAGCGTCTATAATCTACAATTCATTCACTTCAAATCGATTACGATCGCCATAGAAGTTTTTATTTTGGCCGCGCGGTTTAAGCACACACAATTTTTTTTTTCGGGTCCAGAATTGCTCAATCCTTAAACACCCCTTATAATGGTTTGGAAGTTGGAGACTGCATAGGGAACACTATATTTCCATGTAAAACTGAACTTGTGTGAATATTATTGGCTCTCCTATTTAAAAACTGCACCTAGTATTGCTATAAAATTTTTTTTGTCGGTCCTATTTCAATAAATTTTAACTAGTGATGCACCAAACGTGGATTTTGCCGAATGTTCGGTTCAAAAAACTGCCGAAGTTGACATTCGGTTAAATGTTCGGTTCAAAATTTGCTGAAGTTGACATTTGGTTAAATTTTCGGCTCAAAGTTCAATCGAAGTTGATATTCGATTAAATTTTCGGTTTAAAGTTCGGCTGAAGTTGACATTCGGTTAAGTGCTCGATTCAGAAAACCGACATTTAGTCGAGCTTCTTTTTACGAAGTTATTTTCAGTTTTGTTTTAATAAACATAATATTTAATATACATTATATAATATACATTATATTATTGATTCAGAATGTTTTTCATTTTTAAATTTTCAGTAGATAATATCCATACCTTAAGATAGGTGCAGTATGGAGCTGGGATTCTAGATGGTAGCGTAGATCATAGCAGGGCTTGCTTAAATTAATGCATTGTTATATATCCGAGCGTACACAACGAAGCAGTGAGTGTAGCAGGTATAAGCGCTGTTACAAGAGCTGCTAGATACAAGAATGTATCTCACCATTCTTTCAGCGCGCTGACTACTACAATCAACGTGTGACAACCGTCAAATGGCCGTTACAAGTTACGCAACGGATATGACTAGTTTAATATGTGAAATTTTGTCAGTTTTTATTTAATTTGTTTTGAGTTTTTTCTAAGACGTATTTAAGTGTTAGGTTCCATATGTAAATATTCAAAAAACCGGTTTGGGTAAAATTTTAATTCTTGGTATAAATGATGAAATTCGCCGTGTTTAGATCGTTTTCTATTAATAGGGTGGACATGATAGCTCCTACCCAAATTTGTATTTAAAATATACCACTTTGTAGCAGAAGAACACAAATATTCGTCTTCGCTATCTGACATTTCAAACGCGATTTAAGCGTGTATCAACGCTAGGTATCAAAGCTTCGTTGTGCAAACCTATAAGCGCTTATAATTTCAGCCACCATCTACCATACATGCTACCATCTAGAATCCCAGCTGCATACTGCACGTACCTTTAGATCTAAGTTAATAAATAATAATAATAAAAATAATTAATTATATCATCCTTTCACTATACAAAAATAAATACTACTAAAGGTAATTTTTATTTTTTAGTTTTAAGACATTCTTAATAATTACTGTAACCGAAATTCAGTGGTTCATTCATCATCAAACGCATACATTCGGCCGAATCCAAAGTTTGGTAAAACCTGCCGAAATTTGAAGTTACCAAATGTGAACTGAATTTCGGTGCATCACTAATTTTAACAATTAATGTACTCTAATATGATGGGCTTCAGAAAAGCCCAGCGTCTAGCGATGCTGTTTGTATGGCGTTTCCATGGGCCTTTATCCCCGCCCCCTAAGCGAAATTTGTGAACTCACTAGAGTTGAACAAAGATATGTGGAGTTTAATCACATTTAAAAAATATAGAACAGCCGTTTGAAACATGAATAACTTACTTTGTAAACAGGACTCGCTTCATTTTCTTGTTTGAGCCTCTCCTCCAATTGAGCAAAACGTTGAGATACTTTCTCTATTATATTGTAAAGTTTTCTATATTCTGGATAGTCAGCATTAAAATCAGATTTGTATCTTCGCCTCTGTTCTTTACTTCGAATTGTTGAGTATTCCCTGAAATAATAATAACAAAGATGAAAGTAGGTGTAATTCTGTAAGAAAATAAATGCTATTGGTCCACTGCACTGATTTTCTTGATGAACTGCATCGACAGCAGATTTTCGATTATCAGTAAACAGCATGATGGAAATATTACATGGTGTGTTTATCCGGCAGGTTTCTCTCTCTAAAAATCGTCTCAAAGTGCAAATAATACCCAGGACTGGACAACTTGAAAACAAAAAATCATTTCGTGAGTGGTTTCACGTCATCCGTCTTTGTCGCACTCACTGTATTCGAACTCTTTATCACTTTCAAATTGAAAATTGACAGTTACATGAAAATTTGTATTTTTTTATATAATTATTATTTATTATAATATATATCCTATTTTTACCTTAATAACAAAACTATGGGTTATATTAATTAAGAAATTATATTGACACAAGTCTTGTCACAAATAGTGAATTATATTGAGTCAAATGTTGTAATCTTTACAAAATTTCGTCTTGATTTCGTCACCACAGTAACTAAACTACCTAAACGTTTGTTATTTTTTTGTCAAATTATTGGTTACAAAAATATTTAAATATTTTATGCTGTTTTTTTCCTTTATAAGTAACTAAGAGTTATATTTGGGAAATTAAGTTGACACAAGTCTTGTCATAAATAGTGGATTAGTATTAGAATGCATTCTTGACACCGGGGTCAAGAGCCGTCATTAAAACATGCTTCGTTACTTGACGCCAGAGACAAGAACCGTACAAAACTTATGTTTTAGAAAAATAGTCCCGTTGTCAACGTGTTGAAAAGTGTATGTGAAGCCAGATTGAATGCATTTTAAACGTGGTGCATTAGAAAAATAAAGTGGATGAAGAAATTAAGCAACGTTGAAGTATTCTGTAAAGTTAAATATGAAAGATGTTTAGTTAAGTCAATTAAAAGGAGAATATTTGGAATTTTCGGATATATATGCAGAGGGAACAGATATGATCTTCAAAGATTAATTATGTGCGGTAAAATGAACGACTTTGTATCAAGGGGTAGAAAACGGATCACGTGGATCGCGAATATTAATAATTTTTAACATAAAGACAGCAACACTAGACAGGGTCCGATGGAATCAAGTGGTCTCCCAAATTCTGTAAAGGATACGGACCTCATGATGATGATGATGATGATGATAGAAATTTACCAGTCTGTTTGATCACCAAATTTGAGTCCTTCCTTTGGGGTGTTTTTTGAAAAATAAAGTGTATGTAACAACTCTGGAAAATCTGTACGATTAAAAAGCCCGAATTCAAGTTGTAGTTAAAGACATTGATACGCGCACAATAAGGAAAGTCTTGCGAAGTGTCAGGAAACGTGTTGTAGTGTACTCAATAATATTAAAAAAATCTTTAAAATTCCTACATCAAAAAATTTTCCAAATAAAATGCTAGTCCAAGTGGCCTCGACATAAACACCTACCTCATAAAATATCTTCACAGATTTTTTTATGTTAGTAGGAAACATGCCCATATACATAGAACCGGTGGCAGATATTGAAAAATCTTGACCTAGGTGTTTTTAATAAAATTAATTGGAAGGCGTACGGCGGCGTTTTTTAAGCTTTTAAAGCAAAAATATTGAGATTATTATTCTGAGGACCTGGAAACACACTTTGAATATGAATTTCCAAGCGCATTGCACGCAAAAAGGCATAGAACATTCTACGCCGATGGAGTTATTGACATTTCTAAGAAAAAATTAAATTCACATGGTGTTTCCAAACGTCGATATTGCATATTAAATGCTTATCTGTACCTTGATTACAAATTGTAGCGCCAAGCGATCAATTCCCTATAAAAATAAGTTATAGTGATCAATTCCCTGTTTGAGTCGCATAAAAAATTATAAATTGAAATATTCCACAAACAGTCCTTATCAATTATTATTATATAATTGTGTGATGGACATAAAACCAATGAATTAACAATTATTATCTCAGATCGACAATGGTTCATTATACTAAATTCAATATTATTAATTTTTTAGAATAGATTATTAATTTTTAAGGTTCCGCAGAACTAAGAACCCCTATAATTTCGTCATGTCCGTCTACAGTCCATATTATTTCACAGCCTTGTAATTCTTTCATTTTTCCATATTTTGCGATGTGCAGACATACAGTGAACTCTATACTACATCGCGACAAAATCGCGACAAACTCTGATGCAGGCGCAATGCGAGTGAGATAGTTACTGTGAAGTCGATATAATTTTTTATTCGCGAGATATTGTGTAAAATCTCCTTTTTTGGAGTCTACTTGGTTAAGAAAAAAGAACGGCTGGACCGATTTTGAAAAAATTTCTTTCAGATCATATTTACGTTAATACGCGTCGATTGGCACCCTAACATAGTCGATATAATTTTTCATTCTCGAGATTTCGTCTTAGAAATAAATGATAACATACGCACGCACGCACGCACAAACACACACACACACACCTTTCCAAAAATAGTGCAGTGGCCTTGCAAAAGATTGATGGAGAATAGACGTGTTCATCCATCTTTTTCTATCACAAATACATAACCAGGGTTACAGATGTAAATAATTAACAATACCTACTATAAATTTTTAAATTCACAAATGCGTCAGCAGACAAGGAAAATAGAACCTATTCGTTTTCTATCTCTCTTTTTCAATCTGACACTGTCACTTAGGGCCGTATTCATAAAGGTGAAATAAATCTCTCGTTAATTATTGACTCGATAACTGTTATTGAACCAATAAGGAAAGTTGGTATTCATGAAGTAGAATTGTCAAATATATAACTATCGATTCGTTAACATTTGTGTCCTTATTATAAACTGCAAATTGTTCAGTGGATATCTGGTAAGATGAAATTTCCCTAAATATTTTATCATATTTGGATTGGATTGTGCATTATAGACGCCCGACAACAGATGTCATTAGCGTCTGTAACATACTTATTTGGCGTTTTCATCACAATAATATGTCAAAATTTTGAATGTATGAAGTTTAGGTTATTTATAATGTATTACGCAGCTTGATAATAAATTAAGCAAATTTTGGTGAAATTCTACAGAATAGACTAGGGCTCGGAATTTTTCAAATTAAACTTTTCGAATATTCGATCAAACTTCTGTTCAAATACACATTAGCTTCTACCGACAGTGAAAAAGATTACTTTAATAAATAAAACACACAAAACTGGCTATAGCTGTCCAACATTATTTTTAATACTACGTTTCGGTTTGTTATAAGAGACCCTTAACATAGTATTAAAAATAAAGTTGGACAGCTATAGCCAGTTTTGTGTGTTTTATTTATTAAAGTATTCTGTTCAAATAGTTAAAATTGAAAAAACTGAAAAAAGGTCCAAAATTTCGCTGTTTTTTGGATTTTTGACAAAGATCCGGAGGCCTGCCGAGGTCGAAATAGTCACGGCCCTCACTGGCTTCCCAACAATCTAAATCTAACAATGCTTCAGTAGTCATAACAAATAGCATAACTATTGTTCAACAAAGGAAAGATTGTTTCCGTTATTTAGAGCTTGTTAAAATACGAGTATTCAAATATTGAATAAATCTATTTTGAAAATATTCGATTATTCAATTATTCGAATAAATTCCGAGCCTGAATGATAAACTGTCAATATGACGTGTCTATCCAAATACAGCAGCCATATTGAATTATTTGTTAAAATGAAACGGAATAATGTATTAAAGTATTTCTTTCCTTGTTAAAACTGTCTAATAAATAATTTAACAGAAGGCTATTTCTACCTGTAACTTATCGGACGATTTAAACATTCGATAACCCTAAATGGTGTTTGTGAATACCAAATCGAACCATTAGATAGTTTATCAGTGTGATCCACCTGTTAAATTAGTTATTGACTGTTTATGAATATGGCCCATACAGTTGTGCCTGACTCCACTACTCTATTTATGATATCTCTATGATTAGGTTTCCATCCCAAACGTGCGTTAAGAAGCATAGCTTCAAAAATATTAAAATATCAATTTTCAGGAAGCAACAAAACGCAACGTGGTAACCTTATGCTTTTATTAATTGTAGATATATTGTCAATTATCGCTCATTCACATTCTTTTCATTACAAGCTTTTAATTAACCAGCTTTGTTTATCTGTTTGTCTGGGGACTGCTAGTAATTTTGTAAACTCAATTTTAAATCACTTAGGAATTAATTTTGTGATGTGAAATTTTACACACGGGTGTGTTCCTAATGGCAATACACTTTTATTAAAATTGGAGAAAGAAAGAGAAGCCGTTAACTTCTCAGTGCGGGTTGCATAGTTACTGACTGGTTTCATACGGATAGAGCATTGTGAATCCCTTCCATTTTTATTTATTGTAGATTATAGACGCGTCGACAACTTAGGTCATTAGCGTCTTTTAATTACATCAAATCAAATAACAGATAACTTAAAACTAAATGACATAACAAAACATCCATGAGCGGAGGTGGGATTCGAACCCACGACAGTGTGATCCAAAGGCCGCTACGCTAACCGTTACACCACTGTATTCGAGTTCCTTCCAGTTGCTATAAGTAATAAGTATAGACTTCACTGGTTTTTAGTTAGTCTAAAGACAGACGTCAAGCGAAATTGCATGGAGAAATTTTATGGTGCCGTTCCATACATAAAAAGGTGGGATGACGCATATCTCAACGAGTTGGGTATCATTGAAATGGTCTTTAAAATGGAATCAATAACATTTTTTTTATTCATTTGCATCATTGGCGACATATAAGCCTCCAAAGTCGTTTGCTATGTGTCCCCCCTCTAATTTTTTTCCGTCCTTAAGTTTTAAAAATCTGAAAAAATTCGAGATACTAGCAATTAGTAAGCACTTTCAACGAAAAGTGTTACAGTTTAGTTCAATGAAACAAGCCTTGTCTAATTTTGGGTCTCAATTTTTATGATTTTATTATTTTTCTTTTATAACAAAGAGCAATGACTAATGACTATTCAGTAGTACCTAATAAATTGAGATCAGATAGACGATAGTGGTGTTCGTAAACCCTTATTAATAGTTATAAGTGAGGTTACTACACTACTGATATGAGCTGTCATTGCACTTTCATCTCACACACACTACTAGAGTGTGAGGTTAAACACCTCACCATTTAGTTTAGTTATAAAAATTGTTATTAAAGTTAACTTACGTTAAATAGTCTGGGTATTCTACTTTTGCATTACTATTTGATTGCCTAGACACAGCATCTGCAGTTTCTCCATTACTTTTTAAGCTAACCCTCGCGATTGGTGAAGAAGTGGCAGGTGGGAGTGATGATTTAATCCTTTCTCTTTGCTCCGTGCGGTTTCTCTCCCTATCGGTTATGGTTTCTTTTTCCCATTCTCTGTCGCGTTCAGCATTGCTATTATTACTCCTAACTACAGTTTTTTCACTAATATCTTTATCAACCGAACTTGTTTTGTTTACTAGAGATGACGAGACACTATTATTTATATTTAATGTTTTTTCTCTGTTTACAACACTTCCGTAGCTTAAACTATGACTATCACAAGACCGTTTATTACTGTTGCTATTGTTTTCTTCTTCGTCTTCATCGCTGTACTGACGTTTACGGTTATTGGCAAAAACAGCACTGTTTGAACTGTAATTGTCGTAATTGTCTAAGGTAAGCGAAGGTTCTGGAACGAGCGTCGGTTTCGTTTCTGCTGTTGGCTTCTTATAATGTGAAATTCGTTGACGTTTCGTTTGCATACCGTCAGCTCCGTCAAAGTATCCGGGCCTGTGAACATTCGCCGTCACAGGAGGAGGAGGCGAGCCCGGATGCGTGCTCGTCGGAGATTGGCCGCTGCCCGAACTGCCGCCATCGCTGCTGCCCGGCGGCGTCAAGTTTTGCGGTTTGCGCCTAAGAAACGCGAACATTAAGAAAACATATTGTAATTTTTCACAGTTGAGAAGTCAGGTGCAATATATTATACTATTTGCTAATATAGGCATTGTGGCTTCATTCTATAGGCTGAAGTTTGTTTTTGGGCAAAATAAAAAAATTAACCCCTTAATACGTCCCGTAAAATAATCAATTTTTCTAAATTACGTTTACTTAAAAATGTTTCAGACAAAAGCTGTTAGGTTCGATTTACTCTACAGCTGGAAAATATTCTCAATTATACAGGTTGTCCTATTTAAGCGTGGTAGACCAAGGTAACGTTTTTCTTTTATTCTTGTTTTTTTCAATTCTGCACCTAATTGTAATGCAGAACTTTACCTAAAATTCGAAATAGTCTATAGAGAAACCTTTATCAGACTGAATTTTTGAGGATCATTAGATGAAAGACGGGCAAATCAACATGTGTGTTAAAAAATGAATTTATTATCCAGGCTGTTTAAAATAATGTATTTCTTTTACTTAACTTTAAATCACGTGTAATTTTCCATTGTTAAGGTTGTTCGGACAGTACTCCGTAAGTCATAATAGAATCTAATTTTTTTTTTTACTAAAATTAAAAATTTTAATGCATAAATTCATTATTATAATTTAGACGTTAACTATCATTATTTTTATTTGGATTAATTTAATAATTTAATTACCAAAAATAATAAATAAATGACTTTTGACTCAAGTATTTTTTCACATAAAATAGATCTGGCAACATCGCGTTTAATAGCTGTTTGTTTGACAGGTGTTTATGTAAATCTTGCTGTACTAAGTGTTCAGTTGTATTTTATCTATAATATTACAATGAGTAATGCAAATCAATTTAGACACTTGCGAGAAAAAATATCATAAATTGGAAAAAATATGTAAGTGAGAGCGTGAAAAGACTACATACGCAATATAAAAATTTAGACGTATAATTACCAAGTATAAGACGACGAATCGTCGATTTGGAAAAATTAGCTGCGGAAATGTGGTGTATGACATGTGATTGGCCTTTATCTTTTCGTTTTCTCGTACAAGAAGATATTTGTGGACTAGCAAGTTTAGTGTCTATCATTTGAAATGTTCTAAGTGTGAAAGAATACGTCAGGCGAAAAGTTCAACCAGTGAGGGAACTGGTTATATGTTAAAATTTTTTTTGTTTCATTTTTTTATTTTGCCGCAGTTTATAAATTAAAAAAAATTTAATTTCTTTTCATAAAAAAAACGACCCATAGAAATAAACAGAAATCATTACAATTCAAAGTTGGCGCGTTTTATTTTACGTGACGTTGCCACACTTTTGTGAGTCACGTGACTTATTCATTTTTAAGCATGGCGGACTGATATTTTCGTGAATTTTTTGTCATTCTTGTTAAGATATTTTTAAAAGCCTTCGTCAGAAAATTTTTATTTTATTTTTAACGTATTCTACGAAATTTGATTAATAAAAATAGAAGTTTTTTGTTTTTTCATCTTTATCAGGAGTGGCTACATAATTCGGTATATGTGCATTTTGTCCACATTCTCTATAGACTACAGGTTAAATTTCCGTTTTTTAATAATTAATTACGCGATAACCCTTCGTCAGATTTGTTTAAAAAAATTATTTTAGACGTATGTGATAGCGATTAATAACATATTAAAAAATTAGCTTTTAATCTTATAAGTGCATTAATGTCCGAACAACCTTAAATGTAACGGAGTTGGTTTTATACTGGAATTGTATTTTTTAGGATATTTACTAACACTTTTATAAAGGATTCCCTAGCTAGGCCTAAATCTGATATTTTTGTATTTATTACAACTTGAATGCAGTGTCGGTTTATGAACCCAATTAGTTCAAAAGTTAAGATGAGGGAAGGGGGCACTTTAGAAGCACACATAGTATAATATAACAAACTGAATTTGGATTTTGGACTATTTACAATAGTCTGCTCAACAACTAATCAGTCGATTTTTGCGTATTTATAACAGCTGTTTTCACGTCAAATCTTAACCAGTCGATGGGTTAATAGATTTTAACCAATCCACCGATTTTCAGATATTCATATCCGCGATTTTCGCATCAAATTTTAACCAGTAGATCATTTAAGCGGTTTTTAACCGATCGACCGGTTTTCACATCAAATTTTAAACGGTCAATCGGTTAATTGGTTTTTAACTGATCAAATGGTTTTTACATATTCATAACCGCGGTTTTGTTATCAAATTTTAACCGATCGATCGGATAACTGGTTTTTTGAGTCCAGCTGTAATCACAATGCACTTATTAAGACTTTCTGAGTTATAAACAAAGAAAGTTGAAAGTATCATTGAAGTTTTAGTTATTTAATGATTTTAGTCAAAATTAGTTGTCTTATTCGATGCTCACTGAAAACATCTACAACGAATAAAAAACAAATCGGTCTAGAAATCCATAAGAAATTTAATGCTCTATAAAGTCTGTCTGATATCGATAGGTTGAAAACTTCCAAATAACTTTTTTATAAGACGCTTTACAATGCTCTGGAGCCTGTAGCACGAAAATTTTGAAAGAATTATTCAGGCGATTTTTTATTTAGAAAACTAGGGTGATTATGTGCTCTACATTAAACACTACCAGGCTGAGAATTAATTTAATTCAAAATTTTACGTGGGTTCCGGCACATCTATAAAAAGCGCGCCTGCTAAGAATCAGAAATTTTCTTTACTATGAACGGAAGAAAACAATCTGAGAAGTTGGCAACACTGAGTTAAGAAAATTCGGTTATTAAGTTCAGACGCTCACCATTTAAGTACCGTCCTTTCTTGTTCTGTGTAACATGGCCAGTTATCGTTAACATCGTTCCAAAGATGTCGATGAAGATGGTACGTGTTATCTTTCATCGACGCGATTTGTTTCAGAACTGTTATGACGCAACTTCTTTCTTTATCTCTCAAACCCTCTGCAATAAAAAAAAAACAAGCTTAGTCAAACATCCAAATTTGGCATTGATAATAATCTTATTGTTGCCAATCTTATTTTGCTGCCATCTGCATTATATTATAGATCCACATACAAATTCATAAATTTACACCACGAAAATTAGTCGTTCAATTTTTATATCATGTATTGTTATCTATCTTGATAGAAAATATAATGTTAGCAATAGTTTATACACATGTTTTAATTAGAGTTGAGCATATATAATTTTTTGTTGAAACAATATACAAAAAATTATAAAACTTTGAACGTAAGATTCAAGTTACGATGGATATTGATATTATAATAGAATACTGTATTTAGATTGCATAATATCTAGGATGATCAGACTCAGTTCACCACAGAAAACGTGTAGGTTACCAATGTTAGCGGTCATGCTTAATGTTTAAAAAAAAACTAGTTTTTATGCAAGGATCAGTGAAGAGCCCTGAATGGCTATCCACTATAGAATCGAACATGGTGGCGAAAAGAAAAAAACTTAAATTGAAAGTACTGACAGGATATATTATGCATGTGAAAGCATAGAAAGAAAAAATTGTCAAGAGCAAAGCATGAGTTAAAACCGAATCAAAATAACGTCCGGATTTCGGTTTGAGAAATTTAGTTAGGTTTTGGTTTCGTTCCTTCCATTTGAAAATTAATTATCAAAAACTCAAATATAAATAAAATTTTACACATATTTAATACTAGCGGTACCCGTCCGGCTTCACCCGAGTGGTATAAAATTATGATTTAATAGCGATCACCCATTAGCCCGAGATTCGGCTGCAAATTTTTGGACCGATCGCGTAACTACTCGAAATTGTAAGAAAATTCAAGTTCTGTATCGAGTGTTTTGAAAAAAGCCATGGGTGCCAGTGAAATTTTGGCCGAAAGAGCGATAAAAAAAATTGTTAATTGCTCAATTTTTCAACATCGCTTATTATTGAACGTAGCCAAAAAATGTCTGTATCGAGCCAGGTGGGGGGCGGTACCAATACATTTTTCGCATCGCCTAAGTGCCGCCTATGTCCCGATACAGGAATTTTTTGGTTACACTCAATAATAAGCAATGTTGAAAAATTGAGCAATTAACAATTTTTTTTATCGCTCATTCGGCCAAAATTTCACTGGCACTATGACCTTTTTCAAAACACTCGATACAGAACTTCAATTTTCTTACAATTTCGAGTGGTTACGCGATCGGTCCAAAAATTTGCAGCTGGATTTCGGGCTATATGGCTCTGCTCACGTATATTTAATATATTGCTAATTTATTATCTCCCCCCGCGAGAAGTTCTCCCCTTGCGAAGCGAAGTATGATTTATTATCACCCCCCGCGAGAATCTCTCCCCCTATTGTTAATTTATTATCCCCCTGAGATAAATGCTCCCTCTGCGAAGCGACGTATGATTTATTATCACCCCCTCGCGAGAATCTCTCTCCCAGCGAAGATAAGTCGGGAAAAATCTGTAAAGTGGTTTTTACGTGATGCGCGCACAACGACGGACGCTATCATTTTATTTATATAGATGTCAAAGGAACAATATAAAAAAATTAAATAAATTTATTATCTATACAGGGTGAACCAGGTTATAGTAGCAATAATTCACCATTTGATGGTCCATCGAAAAATAAGTCGACATGCATAATTTTATTTTTTTCCAAAACGCTTCCTAAGGGAGATACACCCCTTCAAAGTTCAGTTTTAAAATTCTTTTTTTTGTCCTAACTCGGTCATTAATGCGTTTTTGACCAAATTTGGTATAAGTATTTATGCAATAGATACTCATTATTTGACGTAAGTAACTTTTGTCAAAATTGTCAAGTGGCGTAGATACAGGGGTGTTGTTTCACTTTTCCCGCCCTATTTTCTGCGCCATTGGATATTTTTAAAGAATTACATTTTTTTCGAATTCCCTGTTCAATTTAGAAAAAAAGAGTCACTCTTGGAAAATTTCGATTTGAGGCTTCGTTTACGAGATAATTAGAGTTGAAAGTTCAGAACACTTTTAAAATAGCCACCTATGAAAATAATAGGTCTGGAATCTTGTACAACAATTGTAAACTTTTTACTGTTTGACGAATTTAAATAAATAATTCATTAATTAAATTAAAAACAACAAATAAATAACTTATGAAAATAACAACAAAGTAGGCGATACTTGGTTTTGAGATAATTTATGACACTTGTCAGTATTGATTTTTAAAACTGGACTTTGAAGGGCTGTATCTCCCTTAGGAAGCGTTTTGGAAAAAAAATAAAATTATGCATGTCCACTTATTTTTCGATGGACCATCGAATGGTGAATTATTGCTACTATAACTTGGTCCACCCTGTATAAATAAATATGAAAAAAAAAAGAAAATTTTCACGGAATATATCTATACTAATATTTATATAAATCTATAGGCTCTGTCTGTACATATAATTTTTTTGTCAAATTCGTGATGAATATTATAATCCACTCAATCGATATTTACCATTTTTGAAATTTTTGTCTGTCTGTCCTCTTATAACTAAAGAACGGCTTGACCGATCTTGATTAAATTTGGGATACAGTAAGAACACGCGGTTGCGCAAATGATAGGTTATATATCATGTGTTGTCGGTGCGACTTCGCCGGAGTGAAAAAGAGATCTCAGAAACTACTCATCCGGCTGCGATGAAACTTTGATGAGTTGTTGTGTGCACGCCCGCGAAGGTTTCTGAATTATAATAATTGGCCGGTCTGGCTTTGCCCGAGTGAAAAAAGTGAGCTTAGAAAGTACTGAGCCAATTTCAAATTTTTTTTCACTGGTCGATAGGTGATACTTTGCTTTAGGCTATAATAATCACTCAGCTACTAGAAATTTCTCGTTCGGTCACGCGAATTGGTAACAGCAGATATACTCAATCGCACTTTCGCTTTGAATGATTGATTGATGCGTTTGTTTCACATTCGCACGCCTGCGCCTGAAGAGTGCAGCGATCACAGTTGAAATCATCATAGACTTCTATACATAGTTTTTTACACGCGTTACGATTTATCTTGATAACTTGAGAAAATGGTGGCGTTTCCCTTGAGTCCTCGGAAATTATATTTTACGTAGTTAAATAGGACGCCTCAATAAACATTTCAATCAATTTAAAAACTATCGGATTTATTTCCACCTCAAAATTTCTACACTGTTAGCAAGTATCGATTATCTGCATGCAGCGAATAAGCAAAGATGCCTACATGATTTTTTTTACTTACCTCTGGTTAGTCTATCGAAGAGTTCTGGTTTCTTAAAAGGTCTAAGAGCTAGTAAATGTATGAGACGTTCCTTAATTGGCCGTTTCATTATTTCCGGTACATTGGACGACTTAGATGGTGGACGAGAAGAGCTTATGGGGTGTGAATTGTTGGAGAACGGCGGTTTGGTGGACGTAGCTGGGGTCGGCAAGGACAAAGACTTACTGCTGGTGACTGGTGTTGATGGCAATATTCGGCTTCCAGGTTGTTTTACTTTTACTTTGCGCCCGATATCTGTTTGATTCGGTTTTATTACTCGCGTACTGTAAAACAAAAAAGAAACATTACAATAACCTCAACTTCAAGACGGTTTAGGGCAACCTGGATGACTGCTTTGTACACATAGCTCACGCGGCGAGATTGTTTTTCACTCTCAAGTTTATATAAAATACAAATTACAATAATTTTCTGTAATATTCAAAAGAGTTTCAACTTTCTCACACAAACTGTAGGTACATTTAGGTATTATGTACGTGATTTTGTTCACAGCTGCCATTTTTTTGTCGTTTTAAATTACTTTTTAGGGTTCCATACCTCAGAATGGAAAAACGGATCCCTTAGGGCCGGCGCATGCATACAACTTTTAATCGCACAACTGTTTAGTTGTTTGTCAAAAGGCTATGGGAGCAGATGGGACTGCGCATACTATCGACACGATAGTTGTACAACAAAAAAATCACAAAACTGCATCAATCGTCTTTTGACTTGTCGAACAACTATCGTCTGCAGCTTATGTCTACAGCTGTGTATTGACGCGCGTATACACTCGACTAAACAGTTGCTCGACGGCCTATTAGTTTAATAGTGAAATTGTGGCACAACTGATTGATTGTGTGTGCACATCTAACAACTAAATAGTTTAGTCGAGCTGAAATCGCGACACGTACACAACTCGACTAAACTGTTTAGTCATGAAATGGACGTATAGCGTAAATAAACGAATTCTGATTTTAGGGGCTAATTTTGGAAAGTAGAAAATTAAAAAAAAAATTCAAATACATCATGTGACATATCAAATGAAAGGGCTCTCTATGAGAAATACATATACTTTTTATAATTTTAAAATGCATAGTTTAAAAGATATTAAAGAAAATATACGAAAATCGAGCATTCCCTTCCGAAACTGCCGAGCCTAAAATTAAAAAAAAAAAAAATAGTGTTTTCCAAATTTAATATTCAGTAGGTACGAGAAAAACCACGAGTATTGAGTTTTTGTGTGTTGTTAACATAAATTCTCTCACTGATGCAAATTAAAATCTTTTTCATATGACAATAATTATTACAAACAAAATGAATGCGTAAATAAGCGTTTCTCATCTATTTATATTCCATACTTGAGAAATCAAGCAGTTAAATATTATGAGTTGCCAATGTATGATTGGTTTCGATATAGACAGAAAATAATTAATTAGTAGATTACCAATTTTTATTTGGGGTGTGGGTAGTGGATATTCATTTTCAAATTGAGTTCAGTTAAATATTAACACATAAGTACTTGATTTTCTAGTTGGGTCCAGAGGCGTAGCTAGATAACCAAAGTCCCTAGTGTAAAAAAAAATATTTTTTCAAGTAACAGTTTACAGAAAGAAATTTTGAATTGAAAATAATATAACGTTTTCTATAAAAGGTTTTTGTTGCAATAAAGTTTTAATTTATTTAATGGTTTGTTTTTATAGACCGTTTCTTTATTGCCAACCCGCAAAATGTGACGGTGAATCTTTCAAGTTGGCAACACAGCACAAACAACAGAAAGAATACAGGGGAATTCTCCACAAGTTTCGAATAGAAGTCTCAAGTCGGAACTTGTTGAGAATTCCTCTGTATTCTTTCAAACGAGTTGTCATGATGAAAGTCGTGTTGCAACATATTTTATTTACATTCTGAAGATGGGAGAATTTTTCGCTAGTTCAATATGAGGTTTGATGGTCAGTGTCCGAGGGCCCCCTGAGCTTGGGGGCCCCGGTGCACGGCACCGTCTAGCCCTTCGGTAGCTACGCCACTGGTTGGGCCGAGTACTACTGTCAGGAGAGAAAATTTTAAGTAACTACTCGGAGTCTTTTTAAGTATTTTTCAATATCTAACCTTTTTCTTCCCACACTAACCAATTTGACTCGAAAATAAAAATCGAGTATTTCTCAAATACTGGACTTAGCTCCATGTTAAGTTAATGAAGTGAATTGCGTTTAAACGTTTTTCAGAACGTGAACTTTTTCTTATGCGCTACTAAGTTAATATATTGGCTTATTCTGGCAGATTGAGCATCTAACAACAACGTCAATCTTTTTTGTTTACAACTCGATTCGAATTTCTCAAACTGTTTTTTTGTCGACTCAACGATCAAGTATTTTTACTACTCGACAGATACTTGATTTTTCACCTCTACAACCATACGCTATACATAATCGTGCTGTCGATGTTCTGAAACACAAATCTTATGAACTCATTAGCAAATTAAAGTGACATACCATTTGTTCTTTTGATTCTCTTCGGCAACCGCCATGCGGTGTCGTGTGGCCTCATATATGTCTTCATTGGCCTGTATTCGAAGTTTACGGGACATGGTGCCAAGAAGTTCGAGCTGTGAGCCTGGAGGTCGCACATGCTGGATACATTCAAAACTGCCGCCAGGCCCCTCCATTTCGGCGGCACTACCCATGATAAAATTGAATCTGCTGACATTGTTGGAGTGTGGCGATGGAAATAACAAATGCTGTGGAACAAAAGATGAAATAGATATATTAAATCCATCTTCTCAGGCGCACATTTGAAGAATGAAGATGTGCTTCTCATAGCATACATATATAAGTAATATAATTGATAAATTAATAACACTTTTACTATCGAGCGACCATAGGAATTAAAGAAGTCTTGTCAAGACGAAAAAAATATAATTCGAGATTTTGACGGATTTTGACGTTTCATACTCCCTACATACCAGAAAAAAACAACTAGTTTTAGATGACTGTGCAAAGATCTAGCTGTCACACTGTTCAATGGATCCAAACCAAATTTTAAACTTAAGGTTTTCAAAGGATCTTTAAAGGTTGTTTTTCTTATTGTCTCCCTAATTCCCTTAATAAGGATAGTTTACTGATGAGCAAAAATAGAAAATTGCGATTTTCTCGAAAACGGCTCTATAACGATTTTGATCATGTTTCATAAATTGAAATGTTATTAATGACCCTACAGGTTACACTAATTCGTCATTCATAAGTTTCGGAAAAATTCAGAAGGGGTAGTTTACTCACGAACGAAAATTGCGTTATGTTCGAAAACAGTTCAAACAATTTCAATCATGTTTCATAAATCCATATGCCATTATTGTCCCTACAAAATGACGTCATTCATTTGTTTTGGAAAAATTCAGAAAGGGTAGTTTATTGATCAACAGAAATCCGCGGTCGATGCAGCTCGGCGAGAAAGTCATTGCGACGGATTCGTAACTTTTATATCCTCCGTTACCATCTAGTTGTGTGTGTGTATGCGTATGCAATGTGCATGCATGGAAGTTTGTATAAGTATTATGTATGTATGATTGTTTGTCCACGTATATGTCCAAAACTACTGAACCGATTTAGACGATTCTTTTTGTGTTAAGTTAGGCATTTTTCAACTTAGGTCACTATCGGAAATTGGTTGATTATTTTTAGTGTTCATACCAAAATTGTAAAAACGAAACACTTATGGTCTCACTCTGGTGTCTGTCTGTCCCAGAGCCAAACGGTACAAGCTAGACACGAAATTTGGCATAGTTAAAACTTGTTACGACCCAACGATGTGGTTTATATATGGATAAATAATTCCGATAATTATTGCTAATAATTAGGAGTCAAACAGGTTATGAAAAAACGAAAAAAATTCAACCCCATTGAGTGGGGTGTCTAATGAAAGCTAGTGACCGATAGAAAACAGCAATATTTAAAAAAAAAATATTTAGTTAAATTTGCTTAAGAAAAAAAATTAAAAACCGCGAAAATCGCTCGTCCCACCCTATTTATTTCTTAAGTATTAATTGGAAAAATCTGATATAAATTTAGCAAGTGTATCATAACGTCAACATTGATAAAAAGTACAGACATCATTGTAAAGTTTAATATACAGGGTCCGGCAGAAAGGACTTTACACTTTTCTTTTTCAATTACAAGGAAACCAAATAAGAAATTGCGATGGTTCTTTTTTCATATCACACAGGAGGCTTTGGAAATTTTATTGTCGAATTTGACAGTTGTTCAAGAATGCAGTGGACAATACCACAACGTGTCTTTTGTGTAGAACAATTTATCAATACAAACTCGATTACCGTCGTTCAAAGACGGTTCAGAGCAGAATTTAACGCCAGAGATAGTCCTTCACGTCCTGCTATTTATTCCTGAATAAAGAAATGGAAAAATGAAGGGTCACTTTGCAATAAGAAACCGCCAGGCAGACTACGTTCTGTAAATAATGCAGAAAACAAACAGATAGTCAGACAAGCAATTATTTCTTTGGGGCTACTTGAAAGAAAAAGTCTACAAGAATAAGCCCAGGAACTTAGAAGAACTTATTGTGAACATTACTACTGAAATTCGCGCTAAGTATTTCCCCACTTGTGCTCTGGTCGGTAATGGATAATTTCGTAGGTCCTTTAGAGGAGTGTGTGGAAAAGCGAGGAGGGCATTTGCGAGATTCAATTTTTGGTCGATAAATTTCCTAAGTTTGTAGTTTATTAATGTATTTTTATTTTTTTTCTAAACATTTTCAATAAATTGTTATAGCGAAGTCAAAATGTAAAGTCCATTCTGCCGGACCCTGTATTTCGAAGATATTACACATTTTTAACGCGATGAGTATATCTTACAAGGTTATTTTGGCATTATTCATTGAAAAAAAATTTTTTTCAAGTAAACTCCATCCTTGAGTAGGCGATCATTTTACTGTAGGTATTCACTACATGTTTACACCAGAAAAATTAGACACTATTTTCAGGTTTTTTCAAGATTTCAAGATGAAAATTACATTTCCTTTCTTAAATATTATTCAACAATGAAAATCTATAAAATAAAAGAGAAGATATTAAGGCCAACGTACGGGAGCGGGACGACGCCATACAAAGGTGAAACGCAATAATGCATGTATTCTTTCCACGCATTGTTGAGGCCGAACCTCACTAGACAGTGACTAAGCATAGGTAGTGAAATTCATTCTTTCTTCAATTCTTACGTTAGTATATTTTTATGGAATTGACCGCATTGGTTGCTGCGCGTTATCGCTGTTCCGCGTTGGTCAGTTTTGTCACAAACAAAAAAACAAACGTAATTCAATTTAATCTCGATAATAAAATCTACGGTCCATCGATTCTTACCGAAAAAAGAAAAAAAAATGGCACCCTTATCTACTGATCTAGATTCTAGACTCTTCACAGGAACACTGCGATTGTCATCAAATTTTCCTACACTCATTAAGTTGCTCTCATTATCGGTGTATAATCAGACAGGCACCTGCACCTCAATGTAGACACCCAAAGTTTGAACTACAAAACGTATGTTCAAAAATGTACAATTTTACCCGACTGCGCGACGCAAAGACAGGGTACAGGTTTTCACGCGTATCTGCGGTGTATGTGGGATTCTTTATACCTTTGAAACATCCCAACGGCTAGATTTTAATCAATGAGGTGTCTATCGATTCGTCTGAACCGTCCGATGGTTATGCTAAGTGCCCACTTGAGACAAAACAGTCTCGAAACTAGACTCACATATGGATAAGGGGCCTGAGACCAATCTCGGAGACAAGCAGGTGCAGGTATCAGAGACTGCCCGTGTCACAAGTGGACATGCTCATTCCCGCTCTCGTGACCTAGTCTCAAGTCTTCCGTCAATATTGGAAGACCTGAGACTTTTTCAAGTGACTGAAGTTAATTTTTATTCGCAATAAATATTATAATTTCTCAAAATGAGCGAGAAGAAAATTGACAAGCTTGTACCAGATTTTGTTTAACTCTTTTAAAGTTCTGGTACAACTACGAATTTTTTTTTAGAATCTTGGGATGGCTTTTTACCACAAATAATTTTTTTCAAAACGATCAAATGGGTAGGTACGCGATACCTAAAAAAATAAAATGTTTTTTTTTTATTTTATTAAATTATGATACACTGAGCAGTGGCGGATTTACCAGCAGGCTGAGTAGGCTGGATCCTAGGGCGGCAGATTTTAGGGGCGGCAAATTTGGGGCCAAATTTTTTTTTTTATCTTGCAGAAATTAAAAAGATTCATATTTATATAGGTATCTAAATGTTATTAGAGGTCGGTAGGGGCGGCAAAATTTGAATTGCCTACTGGCGGCAAATGTGTAAATCCGCCACTGACATTGCGGATAAAGTTGAAACTCATTGAAAAAGAAAATTGAATTTTTAGGTGTGTGAAGTTAGCCCGGAAAAAATCCGAGCTGGGGGGGAAACGGCTGAATCAATTGCCCCCCCCCCCCAATTGATTTCGTTTTATCCCCTCTAATTTTTTTTAAACAAAAATTTTTTTTCCGGGCTAACTTCACGCACCCAAAAATTTAATCTGCTTTTTCAAAGCGTTTCAACTTTATCCTCAATCATAATTTAATAAAATAAAAAAAAAAACATTTTATTTTTTTAGGTATCGCGTACCCATTTAATCGTTTTAAAAATTATTTGTGGTAAAAAGCTATCCCAAGATTCTACAAAAAAAATTTCGTAGTTGTGTCAGAACTTTAAAAGGGTTAAAAAAAATCTAGAAATATTCATGAATTTTTTTTTCATGTTTCCGTGATCAAATTCTATAGTTATTTTTTTACAAATACCTTCCAATATTATCTATAACTAGTATAAATTTCATTCGAATCGGTTCAGCCATTGAAAAGATAAAAAGAAAAAACTTGCGAATGATTACGAGTTGACTCTCAAGTCGACACAAAATTTTCCTGGTCACGAGATTGGAGTCTCTGTCGCGTTCAAACAGTTTGTCTCGAGAGCGAAAATGATCTCAAATGGACAACACCCTGAGACTAATCTCGAGACTTTCTCTCATGTGGACACTTAGCTTTATAGGCGAGGTTTCGTTTTTTTTTTAAACCAAAATGGTGGTAGACGAGAAAAAAATTGCAAAACAGTGTTTATAGACAGGATAACAATATATTGATAAAACAAAACTAAAAATTCGTCATTAAAATTAATTATTTTTAAAAAACTCCGACTGCGCAAAAATCGAACTTAAAAGATGGAAACAAGATCAAATGACGCGTTTTTTGTAACCTTGGTAACCAATGGTTAAAATGTAATGTCACTTTCAATAGCTCTATTTATTAAAGTTCTTCATCGAATTTTAAATTGAAAATACATAATATGTTCATAGAGCAAGGAACGCCCTAAACCGTGCTTTTTGTCCCATATCGATATCTTTAAAAATTGAGAAGTTATAGGCAGTTAAAGTTGGAATGATCACAGAGTTTTACGTATTTTTTACCACGTTTTTATTAACTTGCTTTCTAAACGATAATGGTAATTTCACTAAGTCACCTCACTATGAGCCGAATTTTCAGATAGCTTCGCGAAAATAAGACATGTTGACTTTTCACACCTACTACGAAGGCGCGAATATCTTTACATTTCTTTTCAAAATTATCAAAATTCTTGAAAAGGAACACTGTTTCGTCAAGTTGAAGTATTTATGTAATAGTCCAGTCACGAGAGCTTAAAAAGGTAGGTCCACCTTGCGTTTTGCGCAGCAAATGATTTTATTTTTTTGTGTCCTCAAGCATGTTTAGGAGATGTCAAATCCAAGTTTGCGACCTCTAAAACAGAGCGGTGTAGTTTTGGTGGGCTAAAAACCATGATTTTTTTGCACTTTTTTACGTTTTTTGCTTATAACATAAAAACGGCTTGTCCTATCGAAAAAATGGTTCTATTCAAAATTAAAGAGCACAAAATTTACTTCAAAATGCACTAGTCAAATATGTTTTTGTTCCGATTTTACCGACTCTACAGAACTTAGAAAAACAAAAAAAAAAAAGAAGCAAAGTACAAATCAATGAGACCCTATACGAGTTTTTTAAAAATTCAATCCCAAAGAGTGAAAACGGGAGTGTAGGATTTATTGTAATAACAAAAAATCCTACATCCACGTTTTACTCCCTGTGGGATTGAATTAAAAAAAATAATCGAATAGCCTATAACCTTCCATAAACGGGCTATCTAACAAAACAAATTTTTTTCAAATCGGACTGGTAGTTCAAACAAAAAAAAAATAAACTCTTTTTTTGTTTGAACGCGCTAATCTCAGGAACTACAAGTCCGATTTAAAAAAAAAATTTTGTTAGATAGCCCGTTTATTGAGGAAGGTTATAGGATATACGAGTTTATTAGTGTATTTGCCATATGGCACATACACTATTGGCGTCGGTCGGATGGCGGGACCTAGGGGTCGGAACAAAATTTCTCGACGTTTCATAACCTCCTGAACACTTTGGCACCATTTTTGGAAAAGTCTGTTTATATATGTATATATATATCTATATATATAAAACAGTTCCGTTACTGACTGATTGATTGACTGACAGACAACGCCCAGGTCAAACCGCTGAAGATATAAACTTGCAATTTGGACAGTAGGTTCCTTTTGTGACGTAGGCACCCACTAAGAAAGGATTTTTCGAAATTCAACTTCTAAGGGGGTTAAATAGGGGATGAAAGTTTGTATGGAAATTCATCATGTTTGAAGTTAGAAGCATGAAATTTTGCACAGAAGTTTCTTATATAACGTAGGTGAGTACTAAGAAATTTTTTTTGAAAATTCAACCCTTAAGGGGGCTAAAAAGGGGATGAACGTTTGCATGGAAGTTCGTTATTTTTGAAGTTAGAAGCATGAAATTTTGCACAGGAGTTCCTTATATAACGTAGATGAGTAATAAGAAAGGATTTTTGAAAATTCATCCCTTAAAGGGGTTATATAGGGGATGAAAGTTTGTATGGAAGTTCGTAATTTTTTAAGTTAGAAGCATGAAATTTTGCATAGGAGTTCCTTATATAACGTAGATGAGTAATAAGAAAGGATTTTTGAAAATGTATCCCTTAAAGGGGTTAAATAGGGGATGAATGTTTGTATGGAAGTTAATCATTTTTGAAGTTAGAAGCATGAAATTTTGCACAGGAGTTCCTTATATAACGTAGGTGAGCAATAATGTATTAATAAAATTCGATCGGACGAGCGAAGCGAGTGAGCAATGTATTATTAATATTCGAGTGAACGAGCGAAACGAGTGAGTAATGTATTAATAAAATTCGAGCGAACGAGCGAAGCGAGTGAGTATTGTATTATTAATATTCAAACGAACGAGCAAAGCGAGTGAGTAATGTATAATTAATATTCAATCGAACGAGCAAAGCGAGTGTGTAATGTATTAATAAAATTCGAGCGAACGAGCGAAGCGAGTGAGTAATGTATTAATAAAATCCGAGTGAACGAGCGAAGCGAGTGAGTTATGTATTATACAATTCGAGCGAATAAACACCACCAGCCCGGCTTCGCTTCGCAGGAGGAGAATTTCTCGCGGGGGATAATAAATCATAAATCGAAAAATACGTGGGCGAAGCCACGGGTAACGGCTAGTATATATATATTTATATATATATATATATATATATATATATATATATATATATATATGCGGGCTATAACTTTCGAAAGAGTTAATTGATTTTGACGAAATTTGGTAGGCACGTTGAAATCCATCACCGCACGAAGCCTATTTAAAATGGGCCCAATCGGACCATTTTAAGGGTGGTTTTTAGGGGTTGAAAAATGTTTTTGGGCCCAAAAACGCCGAAAAAATTCTCAGAATCGTTTCAAAAATGAAGTTTAACCCTTTAGTAACGATTAAAATGTACTGCTAAAATTTTAATAAAATCGGCCCGACAGGACCGGACTTACAAATTTTATGAAAACACTAGTTTGGGGATAGTGCTTTACTTACTGAAGGGTGTATTTAATTTGGTACCGTGGTTGCATTGATAAAAATATTGAAATTAAGAAAAAAAATATTATTTTAAGGGATGTATTAAGGGGTTAAATTTTTTATTTTGTCCAAAAACAAATTTAAGTTCACATAATAAAGCCACAATGCCAGTATTAGCAAATACACTATATTGTCGGCAGGGTTTTGGCACTGCGACCCGAGTTTTTTTAAATTTAACCCCGAAGGGGGTAAAACGTGGGAGTAAGATTTTTTATAATAACAAAAAATCTTACACCCCTGTTTTACCCCCTTTGGGATTGAATTTAAAAAAACTCGAATTGCCTAAAACCTTCCTTAATAAACGGGCTATCTAACAAAAAAAAAATTTTCAAATCGGACTTGTAGTTCCTGAGATTAGCGCGTTCAAACAAAAAAAGAATTTATTTTTTTTTGTTTGAACGCGCTAATCTCAGGAACTACCAGTCCGATTTGAAAAATTTTTTTTTGTTAGATAGCCCGTTTATTAAGGAAGGTTATAGGCTATTCGAGTTTTTCAATAGTTAAAAGCTTGAAAAAATGCTTTTTTTTCATTTTGGTAAATTTTGGCAATTTTCTAAGTTCTGTTGAGCCGGTAAAAATGGGAACATAAACATATTTGACTAGTGCATTTTGAAGTAAATTTTGTGCCCGTTAATTTTGAATAGGACCATTTTTTCGAGACAACCAGCCGTTTCCATATTATAAGCAAGAAATCGAAAAAAGTGCAAAAAAATCGTGGTTTTTAGCCCACCAAAACTCCCCCGCCCTGTTTTAGAGGTCGCAAACTTGGATTTGACATCTCCTAAACATGCTTGAGGACACAAAAAAATAAAATCATTTGCTGCACCAAACGCAAGGTGGACTTCCTCTCGTGACTGGACTATAAATACAACAGAGATGTGTATTTTTGTCAAATTTGAAATAAAATCGTCATTTTGATAATTTACGTCCATTTTAAAAATTATTGAGACAATTCACAGGTACGTGAACAAGTACAAATGAAAATTAACAAATATTAA
This sequence comes from Mongoloraphidia duomilia, assembly GCA_039654895.1. Classification (NCBI taxonomy): domain Eukaryota; kingdom Metazoa; phylum Arthropoda; class Insecta; order Raphidioptera; family Raphidiidae; genus Mongoloraphidia; species Mongoloraphidia duomilia. Next base: position 45,977,313 of record CM077516.1, on the reverse strand, counting down.
GTTTGTAGCGAAACGTTGTACATAACTTAATATTTGTTAATTTTCATTTGTACTTGTCCACGTACCTGTGAATTGTCTCAAGTCTCAAGTTTATCGATTGTCTCATTTATTTTCATAAAAATAAATAGGTATTTGCACTGTTTTGTAACCTGAAAAGTATCTCAAACGTAAATAGTAAGCACTGTTAAAAAGAGGTTTGCTGTTTTAAGACCAAATTGTTTATTTGCGAGTGTGTTGTAGTTGTAAAAAAAATCATCACTAAATTTCACAATTTTTGAGTAGTAGGCATAGCCGCACAATCTATAGGTTATGTGCAAAGGGGTGGAGTTAGAATAATATCGATGCGAGTGCTCATTGTGAGCACCATTGTAAACTCTAAACTTTAATTTTCTGTGTCAGTGAGCATTGTTGTTTAAAAAGTTAAGTAATAGTCCGAGAGCCCGGTCGATTTCTCTACCTTGAATCCCCGGCCGATTTTAATATTTTCTAAACGATTTGTTATGAAAACATGTCCCTAAAACGGCAACGGTGCCGGCGAAAATCCTGCCGGAAGCAATTGGTATTAATTAATAATACTTATTTTATTCAAATTCTTCCAATTAGGAAGTTTCCATTGGACGAAAATACTAATTATGATACTATCACATCTTTGTAATGAAGATAACTTTAAAAATTCTGAAAGAATTATTTTGATATCCTTAATTTCAACGGAGATATTCAATTTCTTGTACGTGGGGTCGCAAACGAAACTGATTTATGAATATGACGTCACGCGATACAAGTTTGCTGTTTTTTAGTTTTGTTAGTAATTAGAACCCAAGTTGTTTAGTAACTATTTTGTCGTAATACAGACTTTTCTATTTTAGGGGAGTCAAAAGATTTTCACTTCGGAATAATTCCTCGATCGATGATTTTTGTTGAAACGTGTTCAGAAATGTGTGAAGAACAAAATATCAAAATGCCACCGTGAGAATTTTGCGGATAATTTATTAATATCTGGGTGCCGAGCTTTGCTCGGATGAGTTCAATAAAAATAGTACCTACTTGTATGCTGTGAGATATTATTTTCTCAGAGTATTATTCCGAAACGAATTTATTTCTGAAACATAATTTAAAATAATTGTTTCTTTTAAATATTTTAACTACCTATGTGTATTTTTAAGCGTAAAAACTAAGTATCAACTTGAATCAAGCATTTTTTCCTGTAAATATTATTTAGGTCGCCATTTTCAAATCTACCGCCGTTATTGTTTTGTTGACTGAAGAACTCGCAAAAACCGATTTTCATAGATTGAATATCTTGTAAAAATGTTCGAATCAGATGAAATTTTGCTCGCCCGTTGCCATTTTAACAATCCAATTTTAAGCATTGATACCAAATATCAACTTTATCGAAGTACTTTTTCTCTGTGATGTCATCTTAACAACTTCCAGTAAATTTCAAATATTTTTTTTGCGTTATAGGTACCTACTGAAAAACTCACAAAAATCGATTCTTTTAATAACAAACGTCAGACTATAACCTGCGCAAAACTTTTTTTGCATGTATCTTCACCATAGTTTTTAAAAATCGATGTGTTTTTACACAGACCCGCGGCGCCAGAAGTGCGGCCCTTCGGGCCGCCGTTTTGTTATTATTTACATATTGTGCAAGACACTTCTTATATTAGTGTTCAATTACAATTTTAACACTTGTGATATATTATATAAAATCTATGTTGAAATAGTCTTCGAATCAATCTGACTTTAATTGAGCAAGTTATAATAAATAAAAAACACCTTTTTTTTAATTGCTCCCCTCTGGAACCAAAATTCCTACCTAGATCGATTTCTCGCCCCGAAAAATCCCCATTCTGTAAATTTCATCAGAATCGTTAGTCGTTTTTGAGAAAAAAAGGTCTAGGTAAGATTATACGTCATACTACATTTAACGTACTTACCTATACATATTTTATATAGGTAATATAAAAATAACATAAGTACCTATTTATTTAAATTTTATCTAAAACTACTTACATAATTATGTTTAGATTTTATTGTTGCTATTTTTTTACTTTTCAAATAATTACTGATTATTTTAATAAGTTAAAGATTGACTGTCAGAGTAATTTTGACATAAATAATGAAAATAGTTTGTTTTTTCCAAAGCCTACTCACAATACGACACTGTTTTATGACGTTAAAAAAACTGTTTTTTAAAATGATAAAATCGATAAGAAAACGAATTTTTCCAGGGATGAGACCTAGCTAAATCGATTTTTTGCCCCCCGAAACCCCTTTTCGGTAAATTTGATCAAAATCGTTAGAGCCGTTTTCGAGAAAATATTTATATAGATACATAGAAACATATATACAAGATTTACTCGTTTAATAATATAGGGATTAAACAATGTAGGTGCTAAAATACGATATTTCATGAATAACTTTTTAAATTCAATTTGTATAAAAAAAACTGACAGCACCATTGGAAAGAACAGAAAAACATTTTTTCAAATCGGATTGGTAGTTCCTGAGATTAGCGCGTTCAAAAAAAAATAAATAAACTTTTGTTTTTTGTTTGAACGCGCTGATCTCAGGAACTACAAGTCCGATTAAAAAAAATTTTTTTTTGTTAGATAACCCGTTTATTAAGGAAGGTTATAGGCTATTCGAGTTTTTTCAAATTCAATCCCAAAGGGGGTAAAACGTTTTACCCCCGTTGGGGTTAAATTTTAAAAAAAACTCGTATATCCTATAACCTTCCTCAATAAACGGGCTATCTAATAAATTTTTTTTTTAATCGGACTTGTATTTCCTGAGATTAGCGCGTTCAAACAAAAAAAAAACCTTTTTTGTTTGAATGCGCTAATCTCAAGAACTACCAGTTCGATTTGAAAACATTTTTTTTGTTAGATAGCCCGTTCATTAAGGAAGGTTATAGGCAATTCGATTTTGTTTTTTTAATTCAATCCCAAAGGGGTAAAACATGGGTGTAGGATTTCTTGTTATTACAATAAATCCTATACTCCTGTTTTCATCCTTTGGGATTGAATTTTTAGAAAACTCGTATAGGGTCTCAATGATTACTACTTTGCTTTTTTGACAGACTAGTAGTTCCTGAGATTAGCGCCTTCAAACAAAAAAAGAGTTTATTTTTTTTTGTTTTTCTAAGTTCTGTAGAGTCGGTAAAAATCAGAACAAAAACATCTTTGATTAGTGCATTTTGAAGTAAATTGTGTGCCCTTTAATTTTGAATAGGACCACTTTTTCGATAGGATCAGCAGTTTTTATGTTATAAGCAAAAAACCGAAAAAAGTGCAAAAAAATCGTGCTTTTTAGCCCACCAAAACTCCCCCGCCCTGTTTTAGAGGTCGCAAACTTGGATTTGACATCTCCTAAACATGCTTGAGGACACAAAAAAATAAAATCATTTGCTGCACAAAACGCAAGGTGGACCTACCTTTTTAAGCTCTCGTGACTGGACTAAATAGTGAGTATAAAAATAAAAGTTTACCATTTAAAAATTGCCGTTTTTCGAAAATCCATTTTTTTTTTTGAAAATAAGGCAAATATATAAATTCTTCACGCGAAATGATCTAGTATGAATATAAAATTTTTACATCGGGGTTATATACCTACTGACGGACTATCTAACTTCGTCAAAAAATTAGGAAAATCCGAAGCGACTACTCACTATCTACAGAAGCAATTTTGCCAAAATTGTACCTTTTATGCTCTAGTAAGAAGGCTGTTCAATAATTAATGTTGAACACACATGCAGGGATTATAGACCTATCCATGGGTTAACTAAATGCAGTGGCGGACTAAGCCCGTCGGAGGCCCGGGGCGGCAGAACTAAATGAGGCCCTCGGTCTGCTTAGAAATTGATGTATTTGTAGTGTAAATTTCGTAAAAATGAATAATTGATGTAATGGCTGACAAAAAAAACCTAAATATTTATAATAAACGACCTACCTACATTTATATTTTGTATACGTACGGGGCTTCCAACTCCAAACTGCCTCTTACTTACTAAACATATTTTGGCCTTGTTTGGGATTTGATTAAGGACTTCTCGAAATTTGAAGGCTCCCAGGATCAGAGGCCCGGGGCGAGCCCCCCCCCTAGCCCGCCACTGACTAAATGTGTCTAAAAAATTGGAAAAAATTTTCGCGGCCATCCTACAGAAGTAATTTGTTCAAGATAGTATTTTTGACTAAAAATGGAAACCCTTGACGCGGAGTGCTCTAGTAGGAAAGGGTATTCGATAAATATTCTATTCTCATATAGACATTATACAGGGTGTCCAAGACTTGCGTTGTCGGCCGATATATTGATTTTGGGTGAAGATAGAAAACAAGTTTAAATACAACATTGATTAACGAAACATTGCTAAATTAGAAATTCATTTTTTGTTTTTTCATCGTACATATCCCACAACAATTTGGTTATCTTTAAATACAGCAGTTGTATAAATTTTAATAGTGTATAACTTAAAAATGTTTTCAATTATACAGCCTGTCCCATTTAAGCGTGGCAGATCAAAGTTATGTTTTTTTTAACCTAGCACCCTGTTTTTATTTGTTTTCTCAATTCTGCACCCAAATGTGAATAGAAATTGTAAGAGAAACCATTCTCGGAAATTCAGTAATTTTTGAGTTATTCAAGTTTTTTAGAAATTTTCGACACGTGCAGACCTTTACCTAAAATTCGACATAGCCAAAACAGAAACCTTTATCAAACTGAAATTTTGAGGATCACTAGATAATGGACGGACAAATCAATGTATGTCCTAAAAAATGAATTTATTATATAGGGTGTTCAAAATAATGTACTTCTTTTACCTAACTTCAATCACGTGTAACTTTTGATTTTTAAATACCATGAGGTTATTTTTTTGCTGGAATTGTATTCCTTAGGATATTTACTAACACTTTTATTAAGGGTTGTCCATACCTAAACCTAATATTTTCGTATTAAAATATTTGGTTTAGGCATGGACAACCCTTAATAAAAGTGTTAGTAAATATCCTAAAGAATACAATTCCAGCAAAAAAATAATCTCGTATTTAACAATCAAAAGTTACACGTGATTGAAGTTAGGTAAAAGAAGTACATTATTTTGAACACCCTGTATAATAAATCCATCAAAGGGATTCGGGACATCACAAATCTCTTATTTAATTAAGGTACACCCCAAGTATTTCACCAAAGAATTCCGGCTCCTATATTGTCTCTTGGTGAAAACTATCGCAAATTTATTTAAAATTGGCCCTTTTAAACAAGCTGCTAGTCGGTAAACAGATTTTAACTTACTAATAAAACAAAATAAAAATCGAAAAGAAAAAAACGAGTGAAATCGTCAGGTTCGTGTTTTTTACAAAGTCTGGACATTTCAATTCGATTTGAGCGAAACACAGTTCAGGATCGAAGTCGAGCATTATGCAGTGAAAGTGATTTAGTTGTTACCTATATAATACCTATGTATACAATAATAACACCAACAAACAGTCAAAATGGTCGCTGGTAAAATGTTATGTCTGTACAGGTACAGGGGGACAGGTAAGTATCGATGATGATGAGGAGGAGGAGGGGGGCAGCGGCTGCGGTGGCAGTTAGTAAAGGTAAGCTTCTCCACAGTTGGAATATTTGTTTACCGACTGACTGAAATCACTGACTGCGGCGAATGTCAAACTGTGGCCCGCGAAGTTTTGATGGATGTATGAAATAAAGTGTTTATCTTTTCATTGAAATGCGGGTTGAAAAAGGTTTTTGGGCCAAAAAATACGAAAAAAATTCTCAGAATCGTTTCAAAATTGAAATTTATCCTTTAGTAAAGATTAATTTCGCTGCTAAAATTTTAATAAAAATGGCCCGACAGGACCGCACTTAAATTTTATGCAAACACTAGTTTGCGGATACGGATTTACTTACTGAAGAAGTGTGCGCTAATGACCTAAGTTGTCCACGCGTCTATAATTTACAAGAAGTGTGTAATTTGATGCAGATGTGGGATTGATAATATTGCAATAAAAAAATTATTTTAAGGAATGTATAAAGGAGGGAATTTTTTTATTTTGTGCAAAAACAAACTTAATTTCACATAATAAAGTCACAATGCCTGCATTAGCAAATATTAATACACTACACTGTCAATAGGATTTAGCAGTATTTAGTATTTATTCATCAACTAGCGGCCCGTCCCGGCTACGCCCGGGTGGTATGAAATTATGATTTAATAGCGGTCACCCATTGTTCCGCTCACGTATATTTAGTACATTGTTAATTTGTTATCCCCTCCCGAAAATCACTCCCGCAGCGAAGCTTTCTATTAGTGAAAGAATTTTTAGAATCGGTTTAGTAGTTGCAGAGATAAGAATTTATAATTTATTAGCCCCCGCAAGAATTTTCCCCCCTGCACCCCGTGAGAATCTCTCCCCCTGCGTAGCTTTCTATTAGTGAAAGAATTTTTATAATAGGTTCAGTAGTTCCAGAGATAAGAATTTATGTTTTATTACTCCACACCCCGCGAGATTCAAAATAAAATATTGCCCATATCACTCAGGGATAGTGAAGCTTTTTATTAGTGAAAGAATTTTTAGAATAGGCTCAGTATAGTTCCAAAGATAAGAATTTACGAGAAATTTACCAAAATAAAATATAGCCTATATTACTCAAGGATTGTAGCTTTCTATTAATGAAAGAATTTTTAGAATCGGCTAAGTAGTTCCTGAGATAAGAATTTATGGTTTTTGTCAAAATAATTGATCGACTTTTATAGAATGATTTAGATTACAAGCCTTACCTGAAGTTTTCAATCTAATTTTGTGAGCATTAATGCCTGTCTTGGAGAATGTGTGTTTGAAGTTTTGAACATTGTCCACATATACAAAACCCATTTTTTAATCGCTGTCAACTATCCATATTAGTAGATATACAGAGTTCACTAGTTAGTTGTTACGTTCGTTTAGGTGTATGTGTGTTTGTGTCAAACGACATCAAGATGGGGTATTCGACCAATTAGGCTGGACCCTGACTGCAGGGCCTAGTCGCTTGTGTAAATAGTTATCAGTCAATGTCCATACTACCTACTTCCAATCAAATTGTCGAAACTGTATGAAAATCTCTGGAAAATCTGGAAAATTTAAAAGCCTGAATTCAAGTTGCAATAATAGACAACATTGATAAGCGCACAATAAGAAAAGTGTTGCCAAATTTTAAGAGCGACCCCCACTATAATTTCTGAACTATCGATGCAAAAAATTATAACGAATATGTACTAAAAATAGTTTATAAAAAGAAAACGGTCCTGAGATAGGATTTTTTAACACAGGCAAAATTATATTTGTGTTAAAAATGTATCAAATTGTGTTGAAAGTGTGTGATTTCGTTTCCGTAGTTACGTTTTGACAGCTATCAACAAGAGCAAAATTACTTTTTGTGAGAACTTTTTAAAAATACGTCACTCGAACACTACGGAACCCTATTATGTGTGTCCAACACACGCTTGGCCGCTTTTTAGGCGCGATCTAAGCGAAGCTAGAAGCGCCTATATACACTCGCTTTGTCTGTGAATCTGTAACGGATTTTTTGTATCAGTCGTACAGCCCAAACGGATTAACCAATTTAAAAAATTTTTTTTTTGTTCGATTCCTCTCGGGGTCTATTTGAATTTTGGTCCCAGAGGGGAGCAAATTGGAAAAAACTGTGTTTTTTGCTTATAATTCGCTCAATTCAGTCAGATCGACTCGAAACCGGTCTTAATCGAAAGAGGAGAAAATTTTAGATAGATTTTATGTATAATATTGTGTCAAAACAGTTTTTTATACACATTTATACGCAATTACAACAATATAAATGCGACTTTATCTAATAAATCGCGAACTTGTTTCGGTCGTCCTTGTCTGTTACACAGTGTGATATGGAAATTGGAAGATAGCGTATGCTCTGTCTTATAATAAAAACGGGTGCTATATTTTATTATAGTCATTCAATTTTTTGACTGCTGAAGTTTGATTTTTATGATAAAAACCATAGCCTACTGAGTTAAAATGACTTGTAATTTATTGACGTCGGTCGGATGACGGGACCTAGGGATCGGACCAAAATTTCTTGACATTTCATACTTGGAACAATTTGGTTTCGCTGTCTGTATGTCCCTTTGTACGCTTATAACTCGAGAACCACTGATCCGATTTACATGAATTTTTGTTTCAAGTAAATAACTTCCTATGCGACTGCGAGTTTTAAAATATTCTGGCATCACGCGAAAGCAACCGAACTGATTCTCAAATAAAAACGTATGTTCTAGCAAAATCAAGTAGGTATGCTTTGTTTTTTGAAGCTATGCTTCTTAACGCACGTTTCAGATGGGGATCTAAATCATAAAAAGTGAAACGTCACGTCACGAAAAAGTGTAACGTCACTTTTGTAAAAATTATCCGATCCTTTTGAAAATTAATATTTGAGAGTTTTATAGGACACAAAAAAAAATAAAATGGTGTCAGATTTCAAAATGGCGGCCATATGTACTTTTTTGTCATAATTATCAGATCCTTTTGAAAATTGATATTTGAGAGTTTCATAGGACACAAAAAAATAAAATGACGTCAGATTTCAAAATGGCGATCATATGTACTTTTTTGTAAAAATTATTCGATCCTTTTGAAAATTGATATTCGCGAGTTTTATAGGACACAAAAAAATAAAATGACGTCGTATTTCAAAATGGTGGATATATGTAGCACTCATTTGTAAAAATTATCCGATCCCTTTAAAAATTGATATTTGAGAGTTTCATAAGACACAAAAAAATAAAATTTGACCGCCGTGTACAAGAAGTTGTTTCCCGCGGCTTCGATCGAATTAACTGTCGCTTTTCTCCGCAAGTTCGCTGCACGCGATAGTGTCAGCTCTGACGAGAACCCTATCAACCGAACATAACACGTAACCTAGTAAAATTAATGGTCTATGCTTTAAGTTTGGGTACCAAGTTAAATTAAAATCGGTCAGCTGTTTTCAATTGATGTCATCATAATCAGATCGATAATTTCAAAACGCATTTTCCTGTCTAGGACTAGGGTACCATAGATAGATAGATAGATTTATTAGTCAATATCATCACAATATCATTAAAACCTGTAACAAAACGAAATTACGAAAACAGAGATTCCGTCACGATTTTATTTATATGTACATACCTAAACCGCAAAGTTTAATAACTTCTAAAATTTTATTACATATTCTGGTCCGACTGTTAAGTACCGCTATCACGTGAACTGTGTCTGATATTATGTCTGTTTTTTATGTTATAATGTTACCTTGACTGACATTTGCTGTCTAATGAATTGTATGTACTCGATTTTAGGAGGTAATTGGTATTATTGGTATATTATTTAAATTACTTACTCATAAAGGGCCTTAATTTTTTTATATCTGAATGAAATCTATTAAAAAGAGGTCGAATATTTAATAAAAATACGTCATGACGATGAATTAAATATGTATGGGTGGTGCCAATCCAATTCAAATGGTCACATTACTAAAATTCTATTTTTATTTTAAAATCGAAACGATTTGAAGACCGGTATAGTAGATTAATTATATTTAACACTAGAAAATAAATTGATTATTTTTTATAGGTATAATGAAAGCTATTATAAAGAATTTCGAAAAAAAAAATTTTAAGTATGGCTACTCCGGGCTACTCTTAGTGGAGTTCGTTATACAGTATGCGAATGCATACTCATACTTAATCCGCATTCTCTCAACCCTTCTCAATTTTTTTTACAAAATTACTTTACGAATGGTCTTTATTATTGATGTCAAGTATAAATATCGTATTTTCGAAAAAATATTGTCTGTCTGTCTGTTTCACTGCTGTCGATTTGTATGTTTGGTTGCTTATAACTAGAGAACTACTGCATTAATTTCCATAAAATTATAGTTAATCGTTAGCTTAAAGTTCAACTTAAAATAAAGGTGCAAATCATTATGTTAGGCCCTCGGGAAGCAGCATAATCCCGTTATGTAAAAACGACGGGTAGGAAGGCGCGGATATTAAATAAGTAAAACTATCAATCGTAGACAAAAAATGTTAATTCAAAAGTTGTAAAGAATTGTGTCCTTTACAAGATTGATAATAACCATTTTTTACTAAAAATGAAACGGAACTGAGGAATTCGCAAAAAACCGTCTATCGTGAACTTGAACCTCGAATATCTGGCAACGACAGCACGTTATCGATGCGGACTTTTTACACGTTTTTTAGAACACCATAACGAAGATGTTTGCAAAAATTAGGCTAACTGGGAATTGTTCTGCAGTGGAAATCTAAATTTATTGGACTACCTATATGCGAAAATAAAAAAAGTCGCTAATAGTCCAAGAGCTGATGACAATTTAAGAAGGTGCTTTAGGCACCTTGAATTAAAAAAAAATAATTAAGTACTACTTCAATATTGGTGAATATGGAATGGAGAGTTTGGCAGGCCGTTTTCGGTTATTTTGCTACTGCGCAACATGTTACATTTACAAAAAAGTGATCGCCAAAAACATTCTTTAGGCCACTTTAAATTAGTTTAAATTTTTATTTAACATTTATAGAATACAGTAAAAAAAATCCCAGATCATTTGGACGGTTTAATATACGCAAAAAATATACTTTAGGCACTCTGAAATTTTTATAGCAGATTTATTAATTAATATTGAAAATATGTGCAAATAGCCAGACGAAGACGACGCACGGTTTTAAATAATTGCCAGACGTGAATAAACATTTTAAATGAGTGCGACAAAGAAGTCTCAGCGAAAATACCTTTATGGATTTTATCATTTCAGATTGAATGTGTTCTTTTAATAGCTTTTTTTGTATTTTATCCGCTTTTAAACACCTTCTTGAATAAATGTTTTGTCATACAAAGAAAACCGCATCAAAATCGGTCCATCCATTGAAGAACTAGGTATGATGCCACAGACAGCAAAAAAAAAAACTGCTCGTACACTTCCTTTAAAGATTATGGCCAAATGACCCCCCTCGAAAACTCAGTTTAATACTCATCACCGAATACTCATCTATACGAATAAAAAATAAATATTAGTAAAAAAAACTTTTTCGAGACAAGCTTTCATTTAAATGCATTAAAACGAAAAAATAATTTAAAACAATTTAGGTTCATAATTATAAAAGCGTGGGTCGTGAACTCGATGATAGTTTATTAATCACGACCCACGCTTTTATAATTATGAAGCTAAATTATTAAAAAATATTTTTTTCTTTTTAGTGCATTTAAATAAAAGCTTGTCTCTAAAAAGTTTTTTTTACTAATATTTATTTTGTTCACCGACGCTAATGACCTCTGTTGTCGAGTATCTATAATTCACAATTCATTTTAGTATTTCAAAAATTTTACCCCCCCCCCTTTGACCCCCGTAGGGTTTGAATTTCGAAAAATAATTTCTTAGTGGATGTTTACGTCAGAAAAGGAACCAACTGTCCAAATTTCAAGTTTCTAGCTTCAGCGATTTGGCCTGGGGTTGATTAGTCAAAAAAACTCTACATCCCCGTTTGAACCCCTTAGGGGTTGAATTTATTTCTAAAAACGATTTATTCATGTATTGTCATCGAGAATACATATGTGTACAAAATTTCAAATCGATTGGATACGTGGAAGGCGTTCAAAATTGACTTGCAAAGTTTAACCTAAACAAACAAACCCACAAATTAACACACAAACACACATTGCAAGTTAAATAAAAGCTTGTAAAAAAAATCACTGCCTACCCAAAAAAGACTTCTTTCGAAACTGCTTAAAATAAAAACACGAAACTTGATATGCGTGTCAAAATTTCGATGAAACACGGAAAATCAATTGTATTTTGGATTTTTTAGTGAAGCTCAGAAGCACTTAAAACAGCTTCAAAACAAATTCTTGAAGTTTCATTAGGTTAAATAAATATTTCCTTCCAAAAGAACAAAATCAAATTTCGAGAAGGTAAAGCCTATCCCAAATTAAGTAATTAATCTGAGATATAGTAAACGGTCATATTTGAAAATTCGAATTTTAACGAAAGGTTTGAAAGGAAAAATCCCCGAAATGACGTGATTAAGGTAATCTGTATTCCATTCAAAAAACCGGTTTTGTCTTTGTAATATTATTAAACAGCATAGGTCGATAACTTTTGTATTGCAATGTACATAATTATTTTCAGAACATTAATATTATATGACGTGAAACTTCATGTGACGCAAATTTGTGACCAAAAACAAAGTGAGTGATATCTGAGAAAAACTGGTAAATTACATTTTCAAGTGCAGTCATTCGTAACATGGCTGCACACCAAACAAATAAGAGTACTTACTATCATAGAATACCGGATATAATAGTAGTACTATTACATGTAACAGTTTTATACAGATAGAGCAGTGCAGGCAAGACGAAGTTGTTCGATGATGGGAACGACTGTTGTTTTTGTAAGGGTTGAGACTTGAGATACACTGAACCAATTAGTTCTCGTTATCGGAGTTTAAATCACGATTCACGATAACATTAATTACTTAATTTGAAATCTAGACTTTTTATTATGACGAACATTGGCTGTTTATCCGTTGTTAAAATCATCTTTTTAATCTAATAATCTTTAATTTTACTGATTCTCAAATATGCGAGACAACGTAGTATTGAAAATAATAATTTCCTTTGCTAAATACAGGAAACATTTAAAACATTTTTTTACATAAATTATATTTCTGTGTTGTATCACGGGAATAGTCAAAAAGACAAGTCTCATGAGAATAGTCAAAAACTGTGTTTGGTATCATTGTTTATGAAAGCCGGTGGTAGGTTTCACAAATAATGATACGGGATAGCTAAGCATTCACGACGTGGTTCATGATGCTGGTTTTGGGATACCGGCGATGGTATCAGAACAGTATAAAACAAAAAACGTCATCATCAGACAACAGAGAAGACTCACTAAATATAATTATTATGTGCATCTAAGTATGTTAATGTATGGAATGTGGATGGAACTATACAGATTCAATAAATATGAGACGTGAAGCTATAGCAATAGAGCTGTATGTACAGGATTTGACACACAGAAAGCGATATGAGGCGATTCGATAATACCTACGGTTTAAAATAGCAAGCGATAGAATGTACAATTTTACATACGTAAAATATGTGGACACAATAACAACATATGAAATAACTATACGATGAAGGATCTGTACACAGCGAAAGCGTTCCGAGGCGATGCGATATTACTGAATCACATTCTAAATAGTGAGCGGCATAGACATGGAGGGCGGACAGTGTTCCCTATCCTACAAATGTTACTACTGGCACAGAAATGAGAGGAAGAGATAGCTATTATAGACGACTATCATTCTCTCTTTCTAGAATTGTGATTGGTTCTTTGTCTCCATGTCTATATTTTATACTTTTTATGTTGTCACACAGTCACTTTATTTGAAAATTGAATATTCATATCCATAACAACCATACATGTCAGGGCGAAGAACCAATCACAATTCTAGAAAGACAGAATGATAGTCGTCTACAATAGCTATCTCTTTTTCTCATTTCTGTGCCCAAATTATAGGGGAACGCTCAGTCCACCCTCCATGTTTATGGTGAGCGGATAGATAGTCGTTATTCTTAAACAACACGATCTCTAAAGGCTAAGCTATGAGAAGCCGTGAATATTCTCCGCGATAAGGCAAAGGAGTGTGGACAACGAAAGCAACGAAACACAGATAAACAAGTTAACTTTGATTACAATAATTCTAAAATTTAAATGGTATTCCGTAAAAAAATATTACGTCACATGTGACGCAAAACTTAGTTACTGAATATATTTCAATTTATTTCCACGTTAGCCAGTGTAAAAATGGATCAATTGACTGACACCTCAATGTCCTAATTATTACTATAATTATGCCAATCCATGGCACTTTTATACGGAATTAATAATTATTATCATTTGATAGCATTAATACAATTTCAAACGCATTATTAGAATTAGAATAGAAAGGGGCTTTTTTGAATTTTACGCAAAGTGGAAACATAGCATATTTGTTATTCCGCAAGTTATGTTGTATAAAAACAACACAAATTTTGGAATTTCCCATGCAATTTGATGATAGGTTCCAAAGCATTAAAAACATTACTCTATTCTCAGCTATTTCCTAGCCTAGAATCTAGATCTTTTCTATCTTTATCGCAGCGTATCGATACAAGTGTGTGCGCACGTTTACAAGTTGGTCGCATTGGCTATGGTCCAAAATGACGATACACAATAACATATTTTCACAAATAATGAAGTGTACAGTTGCAGTCGAAATAAAAAATGTTTAAAAATAAAGATTCTCATGGAACATTGTCACTTTTAAAATATATAAAAAATATATATAACGCCCGACACATCCGTCTTTGGATAAAAGCTATCCAAAGTATGTATATCCAAAGTGTGGGTCGTCCAATAGTTTATTTTCCGCTACATTCTACAATGATAGGTCACAATAGGGTCGTCCCACATTTTTTTAACTTCTCGCTAAGAAAATTGTCATTTTAAAAAATTCGGGAAGTTATTGGTTTCAGTCCGATTTTCGAAATAACAGTTTTAACAGACCTCGACGTTTTGACGTCCTAGAAAGCTATTCTATTTCCAAGGGGATGTCTGTCTGTCTGTCTGCCTGCCTGCATGCATGCGTGCGTGCGTGTGTGTACACGTATGTAAACCTCGAATAACTCTTGTACGGATCGACTATTGAGATCGGGTTTGCGCCATTCGAAAAAGTTTTATTCAGTTTAGATTTCCTAAAAATTTGAACTTATCAATCAAGTAGATTTTTAAAAATCACAAAAATAAAAATTTTTTTAAAATGTTTTTTTAATAACCTTTAAAATATTTTAGGCTATGGTCTCCTTTTGGAGGAAGAAGAAGACGATGAAGTGATAATTTTGTCAAAAAAAAGACAAAAAACTCATGAAATGTTTCTGATACATTTGCGTCGCCATCTTTCCTTCCACAGTGTGCCGCGAAATTCGTGCAAATAAGTAATGAGAGGCGTACGCAGGCGTATAGAGCGAATAAACAGAAGTTGCTATGGCAACCGTTATTTTTTGCGCTAGTGCGAAAAATAAAACATTTTCCTGCCTGTTAAATAACTCATCAAAGGCCGCTATACATACATCCAAAGTAGCTATTTTGTAGTGGGTATGGCAAAAAATAATATACAGGGTGTCCGGATTTCAAGTGTACATAGGACATTTACATGGGAAAATGGTTTTTCTCAATTTCCTGCTTTCCTATACATTTTACATAAAAAATATACTTGGCAAAAGTGAAAGGAATTCATGTGTAGAATAAGATAGTAGTATTTTTTTTAAGATTTTTTTATTTTGTTTTGTTTTTTTTTCAAATTTGTATTTTAACTGTACCATCGTAATTAATACCTTAAATAACCT
This sequence comes from Mongoloraphidia duomilia, assembly GCA_039654895.1. NCBI lineage: Eukaryota > Metazoa > Arthropoda > Insecta > Raphidioptera > Raphidiidae > Mongoloraphidia > Mongoloraphidia duomilia. The sequence continues at coordinate 45,961,861 of CM077516.1, read as the reverse complement.
GATTAATAATACTCATAATAACTTTTTTGTCAATTTTATTAATAGATTACGTTGATAAAAACAATACAAATTTAAAAAATTGAAAAACTTATTTTTTCAAACTTTTTGAAATTTTTTTATTGCCAACGTAAGCTGTAGCTAAAATTTACCTAAAAATTATTGTGAATATTTGTTAGAATACGCTTCCTTACTAATGATAATTTCATACATAGGGTGTACATAATAGGAAATTATTTTTTATTTTTACTCATATTCATAATAATTTTTGGGTAAAAAAATTTGAAAAAAAATTGTTTTTTTTTTAAATTTTGTTTCCTGACTTTACCAATGTAATCTATGGATAAAATTGACAAAAAAGTTATTATGAATATTAGTCAGGATATTTAAGGTACCTAGGTATTAATTACGATGGTAAAATAAAAATACAAATTTTCAAAAACAAAATAAAAAAATCTTAAAAAAAATACCACCGACGGCCTACAAACCCGGAAACCGTGAAGATTTGAAAAAAAACTCGGGTCGCAGTGCCAAAACCCTGCCGACAATATAGTGTATTTGCTAATACAGGCCTTGTGGCTTTAATACGTGAACTTAAGTTTGTTTTTGGACAAAATAAAAAATTTAACCCCTTAATACATCCCTTAAAATAATATTTTTTTCTTAATTTCAATATTATTATCAATGCAACCTCTGTACCATATTAAATGCACCCTTCCATAAGTAAATCCGTATCAACAAACTAGTGTTTTCATAAAATTTGAAAGTCCGGTCCTGTCGGGCCGATTTTATTAAAATTTTAGCAGCACGTTTTAATCTTTACTAAAGAGTTAAATTTCAATTTTGAAACGTTTCTGACAAATTTTTCGGTATTTTTGGGCCCAAAAACTTTTTGGAACCCCTAAATACAACCCTGAAAATGGTCCGATCGGGCCCATTTTAAATAGGCTTCTTGCGGTGATGGGTTGCAATGTGTGTACCAAATTTCGTTTCAATCGATTAAGTCTGTCGAGAGTTATCGTGTACACACACATATATATATATATATAAATATATAAATATATATATAAATAAATAAATATATATATATATATAAATATATAACATACATATATATATAAACATTTTCAAAAATGGTGCCAAAGTGTTCAGGAGGCTATGAAACGTCGAGAAATTTTGGTCCGACCCCTAGGTCCCGCCATCCGACCGACGCCAATAGTGTATGTGCCATATTATGGCAAATACACTAAAAATACTGTCTTATTCTACACATGAATTCCTTTCATTTTTGCGAAGTATTTTTTTTCTGTAAAATGTATAGGAAAGCAGGAAATTGAGAAAAAACATTTTCCCATGTAAATGTCCTATGTGGACTTGAAATCCGGACACCCTGTAAATTGTGTTTTAAAGACCACCAACAGCTAAGGTTATTTGGGCCTAGCACCAATTCATATTTTCAATTCATTATTTATTTTTTCTAATAATAAATTGAAAATCCAATTGACACTGTTACCAGCTCTCGGGCTAGAACCCGGGAACTGGGGACTTGTAATAGAGGAACCATAGCAACGCCATGTAAACAACAGCTACACGCTCGGGTATTCTCAAGCCCCCGGACACCCTGTATATCGCACGACTGTAATATAATATATTTGAACTAGCACGAAAAATATTTTATTCCATACGAGTACGACTTTAGATAAGTGTGCATAAAATATTTTATACACGGTTCAATTAGACGCTAATGACCTCAGTTGTCGGGCGTCTATAATTTACAATTCATTCATACACGGTTCAAATATTTTATGCACGTATGCGTGTGCATGGGAACATTTATAGGTAAGTATTGGTTGCCATGGCAACGAAGTAAATATTCTCAGCTGTCAGTGAGATTTCGGTGTTTAAAATTGATTAAATGAAGCTCTAGAGCTGAAATTGTTGTACATTTCATACATGTGTTACAAAAAATAATGTATACAACACGTACAATTATGTATATGACGCTAGGGGTGTCGCGTACCAGTATCACCTCCCGCGTCATATACAAAATTCTACTTGTATAAACTTATTATATTATAATTCTTCCGTACAATTTTCACTTCGAAATAACATTTCTACGCATTTTTATCAAAATTTAGCTTGAAAAGCGATCTTTTTCTAGGTAATCAATCATTTGTTTTTGTGCGAGTACAATCTAATGTTCTACATGACAGGGAGTTTCACAACGACATTAGACTGCTTCTGTATATATAAAAACTGTAATTATATTATCACAATCTTAGATCGTTGTCAAATAAAATTCTTGACAACGCTTTGTGCAACCGAGCATCAGTCTGTGATTGGACGACTGAAAGCCAACCAACCACAAGGAAGATAATTTTTTTACATATCTCTCTCTATAGATGAAGAAGCGTGACTGTCTTCTACGTCTTCATACGATGGTTTAGGCTCAGCGTTTAAAAAATATGTATTTCTTTAGTTTTTGTTTGCAATTAAGAGGAAAATTATCAAACTTTGATACGTGAGACGGTGGAGACGACCCTATTGTCGATCACATATGTCTTGTATTACACGAGTTTCGCGAACGACATTTCATTTGAAATTCGTTCACCAATGTATACATTTTAAAGCGAATTAAATTCGCAAAAGATACATTGATTGGTTTAAATTAAGGCTGAAACTTAAACTCAATGTTCGTCGATATACTCATGTTGTAGGAAGGTGCCTTGAAGCATATCATACAAAATATTGTCTTTTGATGGCAACCAAAAATCATAAGACTGTGTTTTTCTATCTTGACGCTGTACGCAAGGTGTAGCGTCTGCGGACGCAGCTACATGTTTCTGGATGTCGCACGCAACGTCACACGATCTCTTGTCAGCTGAAACTGTGCTTTGAGTCTAGCTTCCACTATAACTTACAGTCGCAGCGTCTTGACGTCGCGAGTATGCTACGTCGAGACGCAGCCTACGACGTCAAAGGACACCGCTTATATACATAATATAACATAGGTAGCATTCTGATGCTCCATACGACGTGACGCAACCTACAGCGTTTATTGGAGACCACTACCTTATTAATATTATTTTACTCAAAATCTGACTAGCCATTTTGTCACATATACATAATATTATATAAGTAAATTTATTTAACAGAACACTTACCCCTTCAGTTCCTTCGAATTGAATAGTTGGATTTTGACTTAATTTATTCTGTAAAAAAATAAAAATATGTATTAGTTTTTACCAACTGACAACTACATTGAAACACAAAATGTCACAATAAAACTTCAAAGGTGAACATTTTGTTCATTTTACATAAAAAATACCTACACGAAAAAAACAATTTTTCAAAATGCACACTTTTCTTGTTTTCATTAATTTATAAAATTGTCAACTGTTAATTTTTAAAAATTATAAAGCAATAACTTTCAAATTTTGGCTTCTTTTACGTATTTCTTTTATCCTTGAAGTAGAAAAAATATGTATGTCTGATAAAGAACATCCATGGTTATACACAATCCATAATTTTTTCTTTTAATAAGAGTATTAATTATGTAATTAATAATTTTATGTTATGCGCAATTCACAAAACCAAACTGATTTCTTTTTATTTAAAAGCACATTTTTATACCTACATTTTTATAACCAACAAACTTAAGCAAAATCGCAGGATAGTGGACAATATAATTTGATTTATTAAATTAAATGTACGACGTTTCGTCTATAGATTTAGACTTTTTCAAGTACATACATAAAAATAACAATATTTATTTTTATTTTAATATATTTTTATGTATGTACTTGAAAAAGTCTAAATCTATAGACGAAACGTCGTACATTTAATTTAATAAATCAAATTATATTGTCCACTATCCTGCGATTTTGCTTAAGTTTATTATAATCATGATGGACACGATTTCTAATATAAATTTATAACCAACGTTACCGTAGTTTCTCAATTTTTTTCTTCTCAAAATTTGATCGTTTCTGCTGTTTTTACACGACTACGTCAAAGCCAAAAGGAGGGTATTTTATTAATAAAAAAAAAAAAATAAAATAAAAAATATCTCTTTCACCCCATAATAAAATAACAGATTAGTAGGTAATCAACGATAAGATTTACTCAAAAAAGTAAAGGTGGGAGGTAAAATTTAACAAAGTGTGGCATAAGTATATAATTTAGTTAACGAATGATCCTATCCGGAAAGTCAAAAAGCGTAAAAACCGACTTCGGGACTTTGTTTGGATTGGTTAGTAAATAAACATATTAAAATTTAAAAGTCTTTCACCCTCGGGTGGGCGCAAGAGGGGGGGAAGGCACTTCAAAGGTTCTTTTTTTAGTTTTTCGCACATATCTCGAAAACAGTTGGTCCTACGAAAAAATCCATTGCAACAAATTGTAGCCGATAAAATTTCCTACATTTTCTATTTTTGAGGTTTTTTCTATCTCCAACCGTTAACGAGTAACACGCTTCTGAAAACCGCTTTTTTTTTTGAAAAAATATTTTTCGCACCACATTTTTTTTGCCGAACTTTTCTCTCTAGGGTCTCAACCTTTCATTTTACAAAAAAAAGTTGTAGAGAATTAAATTTCCTTCAAAATGGTATGTAGCAGAAATAGCAGCCTGCGTTCCATCATCTGATAACGATTCGACAGATGAGGAGAAAGAAGAAGAGGCAAACGCTGAGGAACCACAACCAGGCCCGTCACGCTAAAGAGGCGGCGAATTAAATAATTCATTTTTTAATAAGGTGGATGAGCAATAAGTAATGATTTTGGCAAATTCGTATTGTTACAATGTGCTACAGAGAATTTAACATATTTTTGAAAATCGGCCGTTTTTCGAAGCTCATAGCTAGGCAAAGAATGGAGATAGATAAAAAGTGTGAAAGTTAAAGCTGTAGAGAATTTTATCAGCTTTCATTATGTAGTACAACAAAATTTCGTACGACGCACCGTTTTCGAGATAAAAGCAAAAAACAAAAAAACGGGACCTTCTTTGTGCCCCCCCCCCCTCGGGCGTACTTCGGAGGGGTAAGGACTTTTAGTATGTTTATCTCCTAACTAGTCCAAACAAAGTTCCTAAGTCAAACTTTCTGCTTTCGACTTTTCCATCCACATTCCCCTTGTGAGCACTCATTGACTAAACTATATATTGTATTAAAGAGTATAAATGGAATACAGTTTGAACACTTGTGAAATTAATGTCTAAGGTTGCTAGATTTTGAATGCCGACTTCGATCGTTATTACGAAATTTTAATTTAATAATTTCAAACGATTGTTACTTAACAGGGGTGGCAGTAATTAAATAATTTTTCCTACAAAACTTGCCTATTTTTTAAAGAGCTTTTCAACAGCACCACTTTCAACCTATCGTGCTATCTAAAATTCCGGAGTTCTGAACATATAATAATTTATATTTATAGAAATTTACAGGGGTGGCAGTGATAAAAAAAATTTTCCTACAAAACTTGCTTATTTTTTAAAGATCTTTTCAACAATACCACTTTTGACCTATCGTGCTATTTATAATTCCGGAGTTGGACATTCTGGGGCAAACTAATAGGGAAGCCGACCTTCCCGGAAAAAAAATTATTACCATTCTATTCTTTATTAGGCTTTTATAATACAAATTTTTAACACTCTCTACGACTAGCCGCGTTTTCGAGAAAAACGACAGATACAAGTGGTCGAACTCACCCTGTATATGCAAAAAAATATTTGAATCGTCTACTGACCTAATGTATTTATTCTAAACAAAGTAAATAATTTACTGGGAAAATTCACATTTTATACTGATCATTTTATTACTATGCATAGAAGAATACATTTTCCACGAAATATTCCCAAACGCGATTTATTTTGAAATGTGTAGGTAATAGTAAAGGTTAACTAGTGTTGTACAAGTGTCATGGAGTGTTAATTAACACATAAATATTTGATATAATAATATGATCGGCGGCACATAACAATGTGATGCAATGTAACATTTTAGAAATGAGAATTCCGGAAGTGATTTTCGGCAGTATAGACAGAGAGCGGCACATGCGGCGGCGGACTGCCTTTCTCCGATCTCTGAACATTAAGTAAAGACAAACAAACTTGTCTCCAGGGTTGTCCATACACACAGAGAAGTGAGAACATAATTCCAATCTTGCTGTATCTTCAGTAGCGATGTACAAAATCAGATCCGGTAAGAACTGACGTAAGTCCGGGGAAAACCAACCTGGATTCGAGAAAAATCGATCTAGATCCAGGAAAAATCGACCTAGTTATTTCTCCCTATTTTATTGATCAAAATTAAAATTTAAAAGCGTTTTCATAATATTATAGGTTGGCAATATTATGGCAAAGTTGATAATTTTAGAACATATTCGAAGTGGGGCGGCGGCCCAATAGAAATGCAACGTAAAATAATTATTGGAGTGGAACTTCTATATTGCATTGTCTTCAGAACCAAAGGTGTGTGCAATATTTCAGCATGATTGGATATCGGGAATTGGTCGAAAATTCGAAGAGGAGAAAGCAAGTTAAATAAAAGCTTATAAATAATAAAAAGAGGAGTAATAAACACTAATGAAAAGGAGTTGTACGTCCGAAAAGTTGGGAAAATTCACTTCATAGTCATTACAAAAGAAATATTCTCGTGAAATTTCCTGTAAAACATAAATTACAGTAATGTGACGTTATGAGGACGAGTGTATATATTAGCTATGTTCCAACCATTCTGAAAACCGTAATATTACCGTCACGCTCATGCACAGTGGATAGAATGCGTTCCAATCGAACTTGTGATCGTTTGTGAACCAATTTCTACGTTTGTATCGTCACAGAACTGTGCTAAATCGACGCACGCGCACAAAACCGATACAAACAGTTTCATTACCGTTTCAGAACCATTCATTTATAGCAGGCTGGAACAAAGCTATTATGTTCTTATAATATCACCTGCAATTATGTTTGAGATGCTAATAAAATGGATACAGAGTGAGAGTACAGATCCATAGGTACATGGGCTATTTAAATGTCGAAACATTCGGAAAATTTAGAGGCGTCCAGCTAATACAACCAAATTTTCCTACTCTTTGACATAAAAGTGAAACACTTGACGCAGAGTGCTATAGAAAGGAAGTTTGAATTCCCATATTATAATATGAGACCTATTTTCTATAGGTTGAGTCAAACACCTGGCAGCAGCCATCCTCCAAAAGCAATATTTCCGAAATTGTATTTTTGAGTTAAAAAAGTAAGGTCTTAGAAAAATTGCTTTTGCGTAGTGACTGCTTCCAGATTTTCTTTTTCTGAAATTCTTGCCTAGATTATCAACAGTCAAGGTATAGTAGTCAGACCACCATTGTAAGTGCAAAGCGCTCAGCCGCGTTATATTAACGTTAGGTATCTTGTTGACGCATGTTGTGATAATATTGTATATCATGGAGCAGAGTCTCCGTATGGTCTCCGCTGATGGGATCCAAAGCCCTATGTCAATATTGACAAGCACGTGCCAACAATTGTTGAAATACTACGTAACATAATAATTTCTCATTTTTTTTGTAAAATGAAGACTTGTTTCATTCGCAAATGTAAGTTATCGCTGTGATATCTCTTTTTTTGTTTGATAATAATTAAAGTTGGTTATTCTTAAGTTATGAAAATGTTACGATATGTTATGAGGGGGTAGCGGAAAAACGTTACGTAATATTTTAACATTTTTGAACTGGACTGTATCAGTTAAGATCGAATTAAAGAATTTACTTTATGAGTTTTATATTTACAATCTTCTGGGGTCGTGCAGTAAAAGCATCTACATTGAATTATAACTATAAATTGATTTGTCTATCTTTGGCACATTTCACAGGCCATGCATATTTTGTTCGATTGTATATTACTTCATATTTGATATATCTATTTTATATTATGCAGATACAGAAAAACTTTTTTTAATTAATTTTTTACTGTCGAATTGAAAATCAACTTGTTTGATAGGTAAGTAATTAAAAGAAAACAATAAGATACATTTGTACAAATACTTAATAATATATAACATATGTATATATAATATATAAACGTCAACAAAAAAACAAGTTGTTATCAAGGTACAAAAAGTCAACGTCGTTTAATGAGATAAATTAAAAGGCAGTACATATGCAGTGTGTCCCACAGTATCTGAGACATAGGGTTTTACCATGGGATTACGATATTTTGTTAATATTTACTCCCGTTAGTTATTTTTGTTATTTTTATTTTACGAACTGGTTCTAAATGTCCTCAGTAATGATTTTGTAGAGTTATTTTTATTTTAATTAAGAAAATCACATTTAAAAAAATAAAATACAAACTTTACTTTGTATACCATTTTAATAGCCAGGCGCTCAACATCGTTAGAACGTCGGCTATCAAGTTACATAGGTATTAGGTACGCCAAGCTCAGGGTTCGAATCCCGAAAGCTTACATAATTTTTTTTCATATAATGAAAATACATTGGATAACAATTAGTACAGGATCCGAAGTAAGATCGTTCTTTACCCATCTGCTTACCGTATGAAAAGTATTTTTTATCCAATTAAGTATGCAAACAAAAGTATCGCGAATGGGTTGCCTATAAAAATATAGTCATGACTATATGTTTAATTAGAAAATACTATAATTAGTTTTTTCGATTACTTCACTCACTTGCATACCGAACGAATTGCATACCAATCAAAAATATGAAGCCTAAGGAACATGGAATCGTTGGGTTGCCTACCTTTTTCTATTCACTGCTACCGGGTTTACAGGTATGAAAAAGTGAGTCGACATTAGTATTTGCACCGATCTGCTTGCTCAATGAAACATAGGTACATCAAAATAAAGATAATTTTATTTTGGTAAAGACCTTTTTGGTTGTAAATAAAATAAGTATCAAAAAAGGTTTTTTTGATATCTGCTACCGTTTCGAATATAGGGTATTTCTAAAAATATTTTAATAACCAAAAATGAATTAGCGCATCTTATTTAGCATGAAAAATTAAACGAATTCCCAGAAATTTAACAATTTATCTTTTACCGTTCTTCAAATAATAGAAGAAAAAAACCAATTTCATCTGAATCCCTTTAAGAGTCTATGCCTCCCTAAGGGCTCATTTTAGGTCATATGTTTATATGAACTTTTTGACTTATTTAGGTGAATATTACACGCTGCAGAAATTCGGCCCCCTATTTTAGAAACACCCTGTATACATGATTAAATGTATCTCCGAAACGGTAGCAGATATCAAAAAAATTTTTAGACCTTTTTTGTTCCTTATTTTATTTACAACAAAAAAGGTCTTTACCAAAATTTGCCTAGAACCAACAGCAAACGAGTTAAGAGACAAAATTTTTTTTTGTAATATAGGGTGCCCACCAAAAAAATTGGGCATAAGACGTCCTGGTAGTGTTTGACTCATGAGCTATCCATCCCACGTAGTCGCACTATTCCTTCATTAAAAATCCCACTGTATTACATAAACCCCTGCACTAATTAGAAAAAATCCAGATTCTGTCTTAATAATATGGTAATTGCTGGTGCATTCATCCGTTCTATCAAAGGTTAAAATAGTAGATTGTATTTCTAGTGTTGTAATGGGGTTTATTACTGACGAGTTGTGACAAACACAATGACGTTTATTCCATTTCAATATGTTAAGTATTTAGGGAGATAACATTTTTTAAATTTTAAGATCTGCTTTCGTCACTTGCGAAGCACGTTTCTCTGCAAATATTTTATACTCCTATATAACCGGCCGTCTATCTTCCCTGTATACTAATCTCGCACGACCAGAATGAGATAGATGTATTAAATATTAAATGGGATGTAGTAGTGGGCTATGATGTTTGGCGTAAATTACGTAGCAGCTCGAAAAGAAAAACAGATGTGTGGCCTATTTTAAACAATTAAAAAAACGTATTGTGAAGTCGTCTTAAGTGCTAGAAAAATATCCAACGACATTATTTAAATTAGAAGAAGCTCACTCCAACAAATCAAAAAAGTCGATTGCCTTATTAATGAATGACGTAATGTAATTGAGACAGAGATCTACTTTTTCTCGATTCTACTTTTAATTTCAAATTTCTTCCTCCAAATTATTTTAGTCACAGCTAAAGAATTTGTAGGTTTTATGTATGTGTTCGTAGCAAATAATAATACAATAGTGATTGATGTGACCGTACGTGTTTCTAAACTACAGCCAATAGGTACTAAAAGAAATACTCAGTACTGATTCTGATTTTTCAGAAAAAAACACAAAGATAGTGGTGGATTTCAAAATACCAAAAACTATTCGGCCAAAATTTCTTTGCGTGATTCTCTTTAATATGTAGTACTGATTATAAAAATGCATGTTGCAATGGGGCAACATGGTGCCGTACTGTTTAAAACGCAATTATCTAAACGGGACACATTTTTCTCGTATTCTTTGACTATAAATTTACGAACACAAAATGTCATATATGACTTTTTGCAATAAAATTCAATATTTTCAGATACATATATGAATTTTTAAAGTTCGAAAAATCACGATTTTGATTTTTGAGTCATTAAAAATAGTAGATTGTATATCTAGATGCGTAATGAGGTATGCTACTGACGAGTAGTTACAGTAGTCACACGGAAAAAAAGAATTTGCGAAAAATAACGTGTGATATTCAAAAGAAGCAAAATAATCAGGGAAAATTGTCGTATAGCCCTGTAATTTTGAAATTTCATGCGATACTCGATATAAATTGATGGGTAAACTGCAAACATTACAGCCTAAAACTTTCTTATTACAGTTTTAGAAAGGAAAATATTCAAAGTGATCAGGAAAAATTTACTTAGCAAAAAATACTGAATTATTATTGCAAATATCCTATAGTCGACAATTAAAAATTACGGGGCAAACTGTAAAAGTTGTAGTACGTAGAACATAATAATTCATTTAAGAAATGTATTTATTAGGGTACTTAGATAAGTAGATTGTGAAATAATTTATTTTTTAGTTTATGTTACAATGAATTGTAATTTGTTACTGGGTGCCCGGTATTTTTTGAAGTTTACGGATTGTTTAGAATAATAAAACAATTCTGAAAATATAATATATTTTATATCAAAATTTACAGTTTGATTTTGTAAACTGAATATACAGCTTTGATCATTCATTTTTACGGGAGAAACTGTAAAGTCAAAGTGGATTTCAATGGAATTTACAGCCTACCAATTAAAATTTACAGTTTGAAAAGCAAAAATATTATTATTATCGGGACTTCACAGTTCTTCATGCGTGTTTGATCGAGTGTATCCACGCCAGTGCACTTGTCGTGACCACGTATTGTATTGCTCAGTACTCTACCGATCTACGAAGAAGGTAAGTGTGCTTACTCGTAGTTGAATATTTTAGTGTCTTCTACATAATAATAAAGCCCTTTATAACTAATAACATTGACAGATTTTGTGTGGTTGAATAACGTCATTTATAATTAAGTACAAGACGTGTGGCACGTATCATGGGTGAGCCAGATTATAATTATAATTACAACACTTATATAAATTCACTTATAAGTGGTATTGGTGCAGTGCAGGTATTCCCAAATAATGGGGAAAGCGATAGTGGTGTATCGGAAGCGGTCGAAGGTGTACGTTTTTATTATGATTTGTATTATTTTTATCTCTAATTCAAATTTCTAATACCTACTTATTCGTCAAATATATATATCAAGTTTAATTAATATCTATATATACCGGGTGGTGAACTGCTCAGGTGTATATAGGGATTTAACATGTAAAATCATAAATATGTAGTTTCCTGCTCTCCTGATTTTTTAGAGCAAAAATTCATTAAACTAAAAATGATCACTGTTCAATTTTCTACATGATAGGTCACTTAGTTATAACGGAAATAATTTTTATACAGCGTGGTTACAAAAAATGCATATTTTTGACCTTTTGATTATTATTGATTTGTCAGAAAAAATTATTCTTGATGAAAGTTTGTTTATACTCTAAAACCTAAAAGGAGATAATTAGAATCGATACAACTCTTCTCGTGTACAGGGAGGATCTGAAAGTTTGATTTGGTCAAAGAGATATTCAACTTTTTCTTCAACATTCTAAATCTTTGTTATCTACTACTAAAATACACACCAACCACATTTTTCAAGTTGAGTCAATTTTTGCGTGTATTAGTCCATAGCATGTGCTATCATCCAGATACTTCAGAGTTAAATTTAATTATACACGGTGCTAGTGCCAATAGTTGGATAATGCAATGCATAACTTTAACTTAAGTCAATTTTTTTAAGTAGCACACATATATCTTTAGGTATGTGAATAGAGCTCTCTTTCTTCTACACATCTGACACCTAAAAATATACGGACTGTGCTACTTTAAATTTTTTTAAGTAGGACACCCTGTATATGTCTAGGTATAAAATGTGTAGGGGAAAGCGATCCCTATTCACATACCTAAAGATATACAGGGTGTTCTACTTAAAAAAAATGACTTAAGGTAGGTTGAAGCTATGCATATTGCAACTAACACTCTGTATAATTAAATTTAACTCTGAAATATCTGGAGCGTAGCACATGCTATGGACAAATACTTGACACGCAAAAATTGACTCAACTTGAAAAATGTGGTTGATGTGTATTTTAGTAGTAGATAACGAAAATGTAGAATTTTGGAAAAAAAGTTAAATATAATGGCAACGTCGCAACCGAATTTCAAAAATGGCACAATTTTATTGTATGACTACATCGTAAAGTATAGTGCTCTTATTCCAATCCAACTTTTATTTAAAACTTTTTTTTCTAATGCTCATAATAAATGAGATATCGCCCGAGACATTTTTAGTAACTCACCCTGTACAGTTTTATTAGGAATTCAACGAATATATTTTATCGAATTGTAGAAAATGTAGGTGTTACAATAATTTTCTCTGAAACATTTTTATTTCATAATACAATAATTATTATTTAAGTACAGTATAATAATTGAAAAAAATATTTTTTTTTCGTATTAATTTCTTTTCTCGATGTATATGTATCTATTATTATGTACAAAGTCGCAATACGTGATTCATATAATAAGAAAATTATTAATGCATACATAAATATTTACATATGCATGTAATATACATGAAATTTATATACAATTCTTTTTCATTGCCGTAGATTTTGAACGACAATCAGCTTACTGAACTCACTGTGCCTATAAGTAATTCAAATATCATAGATCCCACTAATAATACTGCAGAAACTAACAGCAAACCGAGTCACATTGTACATCCAATAGATTTCTCTCAACAAGATTCCACAAACGTAATTTAATAATTCATTTCATGAGTTTTGTAACTTCTATTTTCATAATCTTTCAAACATAATAATTTACTAATCTGTTAACCACAGAAGCCTGCACTCTTGGAATGGTTAAGTAGAACTCAAAATGGACTTTCTGTCATAGATTATTACAACAAACAGAAAATATTAATACCTACACTACGAAACGTATTGACACGAGAGATACTACGTCGAGAACACGATTGCAAACCAAAATATACCACACTTTCAGCAAGTCGTTATATAGAATTAACACAAGAAATTTGCAAATTATTTCCAAGCGAATCTCCAAACACTTATTACACACCTCACGAAAACTTGGGTACAGGAAATGGTGTAAATGCTCATGGAAAACTACTGTTTCATAATGATTATTTGATACGTACACAGAGCAAGAGAAATCAAAAATTGAAACTTCTGGAACATATTGATGAAGGTATGCAAAGCTAATACTTGTTGTATAGTAATAAAATTTATGTTATTTTTATGATTTTTATTTCTATATGAAATTTATCATATTTCTTTTTTATATTCGAAGAAAGCACACCAATTTCAAATGAGGATACTGAAGAGCTAGACTTTTTGAAGAAATATATAGAACCTTGGAGTCAAATCGAAGCATCTTGGAAATTAACATTTCATGAGAGACAAAATTTGATTGCGACATCAACAATTGCTGAATATTACAGTCTTTTTCCTTGTTTAAAACAAAAGAAAGGATATATGTTGGTAAACATCTATTGATTTATACATATTTCATTTATTGTTATTACAATCATGTAATATCTCATACATTTGCTTTGTCTAATACTGTTTTTAAAACTATTTTTTTTTTATTAAAATCTTTATTTTGACATTTCTTTAATGCTAATAAGAATTAATTGAATTAATTAAATTAATTTGATTTCTTATCTTTTATTATAATACATAAAATCAAAAATTAATTCATTGAATATTAATACGTGAACATATCTTTCAACTATTTATTACGTATATTAATTGACAGTTAGAATTGGATTTTAATTTGAAGTATCCAGAAAAGAAAAACGCCTTTTCAACTAATTGGCCAAAAGTACGGGATCAGTTAGCGAAATTATTCAGAAGTCATAGACAACCAAAAGATTTATGTTTCGCAGTAGAAGCAGCAAAACTGCCCAAACTTAGTGGAGGTTTGTTGCATTAAATAGAACATGCATTATTTTTATAATTACTTATAATTTTCCAAAAAATTTCTAATTTTTTTCAGATGCTTTAGATTCAGTAGTTCTGGTACTACTATCAAATGCATTTCCAAAACCGTCATTTATTACTAATAATTCAGGCACCAAAAGAAAAAATAAAAAGTTAAAGACTGATTCTTCAACAGAAGGGAATGTTGAAATTAAGAAATGGAACCCATCTAAGGCGGAATGTCGTGGAGGGTTTATTTTTCATGTGAATGTATGTATAATTTTATATGCTTCCAAGTCATTAATGAATGGCTTTATTTATTTATGGAAACCAAATATCGTTTTAATTGAAATTAATGCCAATTTTAAGGATCGTTTCATTTAAAGGATTAATATATTGTAATATTAGAAAAATTTATTAGGTACTAAATTCTAATTTTGCATGAATTCAGGGAATCATAATTTTGTCATTTTTTATAGGTAGAAAATGATGTACTGACAAGTATTAGTCGCCTACAAAATACCCTAGCGACGTACGGATTACAATTGCAGCCTAGACCAATCATTTCTGGAGCTATTGATGACATTACCGCTGCCCACATTTTCGTCAACGACGCGCAATACGACGTGGAATCAACAATTCGAGCAGTTGAGGTTTGCTTTAAAATCTATTTTGCTTTAAACGCGTATTATCCACCTGAAGCAAAATCAGCTTGGCTGTTTATACAGAAAGCAATATTCGATTTGAAGTCACCAAATGATGGTAAAATTCCGACTGCAGTATCAGAGTTGTTGGCTGAGATCAACGTAAAACTTGATTGAAATTAGTTTATCATAAACTTTCAAATATCAACAGTTTTATTACATAACTAGTGGGAAAACTTATTCTTTTATTCAAAAACAAGTGTGTGTTTAGGTTACAGTTTGTATTATTGTAGTAACACATTATGTATTGACATATTTTTATAATTTTTGATATTTCATTACTTTATTTTAAATAACTTTTAGTTTTTCTGTGGTGATAAGTATTTTGGAATTGCATTAACTATGTCATTTATTTGTAAGTGTTTGAAAACTTTCGATATTGATGTTGCTTTCAGTAAGCATTGTTATTACGAACATACGCAAGACTATTCCACCAATTGTTTTCAATGCTTGGGTACTTGCACTCGTAAATATGACAACTTAGATGTATTTCGAAAGCATTTGCGAAAAAATCATCTATTTCAATTTAATTCTATTAATTCACTCGCAGTCAGTAATAAAAATAATGTTGATCATGAAATCGATATCAATACAGAAAGTAATATATATATTAACGACATAGTATTTCCAACTAATTCAGCAGAACTGCCATGTATGTCTAATGTTCAAAATTACACTGATTCTAATTATAAAAAATATACTGAGTGCGTTCAACAATTACCACTACTCCAAAATGACATATCACAACTCAATACTAAATTAGCTGTTGAGCATTGTATTCTTAAATTAACTTCTAAATGGTACTCTGATAATAGTTTAGCTCGAAAGAAAGTTCAGTCGAATATTGAGGATGTTGGAATTTTTTTTAATGATACTATTGGAATTTTGTCTGATACTGTAATGAGTTTACTCAGTCTTAACAATATTCCTATTCCAATTCAAACAAATATACAGGAAATATTTGTTGGTATACAGGACCCGTTTAATGATGTAGATAGTGAATACATGAGGTTGAAAAAATTCCGTGAATCTGGCTATTTCATAGCTCCAGAAAATGTTCTTCTTGGCACTATTTCTGGAACTAAAGTGATAAATGGTCAATCACAAATAATCGCTGAAGAAATATTTGCTCAATTCATCCCAATAAGACATGTGTTACGCATTTTTTTCGAACTACCTAATGTTTTTCAAAGAACGCTTCTTTACATAAAATATGTAAACGCCAATACCACTGGCATATGTAATTTTATTCAATGTACTTTGTGGAAAAGAATTCTTGCAGAATACGGTTCGAAAATCGTTTTTCCAGTATTTGTTTATTTCGATGAATACGAGAGTAATAATTGTTTAAGTAGCCACTCAGGAGACGGTGGAAAAATTGGAGCACTTTACATTCAAATCCCATGTTTGCCTCCTGAATTTTTAAGTAAACTCGAGAACATTTTTTTATTTCAATTATTTAATTCATTACATCGAAAGATTTTTGGGAATTTGCGAACATTCCAAAGGGTGATCGATGAATTGAATTTTTTGTCAAAGAAAGGAATTATTATTCATACTACTGAAGGAACGTATCATATTTATTTTGTATTAGGATTGATTCTGGGAGATAATTTGGGCTTAAATTCATTATTAGGATTTGTTGAATCATTTCAAGCTCATAATTGGTGCAGATGTTGTTTGATGAATAAAAATGACGCGTACACAATAACTACAGAATTGTCTGATCTTATCCGAACTGCAAAAAATTATGAAGATATTATCTTCAATGCCCAGTTAGATAACAATTTAAATAAATTTGGTATAAAAGAGAAGTGCATATGGAACAATGTCCATCAATTTCATGTAACTCAAAATTTTAGTGTCGACGCAATGCACGACTTGTTGGAGGGCATTTGTAAGTACGAATTAGCAGACATATTATTTCATTTTATTTATAAAGAAAAAATTATTTCAGAGGATACTATTAATGATAGAATAAATTCTTTTCACTTTGGTCGAAATGAACGAAGAAATAAACCACCCGAGTTGTCGCCTGATAATATTAAACATTTCAATTTAAAATTAACATCTTCAGAGGTTCTTTGTTTAATGAGACATTTTGGATTATTTATCGGTGACCTTATACCGGAAGATAGTAAGATTTGGGAAGTTTACACTACATTAAATGAAATTTTGAATATTTTATTAGCAAAAGTCTATAACATTGGATGTCCAGACTTATTGGAAACTCTCATTTCTGAACATTTAGAATTGTATCAAACAGTTTTTCAAAAACCATTGAAACCGAAGCACCATTTTCTTTTGCATTACCCTAGAATCATGAAAATAGCTGGTCCAGTTGTTCACTTTTGGTCAATGCGATTTGAAAGTAAACATAGGGAATCAAAAATAGCAGCTAGAGCCACAGTTTCACGAAGAAACTTACCTTATACTTTAGCACTTAAACATCAATTAAAATTACATCATAAATTTAGTACAAAAAGTGTACCTTTACTTCATCCTATATGTGGTCCAATAATAAAAGTTCATATAACAAATTTGCAAGATTATGTCAAAATAGTGCGCGTATTACCCTCAAACATTAATCCTGATAAACTTAAAATAGTTAAATGGATTGACTATATGGGATCTGAAATTCATTCTAATGATGTCATCGTGGTATTCACTGAATTAGGGCCATCTTTTTCAATAATTCATTATATATGTTTATTTGATAATCAACAAATTTATTTCCTTTCTCATGAAATTGAAACTTTGTATTTTGATTCCCATTTCCAAGCTTTCCGAGTTAATCCTAAAAAATTGAAATTGATGAGTCATAAATTAGAGAATATTCATGACATTACATACATGGTGAAACAGGGTAATGGAAATACTTATGTTGTTAATAAGTGGTAAGCTAAGTTGTACTTACTTGTTTTATAATATTTTTATTATCGTGTAATTATGTTTATTATTATATACATTTTAATATATTATATTAATTAAATCAGTCGTAAAGCAAAAATTGATGGACTATTTTTTGACTGAAACTACCTAGTTTTTTTTACAGTTCCAGTTTTTTTTATCTAGGTGTACCCGCTAAATAGAGCACTGCCTAGCTTACCTGACATTTACGATTGAAAACGATAGGTATTTTCCTATCGTTTTCTATAGATTTTTTTTTATAAGGATACTGTTTCTAACAGTAAAAAATATTTAATGATTCTCCATTTATTGCTGACTTCTGACACCAAAAGTATTATTATATTTAGCAAAAATTCCATTTTCAATTTAATAATTTACAAAATCACCCTGTAAAAAGTGATTTGAGACACCAATAATATTAACTGTATTGCAAAGTGCAATGTGCTTATTCATTCGTAACTTTTATTGTTGCTGTATGTGATAAATTACAAAATATTTCACAAAGTATACATTACCAGCTCAGAAATTTTATTGATTCATTCTGTAAATTTTAACTTGGTAGATCCGCATATTATAAATTAAACTAATGGGAATTATTGTTTGATCATAATCAAAATTAATACAGTTTTTCGCTTACTATCCGGGCAATACGGAATAAAACTGTAATTATTATCGGAAATCCATTGACTTTTTACAGGTTCTTTTTTTCCGTGCAGTATGTTAAAACGAGCGATTTAGCGAGTTAAGTCACAACTCACACGAGTCATAATCTCATTACGTACGAGATTTATATGGTATTTTTTGCAATATCCACTATAAAATAACTGCTTTTCACTTAATTTTCAATATTTTCATAATTTTTTGACAGTTCATTCACTCTATAGTAGGCCGTGAGTAGTAATAGCGGGCAACCGAATAAACATATCACTATAGAAATTGTTTACTTTCTAGACTATAAGTGTGTTCTTTATACTATCTATAGTCTATACATACTATATACACGGTGTCCCAACGAAAACTTGTACCCCCGTAAAACTCGGTAAAATGAACGTTTTGACAAAAATCCAAAAAATGATCTCTAATTTGGAAGAGTTTTTCATTACTTACACAACCGTATTTGTTTTTTTCAATTCGATTGATTTGTTACCGAGAAAGTTTCCAAGTTAAAAAACTAATAAAAGCACAAAAAAAAGGTTTAAACTATCGAATGTATTGCTCGAAATGACCTCCACCAATTACTATACAATAATAACTTGGAAACATCAAGAAGCAATTTCTCGGTAACAAATCGATCGAATTGAAAAAAACAAATATGGTTGTGTAAGTAATGAAAAACTCTTCCAAATTAGGGATCATTTGACCCCCCATTCCATTTAAAATTTTGGGGGGAGTCGCTACCCCCCGCACAGGGCTAGAGTTGCAAGAATGATTTTTGCATAAAAATTGGTCCCCTTTGATATACAAATCGACGTGTTTTTGGATTTTTGTCAAAACGTTCATTTTGCCGATTTTTACGGGGGTACAAGTTTTCGTTGGGACACCGTGTATAATAAATTCGTAAACACTATTTGTATGTAGTTTTCAGTGATGTATTGAGATAAGCTCGGGCTAACATTTAGTGTTTGTTTCATTTAAATCGGTTGACAAATAATAAAAATATGTCAATTTTAAAGTGCGTCTCTTAATGCAAATGCCAAAACATATAAATAGGTTTATTTTACTTTAAGCCCGACTTCGTCTCGCAGGGGGAGAAATTATCGCGGGGGGAAAACAAATCAAATTTCGCTTCGCAGGGGGATAATAAATAAACAATATACTAATTATTCGTGAGCGGAGCCACGGGTAACCGTTAGTTGTTAATAAGATCTGTTGGTGAGATTAAGAAAATTTTCATTAATTAACCACTGTTTTTATTATTTATTATGCGCGCTCAGTATCTGTAGAGCTGTCTCTCTCTGACACACGACGCATCGACCGTTCAGCGCGCATTATAAATAATAAAAAGTGGCGAAGTGCGTGTCGGACCACGCACAGTTAAGGATTCCGTAGTCGGCCGAAAATATACCATATCTTAAAAACTACACAACATAATATCTTATTCAAACCAATTTTCGTTGAAAGTATTTTATAAGTTCTACTTCCTTAATAGGAATCTGCCTGGCACCAATTTCAAAAGATGGCGCTACCATATGTCATTTTTCCCAATTTTTTACTCAAAGAATCAGCTTTTATATAAACAATACAGTCAATTTGTGAGATCTGTAAGATTCAATAGATGATATTCTTTGTATTAAACATATTTGGGGTCATGTATTGAAATTAATAAAAGTAGGAATTCAGATTGAACTTGAAATATTTTTTTCAATGAAAAAGGATTTTTAGACATTTAAAACATACTTTGAAGGACAAAAAATGGATATGCTAAATTTCAATACGAAACTGTTAATAATAACAGCAAATCGTTTAGTAAAAAGTCACTAATGACAGATAATGCAACCGCGGTGTTATCAATAACTAAAAAAAGTGTAGCTATTGTCTAAGAAATGACGCTACGTACGTTTTGTTTACATCTTGATTTATGGTATAAATGTCAGTTTTCGATTTCTTGTTCAGTTCGTGTTTTTCAAAGATTTTGAGATTGATTTTGTTTTCTAAATAGATTTTTTCTTCAAGGCAACGGGTTGCTATGAATATGAATAATCAATTTTCAATTAACATGAAAACATAAAAAGTATCGAATTCAAAGATGTTCTAAATATGACAACTTAAATTATCAAATTTTCCTCTTGAGAAATTTATTTGATTGTGTAAAGTTGGTACCACGTACACAATTTTCAAATTGAGATTAGATTTTTTATATTTTCCAGGTTTTTCTGAAAAAAAATAGTTCAGTAACCATGGGAATGGGAAGAAATAATCGAAATCCAAAACGACGTAAATTTTTAAAAATATTAGTATCATTTTATAGACTGTTATGCATGAATTTTCTTCGATTTGTTATTTATTTTATTCATTTTACAAGTAAGAATAGTGAAATGAACTAATTAACTAAGAAACTTTTCATATCGCTTATTACAAAAATGACACCACAGAAATTTTATGTAAAATAAAAAAGCACAAAGTAAATTTATATAGGTAATAAAAAGTGACATTACATTCACATTATTATAAAAAATTATAAATACACTTGGCACTTTTAAATCTTTATTACACTTCAATTATTCTTCTTTTGGGCTTTTCAGACGTATTGCCTAATTCCAAGATCTGTCATAGAGTTATTTTTTTCTAATAGGAGAAATTTCATAAATGCTTTCTTCTTGACTCAGATTTTATTTCTTTTTGATTGATTCAAGCGTTTTAATAGATTTTATTTATACATTTTTTCGCACATGTTCTATAAGATTTCATAAATGTCCTTATTTATTAATTTTCTGCTCTGAAATTATAATTTTTCAACTTTCAACTCAACATTATTAACTATTTATGACACGACTTGTGTCCACTTGTGTCAACATTTCTCAAATATTTAAATTTTTTATTCACATTGTTTCCATGGCAATTTCAGAAATATTATATCATTACTAACTTTGCTGTCATCATAGATCAATTATAAAAATTATTGTTATATTAGTGTCCTCTATACGCTAGTAGACGAAATACTCACAATATTTTGAAAAATATTACAATTACAGCGACGACAGCGCCTCTAACGGTTTATTATCGGCAACTTTTTGTGCAGTGCCCTTTTAAATTTTTTCAGAATTTTTCACCCCATAGTTGAAAAGTTAGAGGGGGGGATACACTTTTTACGACTTTAAAAGCGTATATCTCACCAACTATCAACATAAATAAACAAGTCATTTTAAATCTTCTTCATCATTCTTGAATATCTATCTAACGATACCCCACACGCATATGTGCACTGGAATTTTTTTTCATCTCTCATTTATATGTTTGAAATGTCACCCCTAATATTTTTTTCGTAATTTCACTACACCATTGTATAGCGGTTCATAGAAAGCACCTACCTTCCAAATTTCATCTATATAATATCGTGCGAATAAAAATGGCTGTGGCATACGGACGGACAGACGGACAGGACTAAATTATAAGGGTTCCTTTTTTGTCATTTCGCTATGGAACCCTAAAAACAGTGGTTAATAATGAATATTTTTTATTCTCGCTAAGATTTTATAAACAATAGTATAAAGAATATAAACAATAGTAGATTGCATATCTAGATTATTTAAGTCGATTAAAAATTATATATTTTGTACTAGTGTATTTAATTCGCTAAATTTCCAGAATGGCTTCGAGAGGAGGGGCCCCAAATGCCAAGTGCCTAGGGGCCCTGGGTCTTTAAGTCCGGCACTGGTCATATCATTATACGCACGAGATATACATGGTATTTTTTGCCATACCCTGCACTACAAAATACCTACTTTTCACTTCAATTTTCAAAAAATGTCGACAATTCATTTGCGTCACCATCTTTACTTTTGCACTAGGTCGTGAGCATGTAATCGTAGGCGGATAGGGCGAATACTCGCACTTGCTATGTAAAGGAAACACTTTTGCACATTTGTCTGTTAAATGACCCAATACAGGCCGGTTACATGCATCGAAAGTAGTTTTTTTGTAGTGGGTGTGGTAAAAAATTATTTTTTATAACGCACTGATTTTTCTGACTCATTTTTAAGGACTCAAAAGTTATCAAAATCGTGATTTTTCGATCTTAATCAGTACTACATATTATACTAAAGAAAATCACGCAAAAAAATTTGACCGAATAGTTTTTGATAGGTACTCATGCACCAGTACGTGCTAGACTACAACGCCAATAATGCATATTATTAATATAATGGTTGAGTTTTGTAATCACTGTGTTTTAGCAGTGCGCTCGTGTTATTAATAGTAAAAATACCATAGACGCGCATGTGACTGTGTATGTACAATTAGGGGTCGCCAAATTCTTGAAAATTTCAAGATCTTGTCTTGATCTTGTCTTGATTTCAAGACAAGATCAAGACAAGAAGTAATTTTAGATTTCAAGACAAGACAAGAAATGTTATGTCAATACCAAGATTTCTTGTCAAGAAAACAAGAAATCTTGAAATATCTTGACTAACAATGAAAACGCTAAAACGTATATTTATTTGTGAAAAAGATAACATATTTTAACATAACATAACGTATTATTTTAATTTATTGAACACATTTTTTGCTAGACCGATTCACAAAAATGTAAATTAAAAACAATAAATGAAAAAACTCGGGTCGCAGTGCCAAACCCTGCCGACAATAATATAGTGTATTTGCTAATAAGGTGTTGTGGCTTTATTATGTGAACTTAAGTTTGTTTTTGGACAAAATCAAAAAATTTAACCCCTTAATACATCCCTTAAAATAATATTATTTTTCTTAATTTCAATATTATTATCAATGCAACCTCTGTACCAAATTAAATACACCCGTCAGCAAATAAATCACTATCCGCGAACTAGTGTTTTCATAAAATTTGTAAGTCCGGTCCTGTTGTGCCGATTTTGTTAAAATTTTAGCAACACATTTTAATCTCTACCAAAAGGTTAATTCCAATTTTGAAACAATTCTGAGATTTTTTTCGGTATTTTTGGGCCCAAAAACTTTTTTCAACTCCTAAAAACTACCCTTAAAATGGCCCGATCGGGCCCATTTTAAATAGGCTTCGTGCGGTGATGGGTTCCAATGTGTGTACCAAATTTCGTTTAAATCGATTAAGTCTGTCGAGAGTTATCGTGTACACACACACACACACATATATATAAGCCATGAATTAAGGCACATAAGACTTCTTATGGAGTCAACGCCTAGCCGATTTCTTGGCTTTGTTATTGTTAAAGCTGGTCTTGAAAATAGCCTTTCCGCAGGTACCTACAAATGTAAGATGTTGCTGGCGTTCCGAGAAAATCCTTGGCCATTTTCGATAACGACGGGTAGATATTTTCGTGTCTTCTCCACCAATCAAGTATATTCTCAGAATTTTCTGTCCTAGGCTCATTTAAGTATTTTTCAATTTCATACTTCCAAGATACTGAGTTATTTGCGTTCGTCAGAAAACAAATAAAGATCGGGGAACCACCAGATTGCCGTGTTAGCACGCAACGCAATAAAATGTTCGCCGGCGAGGAATCACCATGTACGGTGTCACCGGTTAATCAAGAAATTTCAAGATCTTGAAATTTCTTGAGTCAAGACAAGACATAAGATGTCAAGAAAACGTCAAGACAAGATTTTTTAAAATTTCTTGATTTTTTTTCAAGACAAGACAAGAAGTTATTGTCAAGACAAGAATTCTTGTCTTGTCGACCCCTATGTACAATAGGCAAACGCACTATGAAGTTCAATTTACTATCGTAAATCCTGAAATACGGATTTCCCCATTTTCGAATTGTGTTAACAAAGAAATCATTTGTTATTTATCATTTAATTATCTGTGTAATCAACGATTGCGTCCTATTTGTTACAAAATAAAATATGTATATAATCAACGTAAATACCGATTGTGTACTTAAGCTACCAATACCGTCATCTATTATAGTACTACGGTCTGCACTGTTATACGTACATATATATTGCAGATACCGCTAGACTACTAGCGGATGTGCTCTATTATCGCTTTGCGCGTCAGCGCTGAGCTTCGTTCATACAAGAAGTTATATCTAAGTTAATTTCGCACGATATCCATTCAAACTGTAGCTTTTTGAAAAGGGGAGATTCTGTCCTATAAAATGAAACCATTTTTAGATTGATTCGAGTTCATAATTACTCCTAAAATTGTAACTGAAAATTGCGAACAGCAGTTGTCGGTTGGTCTGTACGTACGTATGCCCGAGCTCTACAGCTCGCAATTCTTGACGAATCGCTTTGGTTTGTTTTATTCGCTTTGTTTACTATCAGACTAGAACTCTATTTAAATTTACTGAAATTCGTTCACTAGTTTAATTTTTATAAACATTTTTTTATTATTTTTGACAGCTAATAATGTACAATGTACATTGTACAGTATAAAATTATTATTGTAGAAAAACTAAGTGCCTACTACACTGCTATACGATAAAAGTTATAGCTGATCATCCGTGCAGATCGTGAAGTAATGGATAAAGCTGTTTCTTCTTGCGGACAAGTACGCCGGTTCGATTCCGACCGACGTCTAATTTTCTTTTTTTTGCATTCTATTCCATATTATTATTTCACTTGACATTTATTTTTTTTTTCTTCATTGATTTATATATTATTTTTAATTTTTTTTATTTCTATTCAAAAAAAAATTTTTGAATTTTTTTAAATCTATTCGACCCTTTTGAAAAATGATAAAATTTGGCCTATAGCGCCCCAACCCAATTTTTTTACTGTTAATTAGATTTATAGCAGCTCTGTGAAAATAAAAACATTCCGTAGGTTCCTAAACTATTCAACGGAGGATAAATTGCATCCATATACATTTTTTAGGCAATTTTATCTTCTACAAATTCAATTTCGTTACATTTTGTCAAGTGTAGCTATTCGCCCGTAATAAGAAAAAAACTTGAAATGTTAAAAAACCGCATTATTCTTTCAAAAAGGGAAATATAATCTGTATAATAAGAAGTATTAGAAATACCTTGTATTTTTGGTGTCCGTCTTGAGACTTATTATTATTATATAGTGACATGAAGACCTAACACTCTAAAAATGTATCATATTATAATCTGTGTTCGAATTCAGAGTTTAGCCTCACAGACACAATCTGCCCTAATACTCCACTGCATTTAGGCAAAATTAGAGGCATACAAAACGTTTTAGTGTATTTTCAGCTATAAGTATTTTGGTGTTCTAAATAAGTCCTCAAACCTCCCCTATGTTTCTGTCTACGCATAAATTTTGGCATCAAAAAAACGGTCGAAAATTCTGCTCCAAAATCAATTTTTGCAAAAATCTAGAGAACTATCTATATTTTAGGACAAAAAAGGTCATTATTAATCTCAAAGCTGATAAAATTTCGAACAGAATGACGTATTTAAAAATTTATCTTTAATGGTCTGACCGCGCAAAAAAATCACCTCTCGGCGTCGCGTCGCCTAATTGGAAACCCATGTCTGAAACGTAATGTCTTTTTCAACCGTTGAATTTATTATTAGACTAGAGCTGAAGCCTTTGAAAATGGTAAAAAGTGAAAAAAAATTATAGTAGGATGAAACCCATTGGAAAAGGAAGAGAATAGAATAAAAATGAAAGGAAAAATAATTTACGGGCGATCTGAGGCCGGGAAGTGGTAGGGGGTGGGTTTTTAAGGGTAAAATGCAAAGAAACGAGAAAAAAACTCGTATCCGAAATTTTTTTTTTAATCATTATGTACAATTTTGAGGTATTTATTAAAATTTACACTTTAATTACTCGTTTATTTGCATTTTCTGAGAACATTTACCGTAGTAATGTATATTTTTTTTACACCATCATAAAGTAGATATTTCAACGAACAAAAAGCCCACCGACTTTTTTAAAAAAGCAGGTATTTTGACGTGAGAATTTTCGATTGAAAATTAGGGTGTTTTTTCGATATTAAGTCAAAATAAGGCGAAAAAATAAATATTTTAAATCAAAAAAATTACAGTGTGTTTGGGACATAAAAAGGTAAGGTTTCACCAAATTTCGTGAAAAAAAAATGTTTTTTGTAAAAGATAAAAATAAAAAACCAAAAACTTGGTTATTTGAATTTTTTACATAAATTTTGAGGTTATGTGAAAAAAGTGTGATACAAAAGTTGTAGATCTTTTTATTACCTACAACTTTGCGATTAAACTTTTTTCCATAGGACTTGTAGTTTTGCCGGAAATCGAGATAAACCGTTTTTTACCCTTAAAAACCCACCCCCTACCACTTCCCGACCTCAGATCGCCCGTAAATTATTTTTCCTTTCATTTTTGTTCTATTCTCTTCCTTTTCCAATGGGTTTCATCCTACTATAATTTTCTTTGGTTTCAAAAATTATCGACCCTGGTCTATATGTTATTTATCGAATTTTAAATAACTGAAAACACATACTTTTATAAAGAAAAGAACGCTCAAAATCATGCTTTTTATTCCGTACCGATACCTTTAAAAATTTGGAAGTTATAAGCAATCAAAGTTGAAATAATCATATATTTTAAATGTCAATTTTATGGGTTTTTTGTCACGCACTTCGAGTACCTTCTACACCGAATAAAAACAAATCCGTTTAGGAATCCATAGGAAATAAAATCCTCTAAAGTGTCTAAACGATGCTTTTTGTCGGATCTCGATAGATTGAGAAATTTTTAAGTTAAGTATAGAATTTAATAATCTACGGCCTACGCGACTTCTGCCGGGTTTATCGTACATTTAACACGCTGTTTTGTTAATCGCTATTAAATTTTTACACCGAATAACATATTATAAAACATACGAAGTAACAAAAATATATATGAGCACTGTGGTTGGAATAAAAACAAAATAAAATATAGTTACTTCTTACCACAACAGTTTTATTGATGGATGTACAATGTACATTTCGAAAGCTAAGCTTTCATCTTCAGCGAACACTACATGAATGAAATAATACATAACAGGTATTTATATACTAATATTACAGGTAATAAAATAATTAACAAATTGAAAACTTAACTATAAACTTAAAGTATCACAGTATATACGAAGTAACCATTAGAATAACAGCGAATTAACAAAACAGCGTGTTAAATATGTACGATAAACCCGGAATTAGACATAAAAGAGAGGTTTTAGGAGTGGTTTTACCCCTGTACAAAGTTAGCAGAAGGAGTAGAGGGTGGGATTTTGGTATGTTGTCGAGAGTGGTCTCCTAACTAACATAGCAAAAATCATACCCTCCACTCATTCTGCTAACTTTTTATAGGGGTAAAACAACTCCTAAATTTCTCTTCTATAAATCAAAAATTTCTCATTCTATCGAGATCGGACGAAAAGCATTGTTTAGAACATTTTATTTCGTATATTGATTCCTAAAATCTATGATTGCTTATAACTTCCGAATATTTAAAGATATCGGTACGGGATAAAAAGCATTATTTAGACTCACTCACAGTGATACCCAAAGTGGTCTATATCGACCCCCAGGGGTCGACGGCGACCTGCAAGGGGTCCATGTCAGCGGGGGAAAAAATGGGGGTCCATGAGAGATGTAAATGGGGGCCCACGATAGTTGATCTCATTTAAGCAGGTCATGACTTTGGCTTTCCATGAATGGAATAATCCATATTTATACACAGATAATAGGTACCTATTTACTTCCATAATACTTTCTTATAAATATATAGCATATAAATGAACACATGTATATCTATCTATATAAGTTACGTTTTTATTTTCTCTGCATGTAAGTTTTTATTTTGTAAAAAATATTTTTCCGGGGTAAATTGTAGCCTGTGTCAACTTTTTAGCTGGCTAGACCTCCAACTTTATCTGTGCAAAAGATCACGGAGATTTGTTGCTTAGTTTTTACGTGAAAAAGTAATAAACAGACCTACCTTACTATACTACGGTTTTGTATACAAACTTATTTTCACAATTATTATAATATTAGTAGCGAAGTAGGGATATTATAGTGCACAGAAAAAATGAAAATCTTGGCTGTAGTATAAATATTCTTGATTCAAGAAAAAAAGTTATGAAGCCCGAAATTATCTTGGACGAAGTAAAAATTTTCTTATTTCAAGAAAATTTTCTTGGCTTTAGAGAATTTTTTCTTCGTCCAAGATAATTTCGGGCTTCCTAACTTTTTTCTTGAATAAAGAATTTCATTTTTTCTGTGTGAACTGTTTTATTCTATTTACTACACCCAATTACAGTAATTACCCAGTAATTAAATTAGTAGATATATTTAAGTTTTTCACACTACACTTCACTAGTTAGAAATTTAAATCTTTCAAAGTGAGTAGCACTTACCAGCAGTCAAAAACACATTTGAAGTTGATGATTTGCAAAAATTCAACATTAGGTAAGCAGGGGGTCTACCCAAAACCGAAAAACATGCCAAGTGGTCGACAAGATAAAAAAGTTTGGGGACCTTATTTGTCTTACAATAGATAGTTCTCTACTTTTTGCAAAAATTCATTTTCGAGCAGAATTTTCGACTGTTTTTTGATGACAAAGAGATCGCAATATTTTATCATTTCGTATTGAAGGTGTTATTTGTCTTTTATTAGTTTTAAATACCGAAATAGGCCGTGGACACCTGGAACTACTCAAAAGAAACTAATCAGTGACGCAAATCACTAACCAGTCCGCGATGAGTCAGAACGTTAGTGACAAGTAGCGCTGCTGTCTGCAGACAAGCGACTAAGCCCTGCAGTCAGGGGTCATTCTGATTGGTCGAATACCACATCTTGATGTCGTTTGACACACCCACACACACCTAACGCACGTAACAACTAACTAGTGAACTCTGTATACCTAATATGAATAGTTGATAGCGATTAAAAGATGGATTTTGTTTGTGGACAATGTTCAAATACATATTTCTTCAAGACATCAGGCATTAATGTTCACAAAATTAGAATGAAAACTTCAGGTAAGGTTTGTAATCTAAATCTTTCTATAAAAGTCGATCAATTTTTTAACATTTCAAAATAAAACCTAATTTAATATTATTATTTAAGATAATACTATAGGATGTCCAAAATATATACAATAACTGTTCTTGAGAAATTGGATTAGAAAAATAAATTTTAATTAAGTTTTATTTTGAAGTGTCAAAAAATTGATCGACTTTTATAGAAAGAATTAGATTACAAGCCTGACCTGAAGTTTTCACTCTGATTTTGTGAACATTAATGCCTGTCTTGAAGAATATGTGTTTGAACATTTTCCACATACAAATTTACCCATTTTTAATCGCTACCAACTTATCCATATTAGTACAGAGTTGCACCTGTTAGTTGTTCGGTCGACATCTAGATGGGGTATTCGACTAATCAGAAATGGACCCTGATTGCAGGGCCTAGTCGCTTGTTGTCTGCAGTGTCCCATTCAATTACAAAGGTTCCTGACTCATCGCGGACTGGTTAGTGATTTGCGTCACTGATCAGTTTCTTTCGAGTAGCTTCTGTGTGTAGTGTGTACACGGCCTTACTTCATAAACTTTACAGTGTGAAATTGAATAACGAATATTAAAGGTCATACAAATACTAGGGTATAATTGGACAGAAAAAAACAATGAATTCAAATTTATTTTTAAGAATGCAGGATTTCTCGAAATGTGAACTGATAATAATTGCAGTTTTAGGCTAGCTCTAAAAAAAAAAAAATCGAAATTGCGATTTGTTACACCTCTATAAGCAATTCATTTCATATAATGAATAGCAATGACTGTATCTGATTTACAAAGACTAAACACATAAATTCAAATTGTAACTGAACTCGTCAACATTTATGGATAAATTTAAATAAATTTGGTGTGACCATGTAGAATGTAGATTATAACATTTCAATGACATTCAGACATCAAGGTTAGTTACCCCGAGTAATAATAAACTCGACCACCCTTTAAATTGGACACACCATGATGAATGTCTCATTACTGGTAACATGGACGACGTATTGTTAGCAATTTGTGAAGTTAACTAATACAATTAGATACCTACACGTGTTTTAGCCTCTTAAGCAGGCGTAGATACGCAACGCAATGCTTCTGGTACGACTATTTATATTTAGCGCGGACCACGTAGCATAACAGTAGTTTATACAACTAGTACAATAAATTAAGTATAAGACTCGAGGGGTGAAGTTGGCACGCGAGCCGCAAGCGAGAGTGCCAACACCCCGAGCGTCTTAAAACGATCGAAATTAATGTATACATTTTCGATAGTTTTACGTCGCTTCGCAGGGGGAGAATTTCTCGCGGGGAGGGAGCAAAATATACAATTATTTCTCGCAGGGGGGGGGTAGCAAAATATATATTTTCGATCGTTTTACTTCATTTCGCAAGGGGAGATTTTTCTCGCGGGGGAAGCAAAATATACATTTTCGATCGTTTTTTCCCGCGCGGACAAAGTCGCGGGCAACCGCTAGTATAACACTTATATTAACTGTACGGAACCTTCATGGCGCGAGTCTTACTCGCATTTGTCCGTCTTTTTTAAGGCAACCAACAGTTTTGCTGGGTTCTTGGTACGACTTTCAAAGCAAGAAGTAGGTACTTTTGGCACTGAATTACCATATGGAGACCACGGAAAATTCAATGCTAAATGTATAGTTCATTCCTTATTGTAGAAATTTAACAAATGAATAACGCCTGATGTTTTGATATTGTCATAAAGGTTTTAAGGTAGTTGTCGTGCTATGGGCATAGTGTCAGAAAATTCTAAATTTTCGTATACTCATTAAGGATAATATAATACAAATACCATTAAAATTTGAAGTTGATTGACCATCTCTAACTCGAGATAAACTTAATTAAAGTTCGGATAATTAACACGGAGAGCATAGAAAAGGTTGTGTTTTTGACAAGTTTTTTAATTTAAAAAAAAAGTAACAGTCAGAAATTTTCAAAAAACTAACTGTTCATTGATGTTTTCGTTCTGAGTTTAAAAAAGAAAATCCAAAAATTATTGACCTTTTTATTGTTGAGATATAATAACGCAAAGTTCAACAATTTATGAGAAAAGATTGACATTTTTATTTAATCCAAGCGAACAAACTAAGTGAAATATGTGTTACTATGTGAACAACAGTTTAGGTACAATTTCTTACAAAATTTTTTTACATTTAACACTATACTTATCTATTGTTTTACAGCGTATTATGAACGAAACTTTTGGATGTTATTGTAGCACGACAACTACCTTAAAAAGTGTGTACCGTGTAAGTTTTACTTAAATAACTAAATAAATAACTGTCATCTAATATTCAAGAATCAGGATGTCATAATTTCAAAACGACAAAATTTGTTAAAATTGTTAGAATGTGTTGTTTCATTATATTTTATTAACTAAATTTTAAAAGTTTGTGTTAAAAAATTAATGTTTTATAGCTGTTTGATTTTGTGTATGGTTTGAAAAAATTATTATCAAATTGACATTACAATTTTTATGCGTGTGTACTGTGTATTATATTAATTGTATCATTGCAATTTTAGATTTATAGTTTTATTTAAAAACATTGAATTATAAATTACGAAATTATACCATAAAAAGAAAAATAATTCATAAAAAAATATAGCAAATACATATTTGTCTATTTTTGCGCCTCTTGTTCAACAAACAATTTGCAATATTAGGTACTATTTGTGCTTAATATTATAATATAATACATATAAAGATACATAACTGTAAAATGTAGTTTATTATTTATTAAGAATGTTACATTTGTATATTATTATTTTAAAATTTACATGATACGTGTTCACTTTTCCAAATATTTCTTTCCAGTAAACAGTCACAAAGGATTAAGGAATGACGATTTTTGTAAAATATATTAGGACATCACAACACGAGCTGCTATATTATTTCGTAGAAATATATTTGTTTACTGTTCTTTATTAAAGAATTTAGCATGATTAACTTCTATTTACTTTTTGAAAACTCAAATCTACCTAATATTTTGTTATTTAAAAATGACATTATTTTATTTTCCGTTTCCTTGGTTAATTTCTATTTTTATTTAGTAAAACAGTGGTAAAACAGTAAACCTGGAAAATATAAATAATCTAATCTTAATTTTGAAATTTTTAACGTGAATTGCCAACTTAAATTATGCGTTACTCATTTGTTAAATTTCTACAATTATAGAATAGACTTTACTTGTAATAGAATATTGCATTACAAGGGACGAAACACAGCGTTTTCAACTAGTGCGAAGTTTAGTGCCCGAGGTACGAGGGCTGCAATTCACACGCGTTGCAAACGCTGTTTCGTTTCGAGTAAATGCATATTATTTTTCACAACTCTATTGGCAAATCGATTTGAGGTAGCAGCAATTTGGGCGCGCAAAAAAGCTGCAAAAATATTAGATCTCATCTCCTCAGATCCATGTGAAAGTGGTATGTGAGATTATGTATGTCATGTTGACGTTTTCGAGTATTATTATGCGAATTGAAGTTGGCGCGACTCAATCGCTTTATCTCCCTCTTAACAACGTTAAAAACAGAAAACCGACAACCGAAATGTTTCACCCCTAGGGTTGAAACTCTCAGTTTCAACCCGCTAAACAGGTACCGAAAATCGAACTTTCAATAGCGGCGTTGTGAAAAGGTATTTTTGCCATCCCCACTACAAAATAGCTACTTTACATACGTGTATGTTTACATGGAATGGGTCAGTTAACAGGCAGGTGTGTGGAAAGTGTTTTCAAAACACACTAGTGTGCAGGTAAGTAAACAGTTTCCATAGTGATTTATGTTTATTCGCTCTGATACACCCGCTATTACCTACCCATGGCCTGCTATAAATGTGAAGTTGGCGACGCGAATGAACGGTCAACATTTTTTTTAAATAAGTACTGAAAATGAAGTAAAAAGTAGCTATTTTATGGGAATGGCAAAAAATACCATATATATGTATATCTCGTGCGTAATGATATTATGACTTGTGACTGTTAAAATTCGCTAGCGCTCGTTTTAACATACTGTCACTACTCGTCAGTAATATATCTACCTCATTACGCATCTATAGACAAACAATCTACATTTTTATCTTTGAAAGTCGTACCAGAAATCCAGCATATTAGTGTTATCTATCTATTTCTTAATAATAAAATAATAAATATATCACTGTGTAATTGAGGACGAATTATCACATTTATGGCTAAAAGAAATTAGTTAAAATTAACACATTTTAACGTCAAACTTATCCACAATATACATGGGCGCCCGCAGGGGAGGTAGGGGGATGCAACGACCACCCCCCCTCCCTAGAAATTCGTAGCGATATCATGATATTATGAAGATCAGACTCAAGACTCAGAATAAATTCATTTTTGCGAAAGTCCATTTTTTAGTCAATTTGGTGCTAATTTATAAATCAAAATATCATCGTACATCTCAATTATACATATTATGCAATAGTGGTGGTTGTGTTTGTCTTGTAAAATAAATATATTTTCTTAAAATTACAAAATGTCCATTTACAACCACTTCTTCCTTACATAATTACATTAGTCTTATACGTACTCCTCCTTTACACCCTTAGACCACATAATTTTAGAAAAATTCTAGAGGAAACCCCCCCGATTTCTCTTTCTTTTTGGGGAGTATTCCATAATTTCTTACCCCTCAAACCCACCGGTGTCTCGCCCCCCCTGGAAAAAATTCTGCGGGCGCCTATGATAATATACCTATTTACAAGGCTATACTTATGCCAGGAATGAAATGAAAGCCACATTTCAATTAACCGATTTAAGGTCAAGGTCATTATCTACGTCACAATATATACGTACGTAAAATAAAAAATTGTGCTAACTGTTAACAGTTACAAAAGAACTGATAACAAAAAAATATCTAGGACTACACGTCACTATTTTTTTCAGTTTCGTTTTGCTAACAACACACATTAGTGTCAGTTGTAATTAAAAATTAGAATTGAATTTATAAATGTGAAAACTAACAGGTTATAAAAAATAGTAGAAATAAAAACCTATAATTTGAAAGCCTGCTTTCATTCGGTAAAAGGTTTTTAACAGGTATTTAAGTTTTTTACTATCAAACAATTGAACCATATGTCATGTAGTTGTAGATATCTATATAAATTTCAAATACAATTTTAAATAGTCGTGTCAAAACAGTATAATATTATTATCTATTTTTGGACAGTACCTAACAGATTGAAAATAACCCTATTAAAAATAAATCTTACTTATATTGAAATAGCATATTTTCAACGGGAAATTAAAATGAAAAAAATCATATACTTATACTTAGGTATACCTACCTACTTTAGATACAAAACAACTTTTAACGTTGAAATAATATAATTTCGGATTTTTTTGATGTAGACTTCTAAATAAATATTGTAATGACAACGATAACACTTAAAATATAAGGAAACAGACTGAAACAATTCGAAAAAAACTGTTATTGTTATAAATTAATTTTAGGAAATCTCAGTTACCAAAATATTGTTATTGATGAAATAATATGAAAGAAAAATTTCGATTTTCTTGGAAAATATAATTTACTAAACAAGTACTGAATAAATCTACAAATCTGTTTTTAAAAATGAGCCTAATAATAAGTATAAAATATAATAATATAACTATCACTTTCTGGGCAAGTTAGAATCTGCCATGTTAGGTAAGCATGATGGTTAACGAGCTCTGACTCGTGAATAAGTTCCACAAAATATACTCAGTATTAAAAAAACTCAAATTCCACATTTATGCCATAAGAAATTGCTCAAAATAATTTTATAAACACGAATTTTGAAGAATTTAATACAGTAATGTTGACGTGGCTGTTAAATAAGTATAACATCATTGGTGTTAAATGCTAAGGCACAAGTAATACATAAAGTTGTTACTAAAGACCCAAAAATTTATTCCGTCCCTAATCTATTAACAAAAGTACATGGAATAAAGTTAAAAAATGCTAAAATATGGCGACATATTTATGCCAAGAACGTTCAATCTGTTTCAACTACATGAGCACATATTTCAGTAAAATATAACACTTTTTCTATATTAATAATAAAAAAAAAAGTACTCACCTTATTCTTCACAAAATCCTCTATTGCACGCAATGCCGAATCAGTTAATTTCACAAATATTAAGTCTTTATTTTCATTAAAACCACCCTTCGATGACAAACCATACTGAACACCTGCAACGAGAGCCGCCATTTCTGTTCAATCCTAGTACTTTGAGACCAGCTGACACTTGTTAGTCAAAAGAATGTCCAAATTATTATGAAATTAGAAAAATATGAGATAACAAATACTTTCGTTATTTATGTTCAAAATTAAAAATTCAATTAAATAAAAGCTTTGTTCAAAAACATGTAAAAATTTTGAATATGAATAAGTATTTAACATGAAATGTCAAAGTAGATGACAGCACAATATGATTACCCCTTATTTGAAATTCAAAGATGACTACTCCCACCACAAAACCTGTGAGCTAAAATGTACAAGGAATAAGGATAGCAAATATATCGAATGGCTCATAATGATCGGTATTCGAGCGATTTTATTTTCCACCTGGCTAGAGGCTACTACATTAGTGTATTATCTCTGGTGTATTATTTTACAGTGTATAGACTGACCAAAGTCAGTAAAGTAGTACTCTTCTTAAAAGTCGGCCGTTAAGCCCTAAAAAACACGTCACGTTTGTGATTGGTTGAATCGTCACTGGGTTTTGTTGGCATCTCTGTTTGTTGATGTGTTTCACTTTCAAACTTCAAACAGAACAAATTCACTTAAATCTATTGTCTCAATTATGGTTCTATAACCGATTGTCATATTATTTACATTATTATTTATTATAAATAATAAGCATAAAAACATATTATTTAAAAGCGAACTAAGGACAAAAACAAATTATTATTGTTATGTTGTATTATTAATTTGCAAAACAGAAGTCATCAAGACAACGCTATATAACCTGTAAAATGTAAGGTAAGTGAAACAGTTTGAGATGTCAAACCAATGTTGTTAAACTTTATTAAATTTTAAACTAATATAACACAGCTGTATAAAATACTTTAATTTGTAAGTTTATTTAATTTTCGTTTCTTTTTTCTATTGTCGGCAACCTCTAAATTATTGTTGGAAAAGTATGTAGTTTTTTTTCTTTGGAGTTGATAATTCAAAAAATTAATTTTAATGAAAATACGCTGTCTTAGATAAGTTTTTAAAATTATACTGTCAATTTCTATTCGTTTTTTGATTTTTGTAGCTAAAATGGAATTTATGTCATTTGTGTTCAAAAGTTTTAAACTGAAAAATTTTGTAAAAAGATTTTCCAATTGAATAATTAGTTTTTTCCATTCTTCTGATGGTTCAGTTAGACCGCCAAATGATAGAAACTGAATCCAACTCGGAAGACAATAAGAATGTTCTGAAACGATGCTGTACGTATATGCTCCGAGATGTGGGTGAGATTTTTTTAATTTTTTAGCTATCCATCCCGCTAAATACATTAAACCGTCTTGTGACGTTTCATTCTCTGTTTCAGCTTCAGAATATTGTGATGAGGAAGGAGTCGAGAATTCACTTTCTACGGGAACAGGTTCATGCATTTCAAGGTCATTCGATTCTTCGGAACTAAAAGCGACACCGACCTTATCGAAGTAGCGTTGGGCGAATACGAGATGTTTTTACAATCGAAACAATCGCAATCGTTCATAATAACAATCGAGTCCACAATCGACTCGGAGTTTGATTTTACAATCGAAATGTTCGATTGCTCAAGTCGATTATTTGACAGCGAATGAGAATACATATAATCGCGATTCAAGGTTATATGCTGGTCGAATGAAGTCTGACGTTTACGCTACTCGTTCATCGTTGATTCACTGTTCACACTGTCAGTCGGTCTCAGAGCTGAGAGCACTCGATTACTGCACAGTCGACCATCCATCGACTCGACCACAGTCGTTGAGTGATGAACGATTATATATTATGTGGCTCTCGACAGTGGACATCGTCTGTACGATTCAGTACTATGCAACTTGGTCTCGGTGAAATATGAAACAACAACAATCGAGTCCAAGTGAAAACCATCGAGAGTCATCGAGATGTTTGAACAATCGACTAAAATATCTCGTAATCGCCCATCACTATATCGAAGACTTGTGCTAAAATGAATTCGTCTTTAGATTTATCTTCGGTATTAAGGTTTTGCTGAACGACTCCAGAGTTGCTTCCTAAAATGATCAACCTGATTCGATGTAAAGCACTTAGCGGAGAAGGGCATACATACCACCACGCATTCTAATTTGGCCGAATAAATTTTCTAGTGCATCTTGATTCAGCTTGTGTTTTTATTTATTGTAGATTATAGACGCGTCGACATCTAAGGTCATTAGCGTCTTTTCAACTACACTAAATAACAACTAACTTAAAACTAAATAACATCACAAAACATCCATGAGCGCAGGTGGGATTCGAACCCACGGCAGTCCAGTCTAGAGGTTGCAGCGCCAAGCACGCTACCATCTAGGCTATACTGCCCTCGATTCAGCTTGTGTGTTAAAATATAAGTTAAATTGTACTTTTGCTGTAGTTCTTTATATAAATTTTGTAGTGATTTTATGGACATTAGTATTCCCTTTTATAATGTTTGGATTCCAGTTTTATTTCGACAGCGCATAGTTTTAATCGTGGCGTAAACATCGTTTAAAAGTGAGTCTTGTTCATCAATATGAATTCCATACGCACTTTTGTAAGGAAAAAAAGATGTCGATGGAACGTAAGTGTTCATTAGATCAAACCACAAGTTGATTAGTTCGATAAATAGGCCTGTGCTGACAGCTGCTTCGCCAGGTTTATAATATTGAAGAGCAGCGGCTGTAGTGTGTGACAGTAACTGTGCCGCCAATGACACTCGCTGTCGCTGGGGACCTTCGCAGTCTAAATGCATATCGGTTAGTGATGGGCAGAATCGTATTCTTTTAAAAATCGAAAACCCGGTATTCGAATACTTTTAAGAATCGAATGAGTATCCGAGAACCGAGAATATTATGAATAATAGGATAGTCGTGTTACGTGTGTGTTTATATGTGGAGGGAATAGTTTGACTTTGACTGGATGAGTGCCGGAATCGAGAACGCCGAATCTTCGATTGCAGTTCATTTGCAATTTGCATCGAGCAAATCCGTCAATTTCAATTCTTCTTACGAGAACTCGGTATTCGAATACTTTCAAAAAAGTTTTCGAGAACACCGAGAACTTATGAGAATCGGATACTTCTCGATTCTAGCATTCGAATACTCCCATCACTAATATCGGTCAATTTGTGGCATACATCAATTTCAGTATCAGTTATTTTAATTAAGTTGGAAAGTGGCTCTTTGCACACAACAGATCCATCTTCTAATTCAAAGCCAACATCTAATACCCAATTTCGAATTAGTTTTAGATGTGGAGCGTCAGCAAAAAAAAAAATTTTTCCATCGGTTTGTGGATATTTAACATAGGTTATGCCCTCTTCAATGTTAAAACCTCTCCATAATCCCACATTTGAGCCCCCGCAATCACTCACACAGGCAACAACAGTATAACCCGCATTATACAATTCTGTACTAATTTTGTTTAATAACTCATGCGTCATTTTTGTATCAAAATCAACGTATATGGGTTGTTTCCATTTAGAACAAAGTCCTCTGCAATTAACTACTTGCATGTTTGTAAATGGCCCTGTAATTTGGTAATTTCGCAGGTCATATTCATTAGGACATGATTTGGAGCAGTATTTTAAGAAGTGGAAAGGTGTTTGTCAGTTACATATATAAAACCCAAAATAAAATGATGTATCAATTTATTTTATTTTTATACAGTATTGATTACATTATTGAATAGAATGATTTTTTGATTTTAATGTATTATAATAAAATTTTATTATAATGTTATGTATTTCATTTTTGTATACTATAACGAATTAGGTATATGTGTAGTGAGTTTAGTACGGCTGAGGATATTATAGGGTTTTTTTGGAAGTATTATTGCAGCCAAATTTATTTAGATAGAAAAAAGTTTTTTTCTATCTAAATAAATTTGGCTGCAGTAATACTTCCAAAAAACCCTATAACGAATTAGGTACTGAAAAAATGCAAGATTTCTTATTTTATTTTACGTTACATATTTTGTATAATAAACCATTGTAGGTATCTCAGAAAAGATCTGAGACCATACCACATACATTCATTATAATAAAACACGGTAACCGTTTAATGTTTGGTAAATGGTTTCAATAAAGTGGCTGCTAACATGTACGATACGTTTTGTAAAAGCTTTGGACTGTAAGATACACATAATGAACTATGTTTTGGAACGGAACTCATTTGTAAATCAGAAATTGCCTGTAAGTTTTTTTTACTAAATTTGCTAATGAAATTTATATATAGGTATACATTTTAGTCTGTAAATAAATTCACAGCAATATCAATAAGAAATTACTGGTGCGGTAAAATTATTCATTATAAAGTCCGATCGAAGGCCTGCTTTTAGCCAAAATCGAACGTTGGATTTTTCTCGCCTTCGGTCAAAGCCGACGTATTGTGTAACGCTAAAAAACGAAGGAAAACAGCTGCAAATTCGGCTTAGACTATTTAGTGGGGCCGCCAAGCGACGAATCCAACTTCAACCCTAGCACTTTGTGATAGAGAGATGCCACTCTGTACGAATGCTTGTCGGACCCATATCTTCACTTTAAGATGTGGAGACATTTTGGGCCCTGCGACCGGGCCCTTAGACAGGTGATATCTTAAAGTGAAGATATGGGTCCGACAAGCATTTGTACAGAGTGGCATCTCTCTATCACAAAGTGCTAGGGTTGAAGTTGGATTCGTCGCTTGGCGGCCCCACTAAATAGTCTAAGCCGAATTTGCAGCTGTTTTCCTTCGTTTTTTAGCGTTACACAATACGTCGGCTTTGACCGAAGGCGAGAAAAATCCGTTCGATTTTGGCTAAAAGCAGGCCTTCGATCGGACTCTATAATGAATAATTTTACCGCACCAGTAATTTCTTATCACAAAGTGCAAGGTTGAAACGCTTAACGGCCCCACTAATTGCCGAAGGTTTAATTTTTGACCATAGTTTCGATCGGACTCAAATTATAATAAAAAACAGATTTTTTTTATTTATAATACATTCTCATACCTGGTAATGGATAGTTTAAAGTACATCTCAAATAAATGTAGCATCGTTTACTGAAGTAACGAATTGTAAACGCTTTAGCTATTTCCTCTGTAGCCCACCGAACACGTTTTTTGTTTTCCAAGATAACGGCCAATTGATTTTTTGAAAATACTTTTGACAATTTGGTTGTTTTTTTATTTTTTATACTGATTTTCTTCAATTTTTTCATAGCTAATGTATGTCTTCGACGCAAACAATTAATTATGCGTTTACATTTTTTTAATTCAGTTTTTAGTTTCAACATTTCTAAACTGACTGACTCAAGATGTTTAGTCAATTTTGCATTTTCGTTCACTAATTTTTCGTTGTCTTCGTTAAGTTTTTTAAAAATGCTTTCATTACGTATTTCTTCATAAGATATTAAATTCGATGTTGCTATATTTAAATAGAGCAATTTGATCCTTGAAAACAGTTGTTATTTCCACATATTCTCACCCACGTTTGTATTATTTTGTAGACTCTGAAGATGGTATAAAGAATACCGAAACGTTAGTAAAATGCAAATTTAATAAAATCAGTATTGCTTTTTATTGATCCTTTGTGCCACGGAAGTTCTCATTTCCAACAATTCTTAAAATAAGATATTAAAGATGATTTCTCTACGGCTATCTTAATATCCTTAATATTTTTGTCGTGTTCTTCGGACTGCTGCAGTAATATTGCAACTTCTTTCTTAGCAGTTATTTTTTTCATGCGTTCTTCTTTTTCTTTTTTATTAATGTTTGTATCAGCATTCGATATTAATTTCAATGTTGGAATAGCTGTCGAGAAAAAACTAATAATAATATGAACAGGAAGTAACGACACACGAACTAAGTATACACAATTAAACTAAAATTGAAATTATTATTATGAAATAAACTAATGAAATAATTCAGATAACGACAAAAGCTTTTTATTAATAACTGAAATCAGAAATGACGTTTAGATTTTAGAAAAATTTTGGAGCATACAAGTAATTCAAGAATTACAAGGCGCGATATTCAAGTAGGTACTGTGTGTAAACGGTTTTATTGAACATAGGGAAATTAACACTGAGAATATTTATAATTTTGTAGTAGGCTATGAGCCATAAGACCTAATATAAATATGTATTGGATTACATAGAAAAAATAGTACAGTGAATTTTTTAAACAATTTTCCATAGCAACGGTTGACTATTAAGCGTTACTCGGAACCGGCTAAATAAAAAAGTCATGATGTGTCGTAAGACACCCGACAGAAGCTATGCTTTTTACGCATTGTATATAAAACCGAATTTATCAAAGATATAAATAATACAATTAAAAAGTTATTATTTGATCGCCATTTTAAAATCTGACGCCATTTTATTTTTTTGTGTCTTATTAAATTCTCAAATATCAATTTTCAAAAGGATCGGATAATTTTTACAAAGAAATATATACCTATGACCGCCATTTTAAAATATGACATCATTTTATTCTTTTGTGTCCTATAAAACTCGCAAATATTAATTTTCAAAAAGATCAGATCATTTTTGCAAAAAAGTACATATGGCCGCCATTTTGAAATCTGACGTCATTTTATTTTTTTGTGTTCTATGAAACTCTCAAATATCAATTTTCAAAAGGATCGGATAATTTTTACAAAAAAGTACATACGGCCGCCATTTTTAAATCTGACATCATTTTATTTTTTTGTGTCCTATGAAACTTTCAAATACCGATTTTCAAAAGGATCGGATAATTTTTACAAAAAAGTATATATGGCCGCCATTTTGAAATCTGACGTCATTTTATTTTTTGTGACCTATGAAACTTTCAAATATCAATTTTCAAAAGGATCGGATAATTTTTACAAAAAAGTACTTACGGCCGCCATTTTGAAATCTGACATCATTTTATTTTTTTGTGTCCTATGAAACTTTCAAATACTAATTTTCAAAAGGATCGGATAATTTTTACAAAAAAGTATATATGGCCGCCATTTTGAAATCTGACATCATTTTATTTTTTTGTGACCTATGAAACTCTCAAATATCAATTTTCAAAAGGATCGGATAATTTTTACAAAAATGTCCATACGGCCGACATTTTTAAATCTGACGTCATTTTATTTTTTTGTGTCTTATGAAACTCTCAAATATCAATTTTCAAAAGGATCGGATAATTTTTACAAAGGAGTACTACATATTTCCGCCATTTTGAAATATGACGTCATTTTATTTTTTTTTGTCCTATAAAACTCGCATATATCAATTTTCAAAGAGATCGGATAATTTTTACAAAAAAGTACATATTATGGCCGCCATTTTGAAATCTGACGCCATTTTATTTTTTTGTGTCCTATGAAACTTTCAAATACCGATTTTCAAAAGGATCGGATAATTTTTACAAAAAAGTATATATGGCCGCCATTTTGAAATCTGACGTCATTTTATTTTTTTGTGTTCTATGAAACTCTCAAATATCAATTTTCAAAATGATCGGATAATTTTTACAAAAAAGTACATACGGCCGCCATTTTGAAATCTGACGTCATTTTATTTTTTTGTGTCCTATGAAGCTCTCAAATATCAATTTTCAAAAGGATCGTATAATTTTTAGAAAGGAGTTCTACATATTTCCGCCATTTTGAAATCTGACATCATTTTATTTTTTTGTGTCCTATAAAACTCGCAAATATCAATTTTCAAAAGGATCGGATAATTTTTACAAAAAAGTATATATGGCCGCCATTTTGAAATCTGACGTCATTTTATTTTTTTGTGTTCTATGAAACTCTCAAATATCAATTTTCAAAAGGATCTGATAATTCTTACAAAAAAGTACATATGGCCGCCATTTTGAAATCTGACATCATTTAATTTTTTTGTGTGCTATAAAACTCTCAAATATTAATTTTCAAAAGAATCGGATAATGTTTACAAAAAAGTACATATGGCCGCCATTTTGAAATCTGACGCCATTTTATTTTTTTGTGTCCTATAAAACTCTCAAATATTAATTTTCAAAAGGATCTAATAATTTTTAGTGTGCTTTATTTCCTTAGTCTGATTTTATTACATTTATCCGAAACGTTACCGGAGAAAGACCTTTTGCCTGTGAAAATTCAAAAGTACGATTTGCACCTGGACGAACTCGGGCTGGTTACCATAATATTGTATTGTCACCGGAGCTACACATGTATGCAAAATTTCAACTCAATCGAATCATGGGAAGTGGGTAAAAATTCAAAAGTACGATTTACACCCGGACGAAAGCCGGGCCGGTCAGCTAGTTACCATAATATTGTATTGTCACCGGAGCTACACATGTGTGCAAAATTTCAACTCAATCGGATCATAGGAAGTGGGTGAAAATTCAAAAGTATGATTTACACCCGGACGAAAGCCGGGCCGGTCAGCTAGTTACCATAATATTGTATTGTCACCGGAGCTACACATGTGTGCAAAATTTCAACTCAATCGATCGCAAGATTTGTAACAAATATACGGGATCAAGCTAAATAAAACCACCGTTTAAAAAACAAAGCATCTACAACCTACTTATTTTTGCGTGATGCCAGAACATAGTTTTTATTTGAGAATCAGTTCGGTTGCTTTTGCGTGATGCCAGAATATTTTAAAACTCGCAGTCGCATAAGAGGTTATTTACTTGAAAAAAATCATGTAAATCGGATCAGTGGTTCTCGAGTTATAAGCGTACAAAGGGACATAGAGACAGAGAAAATCAAATT
Source organism: Mongoloraphidia duomilia (assembly GCA_039654895.1). Lineage (NCBI taxonomy): Eukaryota > Metazoa > Arthropoda > Insecta > Raphidioptera > Raphidiidae > Mongoloraphidia > Mongoloraphidia duomilia. The sequence continues at coordinate 45,917,181 of CM077516.1, read as the reverse complement.
GTTCGGGAAGGTATGATGAACGTCGAGAAATTTTGGTCCGATCCGATCGACGTCAATAATTAGTTACACGTCATTTTAACTCAGTAGGCCAGGGTTTTTAAACTTAAATTCAAACATCAGCAGTCAAAAAATTGAATAACTATATTTAAATAATGCAATATAAGATAGAGCATACGCTATCTTCCAATATCCATATCACACTGTGCAACAGACAAGGACAACCGAAACAAGTTCGCGATTTATTAGATAAAGTCGCATTTATTTAGTTCAATAATCATAAAAATCTGTATAAAAAAACTGTTTTGACACAATATTATACATGAAATCTATCTAAAATTTTCTGCTCTTTCGTTTAAGACAGGTTTCGAATCGATCTGACTTAAATTGAGCAAACTATAAGCAAAAAACACCGTTTTTTCTAATTTGCTCCCCTCTGGGGCCAAAATTCAAAAATCGGGCGACGTTAGGATCAAATAGACCCTGAGAGGAATCGAACAAAAAAAAGTTTTTTAAAATCGGTTAACCCGTTTGGGCTGTACGACTGATACAAAAAATCCGTTACAGACTCACAGATTCACAGATTCACAGACAAAGCGAGTGTATATAGGCGCTTCTAGCTTCGCTAAGATCGCGCCTAAAAACCCGTGGTGTGAGTTTAGCTAATAATCTCTTCTCTATGGTATAGCTATATTCACAACAAATCCGATGATGTTGTGACATCATTGGATTTTTCCGCTTACTACCCCTACCCTCTCTCGCGTCTGGCCTAGCGTCACTTTACAACAATATAATGATTAACCTCCTATACTAGTCTAGCAATCTTGTAGACTGACGACTTATACGTTGGTTGACGTACTACCACTGAGGTAAAATCTATAGAGGACGCATATCGTATACAACCGCTTATACAAAATTGAAGCCGGGTTTGACGTCACAGGGCCCATCAAACATGGCGGCAAAACACGGAATGGATTGGGAATATTATTCTCTTCTTCTCACATATAAAATGTAAGCCTCATTACAATGGCGACTGGCTTCACCTTTAAATTCTTATACTCCCTCTATAGTTTTAACTTTTAACCTCAGTGCCAGGGCCCGCCAGCCTTATGACGTCAACTGGTTGATTACAATTTTATGCTATATTGTGAACAGAGATGGCGCTGTTACAATAATACTTCATTTTTAAACTGCATAGTTGGTAGTATAGATATCATTTTTGACAACTGCACCTGTCTACCGGTGAAAATTTAAATTTGATGTGTCATGTGATGTCAGTAGTTTCGTTATTCCGTTGACACCTGTGTTAGAAGATACGGTTTTTGATAAAAATATATTTGTTATTAATAAAAAAATGGTTCGGTGCAATGTGAAAGGACGCAATAGAAAATCAGAAAAAGATACAGATCATTCTTTTTATAGCCAAATGGTGTTTTAATGTAAGTAAATTATACTTTAAATATATTAGGTATAGTAAGGTTACAATTAGATCCCGTTTTACTAAACTTCGAAAATTTACTTGAAAATTTAACTTAACATTCGTCATTCTCATTACACCTTGCTTAATATTGCTGTTTTTGTTATAAATAACCAATGTTTACTTAAATAAATTATTATCCTTCAAAATTTTATGTTGGTTAATGATCATTTTGTACAATTCATAATTATTTATACTCAATATATCTGGTGATGTGCCATTTCTTTTCTTATTTAAGTATATAAAAAGGAGACGTGATAATATAAATGTAATAAATTGATTTATAAATTTATTATATAGACGCCAAAAATGGATAGAGTTTGCTGAGTACGAGGGACCTTCAAATAATGTACGAATATGTTCGGATCATTTGAAAAGGCAGTATTTAAGAAAAAACACGCCACCAAAACGACTATTAGTCCCAAAAGCATTGCCTACTGTATGTCCAGCTAGTAGAACAATGGAGACTTGAAAAGTTGTGCCAATGACCAAGAAACAATTATTGAATATTATTATTATTTTTGTATACCTAGTTACTAAGCAAATAAAAAAGTCATATCGAGCTGCAAAATACAATAAACACGTTTTTTCATTAAAATTCTCATTTTACTTATTTAATCACGGAATACTTAAAAGTAATTGTAATTTATTTATCAGTTTGAATTTAATGCCACAGGAGAAATGCGTCATTCGCATTTCTTAAAATAGAGCGCATTTCGATTCAAATTAGATAAATGGTTACAATTAGTTTTATATTCAAATAATTAACACACACATATATTAATATATATATTAACCTATATATATATATATATATATATATATATATATATATATATATATATATATTAAGCCTATATATATATATGAACGGTTTGTGTCCTCACTTAATAGGGTTCCCGGGTGAACAGAGATGGCGCAAAGCGTGTTCAAAACTTATAACGGAGCTTCGCGTTCTCTACTTTTATGTATTCCGTGCTCAGTGCCAAAGAGGTTAGAGGATAGGATAAAGAGGAAGCAGAAAATTATAAATTGTGACTTGTAAGTGACATCTGGATTCTCAGGCTACAACTACCTTCGCGGGGGTGACGAGGAAAGAATGACTGAACTTTTTTGCTCTTTTGACCGTCAAGAAAATGATGAAAATTAGTTATTTTAATTTTTAAAATTATCTGTTGCTTATTTGTTTAAATTAATTGATGTTTAGAACAATAACAATATTTAAAATACTTCCGTAGTAGTATATAGTCTATGGGTTAAAGAGGATTATGGGTAAGTTTAGACGTGGGTCGTTACGTTATTTTCAAGAAACGTAACGAAACCAGTGACTTGGTCGGCGTCACCTGTTTCAAAACTAGTGATTTTTGTAACTAGTTATTTTTATTCAGCTACTGTGATTGCTTGCATAAATACCTCCACCAGTTACCAACTATACAGTTACACACGAAACGAGACGAAACTAAAATACATTAAATCACTATCTAAGTGTTTGTAGCTATACACTGTGCGTGTTCGGGTTACTTCGGATTTATTCGTGTCACTGTCACCCGCTCTCGCTTAGTAACGCATTTGCAAAAATCACTACTTGTAATGTAACTCGAAACTAGTGATTCGGTTACATACCGCGTAGCTAGTTATTGTAACTAGTGACGTGAAATAACGACCACGTCTAGGTAAGTTCGGGACTCGGGTCTCCATTACTTGTCAACCTCAAAAAAGAATTTTTGTAACTTCTGAACAGTAACAAGGGATTGTAAATACATGACGTGTTCTATTTCGTTATGAATTTGATAATAGTAACTTAAATAATCAAGAAGATGAAGGAATAACTCAGTTGAGTGTGCCAAAATTTACTCCTTTTTGATCAGTGCTTATTAAAGGAAGATTTTGAACCAAAGCAACCGAAATGACTAATGAGACTACTTTTGATAGATGCCGTGCATGTACACTAGTCGCGACCTTAATAAAGTAAAACACTTGAGTTTTTCAGTGTAAGTTCACAAAAAGTCAGTAGCTTAGCGACAAATTTAGTTTTAATAGGTAAATGTAAATGTCAAAAATTAAAAGAAATCATTGTCGTTTAAATGCCTCGAAATTATTAAAACGATGAACAAAAAAGAAGAATTATTGCAAGATTGGAGGAAGGAATTTGCTAGTTACAAATATTATCAAATCTTTTTATGCTTTAATTGAATAAAATTGAGTAATTTGGATTGTATAATAAACAACTGAGGTATTTTGATAATAATTTTTTATTGAATTTTTAGGATGTAACCATAGTAATTGATACATTACTATCAAAAGCCAAATTACAATAATATGCGAAAATTAAAAAAACCGGTAACTAGATGATACAGGTGTAAAATTTTATTAAGTCCGCGACTGTACATATAGTCCAGTCAAAATAGACCAAAAAATAGTGGTAAGCTTACAATAATTCGCATAGAGCTAAATATTGGTATAGGTCTTTGGTACAATATTATAAGTAAAATATCAAAAGTCCCCATCGATCCCAGTGTGCTAAAAAATTTATTCAAGGTGAAAGGTCACAAATATCGGTTTTTTGCATTTTTCTCGTAAACGGTAAGTGTTATCATAAAAATAGCTTATACAATCTTGTAAAGGATACAATTCTCTACAACTTTTGTATAAACATTTTTTGTCTACGATTCAGAGTTTTGCTTATTTAAGTACCCGCGGCTTCCTCCCACTCGATTTTACATAACGGAATTATGCTGCTTTCCGATGGCTTAACATAATGATTTGTACATTAATTTTAAGTTGAACTTTAAGTTAACGATTAATAATAATTTAAATTAGAGCACTGTAGTTCTCTAATTATAAGTAACCAAACATACAAATCGACAGCCGTGAAACAGGCAAGACAGACAATTTTTTTTCGAAAAAACGATATTCTTACTTGACATCAATTATAAAGGCCATTCGTAAAGTAATTTTGTAAAAAAAATTCACAAGGGTTAAGAGAGTGCGAATTAAGTATGAGCTGTATGCATTTGCATACCGTATAACGCATTCTAGTAATAGTAGCTACATTTTTAATTTTTTTTACAAAACTTCTTTATGAATAGTTTTTATAACAATTATAATGACTATTCGTAAAGGAATTTTGAAAAAAAAAATTAAAAGTATTGCTACTGCGGGGCTACTCTTAGTAGAGTTCGTTATACGGTATATACTAATGCATACTCATACTTAATCCGCATTCTCTCAGCCCTTGTGATTTTTTTTTACAAAATTACTTTACGAATGGTCTTTATAATTGATGTCAAGTAAAAATATCGTAAAATCGAGTGGGAGGAAGCCGCGGGTACTTAAATAAGTAAAACTCTGAATCGTAGACAAAAAATGTTTATACAAAAGCTGTAGAGAATTGTATCCTCTACAAGATTGAATAAGCTATTTTTATGATAACACCTACCGTTTACGAGAAAAATGCAAAAAACCGATATTTGCGACCTTTGACCTTGAATAAATTTTTTAGCACACATGGAATCGATGGGGACTTTTGATATTTTAAGTATAATAGTGTACCAAAGACCTATACCAATATTTAGCTCTATGCGAATTATTGCAAACTGAAATGTTTATTTTGACCGGACTAATAGGGATGTTCCGATACCATCAAAGTATCAAATCATTTCGCGATACTACAAATATGAGTACTCCAAAAGTATCGATACCTACTCATATCGATACTTTTTTAATTTGTTTTTATGCAAATGAAGTAATGCTGAGTATACATGATATTTTACTTGATTGTTTATTTTATGTAGGTAGTCTAATAAAACACGTTAAATGTTTTTATTTCTTTATTAAGGATAATCTCTAAACAAAAAAGTCACCTTTTGGAAGGTTTCCCAAAACGATTAACGAACGTCGAACAGATGACGCCCCATGGATGAAGGGTAGCGCGAGGAGCGGAAGGCAGTACTATAGGTACAAACAAATAATCCAGACTCCAGTTACTACTCACTCAGTCACTACTTGAATATGCGTAATGCGCGTCAAATCGATTCGGTACAAGTACTTTTCTTTCAATACTGTAAGTATCGAAAGAATGATTTGATTCTAAAAGTACTAGGTATCGAAACAAAAGTATCGATACCTTACTTGTATTGGATCATCCCTACATGTACATATGAAACCTATACTGCTGATAGATCAAAAATCGTGAAGCCAACATAGGTGCAGGTATATATTTCTGTCTTTTTATGCGGCCTCAGCTGGCTGGTTCCTGATTGACTACTGTTATAGATAAAGACATTTTGTCCGAATGAAATAGAGATATCTTTAATTTCAACATTTTGGTCAGATGAACGCCCGTAGATCGGACCAATGACATCATCGGAATAAATGCGGAATTCCTTCGTCAAAAGAGACGCGGATATATTTTTGTTCTCTTTGTTGGCTTCACTTACCACAAATTGAGTAAATAGACAAAGCTTGGTATATATTTTATGAGTATATGATGCCGTACCATTGGCCATCTGTTGACTAGCATCGGAAGCTATATTATTTAATCTTTGAATCATAGATAATAGGTAGTTTTATAGATAGACCACTCGACCTTCAAGGTCAAATTTACGTTTTTAGTTCTTACACGACTCACTAATGCTTATGGCGCTGCTGGTACTACTACGTGCCTGCAGGCGTTTCCATAGATCCTCTATTACAAGCCCACTATTCCCAGGTTCTTATTTGTAAAAATTTTGGAGCATACAAGTAATTCAAGAATTACAAGGCGCGATATTCATGTAGGTACTGTGTGTAAACGGTTTTACCGAACATAGAGAAAATAAATAAGATTTACAATTTTGTAGTAGGCTATAAGCCATAAGACCTAATGTAGGAATATGTGTATTGGATTACATAGAAAAAATAGTCCAGTGAATTTTTTAAAAAATTTTCCATAGCAACGGTTGACTATTAAGCGTAACTCGAATTTATCAAAGATATAAATAATACAATTAAAAAGTTATTATTTGATCGCCATTTTGAAATCTGACGCCATTTTATTTTTTTGTATCTTATTAAATTCTCAAATATCAATTTTCAAAAGGATCGGATAATTTTTACAAAGAAGTATATACCTATGACCGCCATTTTGAAATATGACGTCATTTTATTTTTTTGCGTCCTATAAAACTCGCAAATATTAATTTTCAAAAAGATCGGATAATTTTTACAAAAAAGTGCATACGGGCGCCATTTTGAAATCTGAAGTAATTTTATTTTTAGTGTCCTATGAAACTCTCGAATACCGATTTTCAAAAGGATTGGATTATTTTTACAAAAAAGTACCTACATATGGCCGCCATTTTGAAATCTGACATAATTTTATTTTTTTGTGTCCTATGAAACACTCAAATATCAATTTTCAAAAGGATCGGATAATTTTTACAAAAATGTACGTATGGCCGCCATTTTGAAAGGAGTACTACATATTTCCGCCATTTTGAAATATGGCGTCATTTTATTTTTTTGTGTCGTATAAAACTCGCAAATATCAATTTTCAAAAGGATTGGATAATTTTTACAAAAAAGTACATAATATTATGGCCGCCATTTTGAAATCTGTCGACATTTTATTTTTTTGTGTCCTATGAAACTCTCTTAAAAAATTGTGTTTTAAAGACCACCAACAGCTAAGGTTATTTGGGCGGCGGGCCTAGCACCAATTAATATTTTCAATTCATTATTTTTTTTAATAATAAATGGAAAATTCAATTGACACTTTTACCAGCTCTTGGGTTAGAACCCGGGAATTGGGGATTTGTAATAGAGGATCCATAGCAACGCCATGTAAACAACAGCATTGCTACACGCTCGGCCATTCTCAAGCCCATATAGTTGAAATTGCATATAAATGTGTATAAAAAAACTATTTTGACACAATATTATACATAAAATCTATCTAGAATTTTGTCCTCTTTCTATTAAGACAGGTTTCGAATCGATCTGACTTGAATTGAGCGAACTATAAGCAAAAAACATAGTTTTTTTTTTTAATTTGCTCCTCTCTGGGACCAAAATTCAAAAATCGAGCGACGTTAGGATCAAATAGACCCCGAGAGGAATCGAACAAAAAAATTTTTTTTTAATTGGTTCATCCGGATGGGCTGTACGCGTGACACAAAAAAGCGTGACAGGTTCACAGACATACATACAAAGCGAGTGTATACAGGGTGCTGAATCGTTTTGCGCGTAATAGGGATTTAACCCGTCTGTTGATGACCTTAAACAAAAATTCGACTGATGACCAGTCCTATATTTCCCACCTAGGAAATATTTGCAAAAAATAAACACTCTTTTTTATTCTTTGAAAAAAAGCATGGCCCTCTTTTTTGTTTGGTGTTCTACTGATGGCTAGTAATATAGCAAAAATCATGGTTACCTCGATTTACGTACAATTTTCTTTTTTTAGTAAAATATTTTTTTTCTCGAAAACTATCTACATTTTAGAGAAAAAAAATATTTACATTTTTTTCATATTATAACATCTAGAATTCATTTATATTTTTTTTAACCTATGTTAATACGTGACATTGAAAACGTTTTTTTTAATATCTCAGGATCCACTGAACCGATTTGACTCAAAATCTAATCAGATCTAAGTTAAAGGCATGGCCGTATGTTGTTCCGGTTTTACGATATCGAAGGCGAAAAATGGACCACATACACACACACATACATACGATGTCTGTATGTGTGTGTGTATGTGGTCAATTAAAAATTATAGAAAATACTGAAAAAAATCTGTCAGGGTCAACCGATTTACAGATTTTTTCCCGCTATTTTCAAGCGCTTTGAGTTCGAAACACTTGATAATATACCCAAAAATCTGAAAATTGCTGATAACAACACTATTTTAATTTTTGAAAAGCTGTAACTTTTGAACGCGACGTTTGATTTTGATTTTTCAAACGTTATTCAATGCGGTTTTTTTAACACAAAAACTGATAAATAAAAAAAAAAATCCCGCAGTTGAAAAATGTTGCAGTTATCTTCAAAAAACATTTTTTTTTTTTTGAATATTTAAACGACTATAACTTTTGAACGCGTTGTTCGATTTTGATCTTTAAAACGGCATTCGACGCAGCTTTTAAGCTCTAAAAATATTGTAAGAGGTACAAAATCGATTTGTTGAGAAATCTCGAAGTTATTTTGAAAAACACTTTTTTCGAAATCTGTTGACTACGTAATCTCTCGAACGGATTAACCGATTTTGATCCGCTTAGCGGCATTCGACGCAGTTTTCTGAGGAGAAGAGCTGATTAGATTATGAAATCAATCGGTACAATATTCTAGAAGTTATTTAATAACTACAAATCATTATTTCTTATCTAACTAGCGTCTAACTGTACCATGTATGATGTACAGTTAAAACTAAAGGAAATTAAATATACACATTTCCCCCTTTTTAGGCGCGACCTAAGCAAATCTAGAAGCTCCTATATTATATACACTCGCTTTGTCTGAACGTCTGTCAATCTGTGAAGGTACAGCCCAAACGTCTTAGCCGATTTTATAAAACTTTTTTTTGTTCGATTCCTCTCGGGGTCTATTTGATCCAAAGTCGCCCGATTTTTGAATTTTGGCTCCAGAGGGGAGCAAATTAGAAAAAACGGTGTTTTTTGCTGATAGTTTGCTCATTTTAAGTCAGATCGATTCGAAATCTGTCTTAAACGAAAGAGGAGAAAATTCTAGATAGATTTTATGTATAATATTGTGTCAACACAGTTTTTTTATACAGATTTATATGCAAATACAAATATAATCGCGAACTTGTTTCGGTTGTCCTTGCCTGTTGCAGTGTGATATGGAAATTGGAAGATAGCGTATGCTCTGTCTTATATTGTGATATTCTAAAATAGTATTTCAATTTTTTAACTGCTGATGTTTGGTTTTAACCGTTGAGTCACTGTTTTTACGATTAAAAATTTTGGAGCATACAAGTAATTCAAGAATTACAAGGCGCGATATTCCTGTAGGTACTGTGTTTAAACGGTTTTATCGAACATAGGGAAAATAACACTGAGAAGATTTATAATTTTGTAGTAGGCTATGAGCCATAAGAACTAATATAAATATGTATTGGATTACACAGAAAAAATAGTACAGTGAATTTTTTAAACAATTTTCCATAGCAACGGTTGACTATTAAGCGTAACTTAGAATCAGCTAAATAAAAAAAGTCGTGATGTGTCGTAAGACAACCGACAGAAGCTATGCTTCTTACGCATTGTATATAAAACCGAATTTATCAATGATATAAATAATACATTTAAAAAGTTATTATTTGATCGCCATTTTGAAATCTGACGCCATTTTATTTTTTTGTGTCTTATTAAATTCTCAAATATCAATTTTCAAAAAGATCGGATAATTTTTACAAAGAAGTATATACATATGACCGCCATTTTGAAATATGACGTCATTTTATTTTTTTGCGTCCTATGAGGGCTCTCAAATACCGATTTTTAAAAAGACCGGATCATTTTTGCAAAAAAGTACATATGGCCGCCATTTTGAAATCTGACGTCATTTTATTTTTTTGTGTTCTATGAAACTCTCAAATATCAATTTTCAAAAGGATCGAATAATTTTTACAGAAAAGTACATACGGCCGCCATTTTTAAATCTGACATCATTTTAGTTTTTTGTGTCCTATGAGATTTTCAAATACCGATTTTCAAAAGGATCTGATAATTTTTACAAAAAAGTACATATGGCCGCCATTTTGAAATCTGACGTCATTTTATTTTTTGTGACCTATGAAACTCTCAAATATCAATTTTCAAAAGGATCGGATAATTTTTACAAAAATACATATGGCCGCCATTTTGAAATCTGACGTCATTTTATTTTTTTGTGTCCTACAAAACTCTCAAATATCAATTTTCAATAGGATCAGATAATTTTAAAAAAAAAGTACATATTATGGCCGCCATTTTGAAATCTGACGCCATTTTTAGTGTATTTGCCATAATATGGCACATACACTATTGGCGTCGGTCGGATGGCGGGACCTAGGGGTCGGACCAAAATTTCTCGACGATTCATACCCCCCTGAACAGTTTGCCACCATTTTTGAAAATGTTTATATATACAGGGTGAGTTCGACCACCCGTATCAGTCGTTTTTTTCGAAAATGGTTAGTCGTAGAGAGTTGTGTCAAAAATTTGTATTATAAAAGCCCTAATAAAGAATCGAATGGTGATAATTTTTTTTCCGGGAAGGTCGGCTTCCCTATTAGTATGCTTCAGAATGTCCAGAACTCCGGAATTACAAATGTAACGATACGTCGAAAGTGGTATTGTTGAAAAAATCTTTAAAAATTAGCAAGTTTTGTACGGACTTTTTTTTTATTACTGCCACCCCTGTTAAGTAATATTTGTTTGAAATTACTAAATTAAAATGTCATAATAACGAACTTTTTAAAAGTCCGCATTTAAAATCTAGTTACCTATCTATCGATCATGAAACACTGAAGAAGTACACTCACAGTAAAACCAGAAGAGCTCAGTAGTATGTATTAAAGAGTAAATGGAAGACAGTTTGAACACTTGTGACAATGTCTAAGGCCGCTAGATTTTTAATGCCGACTTCCATCGTTATTATGAAATTTTGATTTAATAATTTCATACGATTGTTAACTTAACAGGGGTCGCAGTAATTAAATAATTTTTCCTACAAAACTTGCCTATTTTTTAAAGAGCTTTTCAACCTATCGTGCTTTCTAAAATTCCGGAGTTTTGAAAATATAACAATTTATATTTATACTTACAGAAATTTACAGGGGTGGCAGTAATAAAAAAAATTTTCCTACAAAACTTGCTTATTTTTTAAAGATCTTTTCAACAATACCACTTTCGACCTATCGTTACATTTATAATTCCGGAGTTTCGGACATTCTGGAGCAAATTAATAGGGAAGCCGACCTTCCTGGAAAAAAAATTATCACCATTCGATTCTTTATTAGGGCTGTTATAATACAAATTTTTGACACAACTCTCTACGACTAACCGTTTTCGAAAAAAACGACTGATACGGGTGGTCGAACTCACCCTGTATATGTGTGTACACGATAACTCTCGACAGACTTAATCGATTTAAACGAAATTTGGTACACACATTGGAACCCATCACCGCATGAAGCCTATTTAAAATGGGCCCGATCGGACCATTTTCAGGGTTGTATTTAAGGGTTCTAAAAAGTTTTTGGGCCCAAAAATACCGAAAAAATTGTCAGAATCGTTTCAAAATTGAAATTTAACTCTTTAGTAAAGATTAAAATGTGCTGCTAAAATTTTAATAAAATCGGCCCGACAGAACCGGACTTTTTTTTTTTTTATGAAAACACTAGTTTGCGGATAGTGATTTACTTACTGAAGGGTGTATTTAATTTCGTACAGAGGTTGCATTGATAATAATATTGAAATTAAGAAAAAAAATATTATTTTAAGGGATATATTAAGGGGTTAAATTTTTTATTTTGTCCAAAAACAAACCTAAGTTCACGTATTAAAGCCACAAGGCCTGTATTAGCAAATACACTATATTGTCGGCTGGGTTTGGCACTGCGACCCGAGTTTTTATTTTTTTGTGTCCTATAAAACTCTCAAATATCAATTTTCAAAAGAATCGGATAGGTAATTTAAAAAAAAAGTGCTTATGGCCGCCATTTTGAAATCTGACGTAATTTTATTTTTTTGTGTCCTGTAAAACTCTCAAATATCAATTTTCAAAAGGATCGGATAATTTTTGCAAAAAAGTACATACGGCCGCCATTTTGAAATCTGACATCATTTTATTTTTTTGTGTCCTATGAAACTTTCAAATACCGATTTTCTAAACTCTAAAAGATCAGATAATTTTTACAAAAAAGTACATATGGCCGCCATTTTGAAATCTGACGTCATTTTATTTTTTTGTGACCTATGAAACTCAAATATCAATTTTCAAAAGGATAGGATAATTTTTACAAAAATGTACATACGGTCGCCATTTTGAAATCTGACGTCATTTTATTTTTTTGTGTCTTATGAAACTCTCAAATATCAATTTTCAAAAGGATCGGATAATTTTTACAAAGTAGTACTACATATTTCCGCCATTTTGAAATATGACGTCATTTTATTTTTTTGTGTCCTATAAAACTCGCAAATATCAATTTTCAAAAGGATCGGATAATTTTTTCAAAAAAGTACATATTATGGCCGTCATTTTTAAATCTGACGTCATTTTATTTTTTTTGTGTCCTATAAAACTCTTAAATATCAATTTTCAAAAGAATCGGATAATTTTTTCAAAAAAGTACATAAAGTACATAAAAGGGCGGCTACATGTACTCTTTTGTAAAAAATATCCGATTCTTTTGAGAATTGATATTTGAGAGTTTTATTAGACACAAAAAAATAAAATGGCGTCAGATTTCAAAATGGCGGTCAATTAATAACTTTTCAATTGTATTGTTCATAGCTTTGATAAATTCGGTTTTATATACCTACAATGCGTAAGAAGCATAGCTTCTGTCGGGTGTCCTATGACACCTCATGACTTTTATATTGAGCAGGTTCCGAATTATTTTTAATAGTCAACCGTTTCTATGGAAAATTGTTTAAAAAATTCACTGTACTGTTTTTTCTATGTAATCCAATACATATTTACATTAGGTCTTATGGCGCTTAGCCTACTACAAAATTGTAATTCTTCTCAATGTTATTTTCTCTATGTTCGGTAAAACCGCGTTTACACACAGTACTACCTATACGAATGTCGCGCCTTGTAATTCTTGAATTACTTGTATGCTCTAAATTTTTTTAGATTACTCTTAAAATAATATAATACAAATTAACAAAACTAAGGATATTGAATTTATCTTAACTCTTTAAACCGGACTTGTAGTTCCTGAGATTAGCGCGTTCAAACAAAAAAAGAGTTTATTTTTTTTTGTTTGAACGCGCTAATATCAGAAAGTACCAATCCGATTTGAAAATTTTTTTTGTTAGATAGCCCGTTTATTAAGGAGGGTTATAGGCTATTCGAGTTTTTTAATAGTTAAAAGCTTGAAAAAATGCTTTTTTTTCATTTTGGTAAATTTTGGCGATTTTCTAAGTTCTGTAGAGCCAGTAAAATGGGAACATTAACATATTTGACCAGTGCATTTTGAAGTAAATTTTGTGCCCTTTAATTTTGAATAGGACCCTTTTTTCGATAGGACCAGCCGTTTCCATGTTATAAGCAAGAAATCGGAAAAAGTGCAAAAAAATCGTGGTTTTTAGCCCAGCAAAACTCCCCCGCCCTGTTTTAGAGGTCGCAAACTTGGATTTGACATCTCCTAAACATGCTTGAGGACACAAAAAAATAAAATCATTTGCTGCACGAAACACAAGGTGGACTTCCTCTCGTGACTGGACTAATTAGCAAATACATTATATTGTCGGCAGGGTTTGGCACTACGATCCGAGTTTTTTTTATGTAGCAGGTTCCGAGTTACGCTTAATAGTCAACCGTTGCTATGGAAAATTATTTTAAAAAATTCACTGTACTATTTTTTCTATGTAATCCAATACATATTTACATTAGGTCTTATGCCTCATAGCCTACTACAAAATTGTAAATCTTCTCAGTGTTATTTTCCCTATGTTCGGTAAAACCGTTTACACACAGTACCTACATGAATATCGCGCCTTGTAATTCTTGAATTACTTGTATGCTCCAAATTTTTTCTGTATACATGGGACAGCAACCTCATTATACATTTCTTTGCAAAATTTGTTCGAAATGGAGACCATGATTCTCTATATTATTATACAATTCACTGTTCATAATTCACATTGCTTGAAAATCGACGCACAGATGTGAGATGACAGAGCATAACTAACGATTCATATCCGAGTTCTAGAGCGATTATTCGATCAACTGAAAATTGAAAACGCAATTGTGGAGAACGCGACTTTTAACTCACCTGTACCCTAGGCGTACGCAGGGTGCATGAGAGGGCAGCTGCCCCCCCCCCCCCGTTCTGGTATACTGGAATAAAGTTTCTACTAATCCCATTTATTTCCCGTTATTGAGCTTTGACGCCTAAAAATTCCCCGAATGGCACTTAGAAAGTTTGACCTTATGTTTATGACCTAATTGTAAAATGATAACCGAATTTCCATGTTACTGCCATAAATACCCCCCCCCCCCGTATAAAATTTTGCGCACACCCATACCTGTACCTATATAAATTAAAAATCCAAACAATTATGGGAATAATTTCGAAATCACAATGTAGGTACCTAACATTCTTGTGCAGTTTAAAAAGCGCTTTTAAATTATTTCAAAATAATTCACACAAAGCCGGCTTTCATTTATGAAAACATTGAATAGAATAATATGTTTACCTATATACGTATAATTTGTGGCAGACGAACTGATGAACTGTTTGCCGAATAATGAAATTGCAAACATTGTAAATTCGCATTGTAGCAGCAAAACAATGGGCAACTCTTTTCTCTAATAATTAATGTAACTCAGTTTATTTATAGTTTGGGGAAAACTGCTCTTAACTCAAATTTTCGGTATATACAACACATTTTGATGGTTTCTATATGTAAAAAGGGTGCTGAAACCGAAAATGATGGATATACCGTTCATACCCTTGAGCGTTTTTTGATTTGATGTCATCAATAAGGCGGTGCAGATTGGGGGTGACTCGCAACAATTAACGGAATGTCGAACGGTTTCCACACTAATTATGTGCATGTTAGGTATAAAATGAAAGCTCTTAACACCATTATTTAATGAAAACTAATTTAAAATGCTTTATAGTGCTATAACTTGTACACAGAGACGCCACATGTCGTTTAAATATCGCATTGACTTTAATAAGTTATTGCGCTTTGATGTGTCGTTCAAGGTTTCTCTGATTTTAAAATTTTGTTTAAATTGACGTATATGTTCGTTCTGAATAAAAAAAAATTTCATTCAAGGAGGGAAGAGTGGGTAAGAGCTTATTACTGAGTCCGGTAAATTTACCTTGCACCAAATGGGATAGTTATGATTTTTTGCCGTGTTGTATATGACGGTGGCCTAATGAAAAATCCAAGTTTTCGATCACGAATGTGGATGCCGCCACCCTACAGACACAATTTTTCCAATATAGTGCTTTTTGACTTAAAATTTGAATACTAGACGCGAAGTGTCTTAGCATAAAGTGTTTTCCGAATTTTTCGATACATTTAGATAGGCCATGAATTGGTCTATAACCCCCCTGTGAGAATCTCATATTTCTTGAAAGCACTTTTTGCTAGGGAACTTCCCGTCTAGTATTCAAATTTTAAGTCAAAAAGCACTATATTGGAAAAATTGTGTCTGTAGGGTGGCCGCAACCAGATTCGAGGTCGAAAACTTGAACTTTTCATCAGGCCTTCGTCATATACAACATAGCAAAAAATTATAACTATCCTATCCCTTCGTCATATACAACATAGCAAAAAATCATAACTATCCCATTTGGTGCAAGGTATCCGTAGGATGTATAAATTTACCCGAGTCAGTAATAATCTCAGAAGCGCTTAAGTACCACGTCTTTCCCACTCTCCTCTCCTTTAATTGACTTTTTTCATTCAGAACGAAAATATACCTACGTCAATTTTTACAAAATTTTAAAATTAGAGAAACCATGAACGAATCATTAAAGCGCAATTACTATTTAAAGTTGCTGCCATAGACATAGAAATTTAGGGACGTAGTACAAGCGAGTGGGGTGGTTGCTATTAAGGGTGGCGGTGAGGATGCAAGTGTGCCCACATTCTATTGGTCGCTTCAGTTGCGCAAGCGCTGTACGAGCAATTGAGCATGCGCAAAGACGCGGCCAATAGAACGTGGGCACATACATAGCATGGACATGTTCATAAGACAGACATGCACCCTCCCCTGAATGGCTTCCCCCCTCGTCTAAAGTGGCACTTTATACTACATCCCCCGATTTCTATATCTATGGTTGCTGCGCTATTTAAATGACATGTGACGTCACTGTGTACAAGTTATGGCACTTTAAAGCATTTTAAATTAGTTTTCATTAAATAATGGTATCAAGAACTTTCATTTTATAACTAGCATGCACATAATTAGTGTGAAAATCGTTCGACATTCCAATAATAGTTGCGCGTCATCCCCAGTATGCACCGCCTTATTGATGACGTGGCGTCTTACGTTGACGTAAATTAAAAATGTCGGAACTGTGGAAATACCTACTTTAAAAAGAATCAATCAACTAAAAACGAAGTGATTTGTAACATTTACGAAAAACTACTCAAATATACAATCAGTAGGGACGAGTACAGCGGATTTTACGTCAAATTTTGATTGGTCGGACGGTTAACCGATTTTAACCGACCAATCAGTTGATCGGTTTTTAGTAGATCGATCGATGAACCGGTTTTTAACCGATCGACCAGTTAAGCGGTTTACGTGCCCAGCCTTAGTACTTACCAAGTGTAGTAAATATTTTTTTGCCATACCCACTACAATGTAGCTACTTTCGATGTATGTATAACGGCCTTTAATGAGTCATTTAATAAGCAGGTGTGCGGAAAATCTGTTATTTTCCGCACTAACGTAGAAAATAACGGTTGCCATAGCAACTTCTGTTTATTAGCTCTATACGCCTTCGTACGCTTGCGTGCGCCTGTCATTACTTACTTGCACGAACTTCGCAGCACACTGTAGAAGGAAAGGTGACGACGCAAATGAACTGTCAGAAATTTTTTTAAATGACGTGAAAAGTAGGTATTTTCTAGTGGGTATGGCAAAATATACCATATATGTCTCGTACGTAATGGTATTGCGGCTCATGTGACTGTAAAAACGAGCGATAGCGAGTTCTTGTATACTGTCATCACTCGATGTAATATCCCCCATTAGTATTACGTATTTAGACATACAATCTAATATTCTATATATTTTTGACTTTAATAAAAAAAAATTATAAACAGTGACCAGTCTAATATATGTGGATATATTTTGTTCTAAAATAAATAAAAAAGACCGCTCGTGCTTCATAATTATTTAATTTTTCAATATTTATATACTAGTTATTATAAGATCATTGCATCATTTAAGATATATAATACAACACTTTATATAATATTATAATTAGTTTTTTTTTGTATATAAGAAATGTTTTTTCTTTTTGTTAAAAATGTGCTGTTATTTACATTTTTGCATTATTGTTTCTGAGTAATAAAACACTATTTTTCTGTTTTTAATTTTTAATGCCGCAAATGTAAAACACACACTCACACATGTACAAAAATTTCTTCAGACCTAGTAATATTATTTATTCCATGTTATTAAATTAAAAAAACGTATTTAAATTAGTGCTCCACTAACAGAGACTTCAGTTTGTTTCTTAAAATGTTGAGTTCAATTTTAATTAATAAATATAAGTTTTCTTCACTTTATAAATAAATAAGTACATTTTTTAATATTAATTTTAACGAGTTAATTAGCACATATACATTATTTTGAAAATATTAATTTAACTTTTTAATTTGCTGGCCTGATAGGCTGATCTTATTTTAATGTTCTTATTTTTTTCATTTTCTCACTACAACATGCCGATATTAAAACAAAAGAATGCCTTCTTCATATTATTTCTACATGGTCCCATCAAGAACATTAAAATAAGGTTTCACTAAGAAAATAATAACTAGTGGAGTGTGTGAGTTGGAAAAACCTCGAAAAATGCAAATATTTTGCAATGGAACGAGACTGCCTCTCCTCCCCCGTTTTTGAGGATGCTGAGTACTATGGTGGTGGTAGAATTTCTCTTTAGAGTTGCAAAACCCGCAATTTGTCAAAAATCACCCCCAAAAGGGGTCAAACGCTTTCATTACTATTTCCACAAGCCAGATCTTTCGAGGATACAGAAGACAGTGGTGGTAGTAGGAATCCCTCTCGCACCCCACCAATCCCCCAAACCGCCAAAAAACACTCTCGAAAGGGGTGAAATTATGTCTTTTCTTCTATCAACGATAAAAATCTGTCTAACGACCGTTCTAGAGGGAGCTGAGCACGTTAGTGGCAGTTAAAACTCTCCTCGCGCCCCGCCAACTTCTAAAAAGACAAAAAAACACCCTCGAAAGGGGTGAAAATATGTTTTTTCTTCTATCAACGATTAAATAAATATACCGCCCGTTTTCTATATCCAATGATTCAATAGACCTGTTTTTGTCATGTAGGTACATTGTACCTACAATTTAAACTACAATTATGCAATTCTTGTTTTGCAGCTAGATGGGAAAGGAAGACAATCACAATCAACGTTCTGAAAAAAGATGAAACACGTTATCGTCAGACCCGGAGCTTCAATAATTTTTAGATAAAAAAATTGATTTATTCTCTCTTATTGTTTCTTGTCTGCTTGGGGGGTTGGAAGAGCGCGAGGAGAGTTTAAACTGACACCAACGTGCTCAGCATCCTCGAAAACGGGCGGCACTTGTATTTATTTTATCGTTGAAAGAAGAAAAACATTTTTTCAGCCCTTTCGAGGGTGTTTTTTGGCGGTTTGGGGAGTTCAGCATCCTCGAAAACGGGAGATCAGGTAGGTCTGGCTTGTGGAAATAGTAATAAAAGTGTTTGACCCCTTTGGTGATTTTTGGCCAATTGGGGGGTTGTGCAACTCCAAAGAGAAATTCTACCACCACCACGGTACTCAGCATCCTCGAAAATGGGGGGGGAGTAGTCTCGTTCCATTGAAAAATATTTGCATGTTCGTCCGACTCACACAGTTCACTAAACGGTGAATAGTTTAATAACGTTTAAATTATAATTTGAAACTTTAAACATTATTTCAATTTATTCATTTTTTAAACATTCTCCGCACTTTTTTTAAAATTTTAATTGTGAATATTACTATTTTTACACGACAGTGTATCCAGAGAAGAGTTTTTACAATGTAAATGTGTATCATTTACTTAGTTAATGGCGCGAGATTGACCCGCAGCAAGTTTTTTCACAAGTTACATTAGAACTGCTTAAGCGGGGTATTACTTATAATACAGTAAACATATGATAATATCTTATATTTTATAATTTCACAAACTGAACTGTTATTTAAAATTTTTAGAAAATAAATAATCAACAAAGACAATATTATTTAAGTCTCAAACAACACACAGCTCAATTTAATAATATACACATGATAAATAACAATGGTAATAATATGATTGCTTAATATATAACAATAATGCATAGGAATATAGGATATTAACGTGCATCTGTATACATACAATAATAATATATTGGGATGTCCACAAATATATGCTATCGGAACAACATCATCTTAAATCTCAAAAGTATTCATTAATATTGATATGATCATACAGGCAGGCATCATTACTATTTGATAGGTACAGGCTTTAGTAGTATCGATACTTCACTGGTATCGAATCAGTTCTACATGGACAAGTAATTTTAAAAATGCACTGCGACCCTGCGAAGGTAGGTAATTTATAAATTGTACATACATAATAGAGAAGCTGTATGATTTTTTTATCGCATCGAAAATATACGTCAAATTGAATACAACTCGTTGAAGTGTTCAGTATTGATGCGTAACGTTTGTATTTGGTAGCGTATTCAAAGGCGACGCAACTTTGATATCACTAATTTCAAATCTGTAGACACCGTATACCAGCGACGGCCGACCTTTTTTATTTTATGAATTTTTTTGGGGGTGGATTGTGTTACATTCGCATTTATTGTACAGACGTTGAGATGGGATTTTCTGTCATTTTCCGAGTATTTGAATAGTGGACAATTTAATCCACTATTCAGATAATACTCGGAAGATGACGGAAAATCCCGTCGAAACGTCAGTACAATAAATGTAACATGCTATGCGGCGCAAATCGGACAAAGAAGGAGAAGATTTTTACAGAATATACTCTCTCGGCGGGTTTCGATGTCGAGCGCGCTTTTTTTGATTTAGCGACGGACGAAATCCGTCCGGATTTCGTAATAAAAAATTGCTTTATTTTGATCCTACGCTACTTCGAAGAAATTCACCTACCAATTGAAATATTATTAGTTACAATAATTGTAAGTTCGGTTGGATCATTATTTGCTGCGTTTTAAATGATAAAGTATAATAGTGTGCAGGGTGCGATTAGCTTTGTATTGAATTTATTATAAAATTTGAAGCAATTTTACGTTTATATTGACGTGGCTAATTGTTCTACAGAACAAAGACCAATAAAATCTGTAATAATAAAAAATTAACGTTTCGACCGTATGCTGCCTCTTTCATAAAAGCTCTGGAAGTGTCAACTGTCAGTCTGTCACACTGATAAAGTTATCATTGTGACTGATAACTGAATAACTGCAGGGTAGCCGTAGACTATATTATAATATCACTAGCGAACCCGTCCCGGCTTCGCTCGGGTGGTATGAAATTATGATTTAATAGCGGTCACCCATTACTCCGCTCACGTATATTTAGTATAGCTGATCCGGCAAACGTTGTTAATAATTTCTAGGAATAATTACATTACTCACTCGCTTCGCTCGTTCGTTTGAATTTTATTAATACAGTACTCACTCGCTTCGCTCGTTCGCTTGAATATTATAAATACACTACTCACTCGCTTCGCTCGTTCGCCATATATGTATTTTTTAAAGCTTAATATAAAAATCGCGATTAAAAATCAGGGGTTGATCGTATAAGGGTGAAAATTTAGAGTTGTATGTATTTTTCAATGCTGAATCATGAAAAAATTAAAACAAAAAATGTTGTCCAGAAAATAAAAAAAAAAATTTTGGGGTGGACCACCCTTAACATTTAGGGGAATGAAAAATAGATGTTGTCCGATTCTCCACCCTACCCGATAAGCACACAAAATTTCATCAAAATCGGTCCAGCCGTTTTGGAGGAGTATAATAACGTACACCGCGACACGAGAATTTTATATATAAGATATTATAATATGTATACACATGCAATACCGTTTTTTTGTAACACATGTATGAAATGTGCAACATATCGTGTGTCTAGTCGGCTACGTAAAATAATATATATCGCACGGCTGTAATATAATATGTATATTTGAACTAGCACGAAAAATATTTTATTCCATACGACTTTAGATAGGATGTGTGCATAAAATATTATTATATACACGGCTTCAAATATCTTATGCACGTATGCGTGCGCATGGGAACATTTAAGTATTGGTTGCTATGACAACGAAGTAAATACTCTCAGCCACAAAACACCTACAGCTGTCAGTGAGATTACGGTGTTTGAAATTGATTAAATAAAGCTCTAGAGTTGAAATTGTTGTACATTTCATACGTGTGTTACAAAAAATAATGTATACAACACGTACAATTATGTATATGACGCTCGTGTACCAGTATCACCCCTCGCGTGACGCGTCATATTATATATAATTGTACTTGTTGTATAAACTACTATTTTTACCATATTTTATGTAGTATTTATATAATTAAAGGCATTTGCGATGTTAATATACTGAATGATCAAACACTGTATTGATAGAGCCCATATACATAAAATAAATTTAGTACTTAATATTAATTAAAAAAAATAATAGGTATACAATAATTTATGTACTTTATTATTTTATATTCAATGTATTGATAAAGGATAACAATACACATTTATTTAACTCTAAATTTACTATATGCATACGGCCAATATGTTTTTCTTTGTTATTATTATAAAATATAAATAGGTACCTATCTATGTTACAGATAAATATTAGCTTACATTATGCGAAACATATGCATTTTTGTTAAGGTTTATTTTTTAAATTTAATTTGTTCAACACATTTAAATTCTAACATTTTTTTGAATTGGTCGTTAATCGTTAATGAGTACAGAGTTTTTGAACTAAGTGTACTTGTAGAATGTCAATTAATTGAAATCGGAATTAAATTGCTTCATTAATTAAAATTAGATAGTTTATTTTTTATATATTATAACATGATAAGATTAAATTAGGAAGAAATTAATTAAGTACCTACATACTTTTCTAACTTATTTTAAAATTTCCAGTTATTTTTATCATTAATAATAATAATAAAAAAAAACCCTGTCGACAAAATAGTAGAGTATCTGCTAATACAAGCGTTATGGCTTTATTATGTGAACTTAAATTTGTTTTTAGACAAAATAAAAAATTTACTCCTAATCCCTTAAAATAATTAATTTTTCCAAATTTCAATACTCGACATGAATCAATCTAACATCTACATCAAATTGTATAGGTCACCCTTCAGTAAGTAGGTAATTCACTATTCACAAACTGTTTTCATAATATTTATCCTGTCGGGCCGATTTTATTAATAAATTAGGGGCACTTTTTAATTACACAGGTACTACCAAAAAGTTAAACTTGAATTATACAACAATTCCGATGATTTTTTCGATGTTTTTGGGCCCAAAATTTGTTCCCAATCTCTTAAAATGGTCCGATTTGGCCCATATTAAAATAAATAGGCTTCGTGCGGCGATGGGTTTCAATGTGTGTACCAAATTTTGGTGGTCCGACCCCTAGGTCAATTAGTGTACGTGCCATATTACGGCAAATACACTAAAAATTTATACATTCATCAACTTTTTTACTTCCCACCTCTACTATGGTAGGGAAGTAATGGATTTAGTCCGAAAAAAATATTTCGAGATTTTAACAGATCTTCGCGTTTTGAGACCCTAGCAATCGTTTAAGATAATTTTCTGACTGATGTCTGTGTGTGTGTGTGTAGGTGGTCAATTTTTCGCCTTCGATATCGTAAAAACGGAACAACATACGGCCATGTTGATTGTTCTATTGTGTTTATCAGCCTTTAACTTAGATCTGATTAGATTTTGAGTCAAATCGGTTTAGTGGATCCTGAGATATTAAAAAAAACGTTCTCAATGTCACGTATTAACATAGGTAAAAAAAAATATAACTGAATTCTAGATGTTATAATATGAAAAAAATGTAAATATTTTTTTTCTCTAAAATGTACAGTTTTCGAGAAAAAAACTATTTTACTAAAAAAAATAAAAATTGTACGTAAATCAAGGTAACCATGATTTTTGCTATATTAAGCTAGCCATCAGTAGATCACCAAACAAAAAATTCGACTGATGACCAGTCCTATACTTCCCACCTAGTAAATATTTGCAAAAAATAAACACTCTTTTTTTTTATTCTTTGACTAGGCCCAAATAGCCTTAGCTGTTGGCGGTCTTTAAAACACAATTTAATTTTTATTCTTTCAAAAAAGCATGGTCCTCTTTTTTGTTTGGTGATCTACTGATGGCTATAATAGCTAAATATAGCAAAAATCATGGTTACCTTGATTTACGTACAATTTTCTTTTTTTAGTAAAATATTTTTTTTCTCGAAAACTATACATTTTAGAGAAAAAAATATTTACATTTTTACTTCCCACCTCTACTATGGTAGGGAAGTAATGGATTCAGTCCGAAAACAATATTTCGAGATTTTAACAGATTTTCACGTTTTGAGACCCTAGCAATCGTTTAAGATCATTTTCTGACTGATGTCTGTATGTGTGTGTTTATGTGTGTATGTGTGTATGTGTGTGTGTGTGTATGTGGTCAATTTTTCGCCTTCGATATCTTAAGAACGGAACAACATACGGGCATGCCGATTGTTCTATTGTGTTTATCAGCCTTTAACTTAGATCTGATTAGATTTTGAGTCAAATCGGTTCAGTGGATCCTGAGATATTCAAAAAAACGTCCTCAATGTCACGTATTAACATAGGTAAAAAAAAATATAAATGAATTCTAGATGTTATAATATGAAAAAAATGTAAATATTTTTTTTCTCTAAAATGTATAGTTTTCGAGAAAAAAAATATTTTACTAAAAAAAATAAAAATTGTACGTAAATCAAGGTAACCATGATTTTTGCTATATTAAGCTAGCCATCAATAGATCACCAAACAAAAAAGAGGGCCATGCTTTTTTCAAAGAATAAAAATTAAATTGTGTTTTAAAGACCACCAACAGCTAAGGTTATTTGGGCCTAGTCAAAGAATAAAAAAAAGAGTGTTTATTTTTTGCAAATATTTACTAGGTGGGAAGTATAGGACTGGTCATCAGTCGAATTTTTTTCTTATTATAACATCCAGAATTTATTTATATTTTTTTTTACCTATGTTAATACGTGACATTGAGAACGTTTTTTTGAATATCTTAGGATCCACTGAACCGATTTGACTCAAAATCTAATCAGATCTAAGTTAAAGGCTGATAAACACAATAGAACAATCGGCATGACCGTATGTTGTTCCGTTTTCACGATATCGAAGGCGAAAAATTGACCACATACACACATACAGACATCAGTCAGAAAATGATCTTAAACGATTGCTATAGGGTCTCAAAACGTGAAGATCTGTTAAAATCTTGAAATATTTTTTTCGGACTAAATCCATTACTTCCCTACCATAGTAGAGGTGGGAAGTAAAAAGAGGGACATGCTTTTTTTCAAAGAATAAAAAAGGGTGTTTATTTTTTGCAAATATTTACTAGGTGGGAAGTATAGGACTGGTCATCAGTCGAATTTTTTAACACAACATCGAATCTAGAAAAACTAGGATTCTCGTGTTTTTATAAAAAAAATACTTTCTCTTTCATCTGATGAACACTTCCTAAATCTCAATAACCATAATAAATGTAAAGAAAATAATCAAAATGAAATATTTAATTAAAAAAATTATTAAGTCTCTATTAACAGGGATTTTCGAAACTTTCTTGGAAAATCATGGTTCGACTAATATCAGTACTTATTTTATACTTACTCGAATGACAAAATTCATTCAAATAATGTTGATTGTTGACTGATAACACTGTAAACGTATTACGGTATTATGAATTAATTAAAACATTGTTAAAAGCAATGTAATTTTAAATGCTTATTTCGGGTTGCTACAAGTACATTTAGCTACCATATGAGCTCTGCATACATTATAATTATTTTGTAATACACAAACATGCAGTATAGAGATTATGTCTTTAAACTGCAATGGAAGAACATGGCAGATATTATACCTACTTTAATTAATTATGCTAAATAATAAGGAATCACTCAACATATTATATCATTGCTTTTAAGGCAATTGCTATTTGTGTTAATTTTTCTTTTTAACGGATGTGAAATCCTTCATTTATGAATTCCTTTTCACGCAACTTTTTGAACTATTTTCCTCGTATTTTCAAACGATCACTTTTTTAAATTGATATTATTTTAAAATTAGTTGATAAAACAAAATATTTTTTTATTTTTTCATGAAGCGAATATTTTTAGAGAATTTTGGTAAGTAGGGACATGCATTTTGAAAAGTCAAATAAACATTAATAACTTATCATATCAACACGGGTTATAATTTATCTACAAAGTATCATTGTAAAACAAAATTCCATATACGGGAAAGTGAATTTATCTCTTATTTAAATTTGTGAATAGATTAGGTATTAAAAATTAGAAGTGTGTACAGAGGTATTAGAAAGAAATTGTTCAAATATTGGTTTTGCAGGTAATAATAGACCGATAGTAAACTTGATCGGATTCAGAAAACAAATAGTGCGTGTCACATCAACTATCGAGCACTCAAGCTGTTTTAACATTTAGCATCAATTCCCCATAAGGTATTCCTGATTATTTGGTGGCGGAAGGGGGGGGGGGGTGCGCTAAGCTCCCTCCATAATAGAGTCCAGTCCCCCAATAAATCGTAATATTATATACAAGCATCTGGATGAAATTAATCTAAAAACAGCTATTTTTAATTCGATAGATAATAATTTTAAACCATTTTTAGCCTTTTCTAAAACTGTGATTTCATTTAGGTACCTAAAAAGAGTGTAATTAACTCTTCTATATTTCTCGACTTCGTTTGAAATGGGGCAACATTTCAATTTACCATATTTTTAGACTTTAGTACACTGCAATCATTTTCTGTCCTTATGGCAAATCAATACTAACTTACATGGTTAACCCCTGGTGAAAATATGTTTATTTTTTTTACGTTCAAACTATATTCTTCTACTTTTTCTTAAGAAAAAATAGAAAATATTAAGAAATCGTAAAAATTCGTTGAAATATATAAAAAAATACGAATTTATACTACTTGCTACATTTTTTCATGCTTAGTACATAAAAAAGAGTAGTATCCCGTACTTACAGGAGAGTTTTTACGTATATAACTATTACTTAGTTTTAGCGATGTTTTACATATTTTTAGTCCATGATAGTAGATTTTTGTATGAGAAAATACTTAAAAAAAAATACGCGTTCCTATTACTGATTTATTATGAACGTGAAATTCAGAAAACGACTATTACCTATAGATTGTGTATCTTGCAACAAAAATTATTTTGACGTTATAACAAATTCTCACCCACATCTTTCTATTATGGCAAATTGTAAAATGTTGATCGTCAATTTGCAAATTACGCGTTTCTACGAAATACTATTATTTTCCAATATTCACTAGGGGTTCCGGAAACGTTTTTAGATTGTGACTTGCAATAAAAAATATTTTGATCAAAATAATTTAAACGGAAAATCCTTAAACCTTTACAATTACAGACTAACTTTCTATTTTATTTATTTTTATTAAACTTATTAACTTGTATAATTCATTAAAAACATAACTCTCGCATGGTGTGGCATTTGTAAATCGTTAAGCTATATAATATAGAAAGTTCGGGAATTTCGAATTGCATTAACAATATCATTGCATCAACGAGGACCCAATATCTACATCAACTGTGTGGATGCGGCTTTGAATCTATCAGGTAGGTAAATTTATAATTTAATATTTCAATAACTATTAGGTACAGATAAACCGGAATTGGTACTTTGGAAAATATACAAGCAAAATATATTGTAACGAAACATTGAACTGTAAAATATTTAGGTAACATCACATTGCAAATTACGCGTTTCTATAAAAAATTATGACTGTTCCAATCCGCGTATATACGCGTAAAAAGTAATAGTTTCATATGGGAAAACAATAATTTAAAAAAAGTTTTTTCGTGGTAAAAAGTAATGGACGTAGAAAGTACTAATTTTTCATCACAAAAAATTATAGCTTCGCGTAGAGAGTAATAGTATGGCGTCGAAAATAATAAAAATATTTTCACCAGGGACAGTATAATGAAGTGTTCGGCAGCTGGTGGAACTCACTGCAATAATACTGTTGAGCTGTCCTTTTTGGCTAGAGTAATTACTAGTATTTAATTGTTAAATACAGATGACGATTTATTGCAATTACTGGTTAGCTATTTGAAGTAATCAAACGGTTTACAATTACATCGAAATTCAAACCTTATGGTAAGACAAACGTTAGGTTTCATTTGTTTATTGCGTCGATGGTGAAATTTCACTCTTTTGATTACTCAAGTAGCACTCATAGTTTATAGTTAATATGAAATAGATCGCTATAAATTATTACTAATGTTAAATGTATTTTTTTACAGTTTTGTTCCTATATGTACCTACATTAATCACAGGATGTGTAATAATTTTAACGTAGTGTTTGTCCAGAGTAGGTACTATACATAGGTTTAACAATGGATTTACGTGACAGTATATTAGTACTATTTTTATGATTTACAACAATATGCCACTTTGAATTTTTTCATTAATATTTTAAGAAATTTGATAAAAAATAATTAAACATAATATCAAACAATATTTCAAATAAAAATGAAGACATACGTGAAATCATGACTGCATAAATATCTACTCTGTGGTGATAAACAATATGATACAACTGGTTGTAAGATATAATTTTATGTCTCTTTCCACTGTTGTTAAGATGAATAATATGTAACTAAATTTCTATAGCATTGGCATAAATTTTAACCCTGCAACCGCCTGCAACTATTAATACCTGCCCGCAAACATTATAAATTATAAAAATATAACTTAATAAAAATTATTTTCTGTTTAAGGTGTGCGATGCAGATTTTTGCACGGGATTAATCTTAATTTGTTACTCCACTGTGATTATTACTTATACAATTTAAAATGCTAATACAGTTGCTTATTAAACACACACTCGTGGATCACAAGCTTTACATAATATCCGTAGCAGTCAAATTAAGATTTTTTGATTTAAAAAAAAGCAATGATAAAATAATATAATAATATAGAGTTAATTTTAATTGCCAGTAAATTATTTACCTACATATTATTTATTTTTATGAAGAGACATAAAATTACCTTTCAGATACCTATAGGTATTTCTTTAGGTAAGTACCTACAAGAAAATACTGATAAGTAGGTACCTATATTAAAATATGAAAATAATGATTTCGTGAAGAAATTTCAGAAAGATTGGAGGAAAAATAAAATATTATTTAAAGAGTAAGAATAACAGAAAAATTATTTTAAATCGTAATACTGCATAAAACAATACATTAAAAAATTGTGCATGTGAAAAACATGATCAAACCAAAAAATTTATATGATATTATAGGCAAAGTTTATATTTTAATATTTCGAACATTTTTTCCGAAATTATGGTTAGCTTTTTTTATTATCTTGTTACTATTCCTACAGATATGAGTAACTATGTGATAAAATTTAGTAACAAAATAATTATACGATAAGTTTTCTCATGAATCATCCGATTTTAAATTTAAGTAATTTTTATATTTTCTTTTAATTTTATTTGTTTGCAATTTGTTCGGCACATTTATGTTTATAAGTATTCAACACAGACAGACACGATAATATTAATTAATTTATAATTAATAATAGTAATTAATATGTTATAATATATGCTACTATTTCAATATCACAGTGAATGAACGTAATAAATGCTTAACAGTTTTAAAAAGACGACATTTACTTTTCTATATTAGTACATACTACATACATATGCGTACGCAGACATTTTGAACCCTATAGGTCGATCCGTAGTAGTCAAGCAACTCAACTTACATATCCACATTTTAAGAAAATACTATCATTTATCAATATAATATTATAATCATTGGAATTTTGGAAATACTTAGCTGCTATCTGTAGGGTGTCTACATAATATTATAGTCGAGTCAATGAAGATTTTTACTTTGGAACCCACAAGACCCGAACCGTATAGGCATTCCAATTTTGAAATCAGGAACATTCCAGTTCACGAACTAAAAATTTCCTTTTTACAACAAGTTTTTCTTCGAATTTTCTTATACGCTTGCGTCACATATATTTGCCGTTTTACAAATAATTATTCAATCTTGACAAAATTTTCTATGTTTATTTGAAACGTGTTGACCTAACGATTCTAAAATGTTTAGCCTTCTAAGTTCAATATTTTCAGTTCTAGAGCAGTTTTCCCCCGGTACGTTCGTCGCAAAGATTGTTTGTTGTGTTAAAAATATTTATTGAATGTTGATGAAATTTTGCATAATTGCTCGAAATATATGTAATTCATAGTACTAAAACTTTCAGCACGTTATTTAGATTATCTTACGTTTTACGGCAAGTTTTCCTCCGAATTTTTCTATACGCTCGCGTCGCGCAGAAGATAATAAACGTTTGCCGTTTTACAAGTAGGTAATTATTCAATCCTGAATAAATTTTGTGTGCTTATTGGAGACATATTGACCATACGATTCATTTTCATTTCTAGAGCAGTTTTCCCCCCGGATTTTCCGTGCGTCAGAGGTACGTTTTTATAACATACAAACTAAAATAAACTTTAAAAAATATTGTGCCTCGTGACGTCACTTGCACTGAGAACGCCATTTCTCGGAGAATTTTGAGAATTTTGAAGTAGCATAACTTTGTTGTTTTTAAAGATATTTCAAAAATTCTTTCGCCATTAATTTTGTAATTTTTAGAACTATGATTTAGACAAAAAAAAAATAAAAAAGGGAAACTTCCTAATTGTACGAAATACATGGTATTTCACAATGTGAAAACTTTGAGCACGTTATTTACAATTATTTTCCGTCTTACAGCAAGTTTTTCTTCGCATTTTTTATACGTTCGCGTCGCGTATAAGATAATAAACAACCACCATGACCAATAGACGAGATCTCCAGGACTATGAAGTTAAAAATTCAATCGAAAATGGAAACCTATCTTTTTTTCTATTTTGAAACAATCCCACTTGGATTCGATCCGATTTTTACCCGGACGAATCCGGGCTGTACAGCTACTATAAACCTGAACCTTCCTTAAGAAATGAGCTATCGAATAGTAAAAATCGCATTCAAATTCGTTAAGTAGTTCTCGAGATTGGCATATTTAATTCGATTGGACAGTCATTATATTCAACCTTCCCCAAGAAATAAGCTATCGAATTGTGAAAACCACATTCAAATCCGTTCAGTAGTTCGTGAGATTGGCGGAATTAATCCTATTTTCACCCGGACGAAACCAGGCAGGGTAGCGAGCTGAAAATAGTCTCATTTATCCTGATTTGCTAAGCACAATAAACTGTGAAAATTTCATGACGCTATAGGTCAGAGCTCACTGTTGGAGAGTTATTGTGAATATATGAAAACTCTAAATTATATATAAAATTAAAAACTTTCAAAATTAGGGCTGCCGGACGAAATAGGTCGAACAGTCATTATAGACTTAAACATTCCCCAAGAAATTAAGCTATCGAATGGTGAAAACCGCAAATCCGTTCAGTAGTTCGCGAGATTAGCGGATTCAATTCATTTAAAAAATAAAAACTTCAAAATTAGGTGTAAAAAAATTTAGCACGCGTGCTGGAATGTTTCTGATTTCAAATAATGTAGTAAGTATAAAAAATGTTTTAAAAAAAGTTTCTTGTGGGTTCCGAAGTTTTGACGATTTTTTGGCTTCATTGACTCCACAGCTAATACAGTGTCAATATCAAAATAAAAAAAATTACCTCGTCATAAACATAAAATAAATTTCTATTTTTGAAAATTAACTAGTAGGTAATTTTTTTTTTAAACTGACAAATTAATAATTATTTTTTTCTTACGAAATCGGTATTTTAGACGCCATATGCATGTAAATAAATTGTGTTTGAACCGTAGTCGAACATTATGATATCCGTAATTTTGATTTATTAAACACAGTGGCGGACTAAGAAGGGGGAAGGGCGGTATTTACTGGGTCTCCTCGGCAAGGAGAGCCACCTCTATTACATATATTTATATTAACATACCATTTTGACCTCAAAACAAAAAAAAAACTTCAAAAAATTACTACAAACTTAAAAGAAACTAGTGTACCCGTGCAAAACTTTTTTGCAACGACTTAACACTGTCTTCAAAGAACAATGGTTTAGTAAAGGCTATCGCCAAAAAAAAATATTTGCCAACACAAACCTTTTTTATATGTAATATGAATCACTTTATTAAGAAAACAATAAGAAATATATATTTCAAGCTTTCTCAATATCATTGTGTATACGACCGCGTGAGTAAAACACATAACCTAGCTTTTAACGATATGTTTTTAATATAATTTTTGATAAATATTTTTGATTCAAACATAACTTTAAAGTGTACGTAAAATAGTAGTTTTTTAGAAGCTATAGAACGTATCTATCAGTGTAATACTTACGTACGAATGATCTTCAGAAAAAAATCGATGAGTTTGTCGGTATTTGAGAAACTAAGTACTATATTTAAAAGAGAAAAAAAATTTGCACGTACATATACATCTTTATTGTTTAATTTTAAATACTTTTGGAAAATTTGTCAATATAACCCTATTAAAATCTGGGCTCTAAAAATTAAAATGTACAACTGTCAAGATGTTTCATTGTTTATTGTTTGCATAGCCTATCCACGACATGAGTACATATTTGCATTTCTCTCACACAGGGCCGCAGTAAGGAAATCTTGCGCCTGGGGCTAAAATTTTAATTTGCGCCCCTCCCTCAAAAAAACGAAAAATGGCATGATACGAAATTTTTATAAGAGATTTCAACATAAACAACTGAAAAACATAAAAAATGTACACTAATAACTGCAAAATAAACGTTATAAAAAAATTTCGGGAAGTACCTATAATACTACTACCTATCTAACTACGGCCTACGAAAAATCAAAACTTCACTTTTCTGGTCTTCAATTGAGAAAATTGGTTTATTAACCGTTCATAATTCAAGTCTTTTGCTATAGATATTTCTATAGAAATTATCTCCAAATTCGTTAGCCGTTCCTGACTCATCGAAGATCGTAAATAATTTTTTATTAGCTTCAGTTTACTGAACCATCTCTCACATGAAGCAAATGTTACGGGAATTGTTAAAAAGATTTTATACGCTATCACCATGTTTGGGTAGCTTCCCACTAATCCGAAATCATGAATTGTTTGTAGTATCTCTAAATGTAACATTTTATTAACATTTTCACTTAATGATTCAAGCATTTGCTTTGCGCTTCTATTTCTGAAACTAATTCAGCAGCACTCAAGTCACAATGGTATTTAAGAGCTAAATTACATTTCGTTGGCACTAAATATTCAATACGTAATGTGAAATACAAAGTATCAATAATAAGTGATAATATTATAATATATTTCATAATTTCTTTAATCTTTAGTAATTATATTTTGCAATATTTTTATTTATTGTATATTTTTTATGTTTTGTCTAGTAGTAATCAGCCTGACACATAAAATACTGGCACGCCTTTGGCGCCCCATAACTTGATGCGCCCGGGGCCGTCGCCCCCTCCGCCCTACCCTTACTGCGGCCCTGCTCTCACACTCATGTATCGTGAACGCCGATGAATTTTCTCTGTTTACGTTTCTCTTCACCCCACTGCCCCCGTCGTCATTTTTACTATTATCGCTTGAAATCACCCCTTTTAAAGAAATTTCACCAAAAAAAAAATAGCGATAACATATCTGTGGACTAAAGGCCTCAGTTTAAAAAAAAAATTATGTCAATCGGTTGAGCAGGGGTTGCTGGCGGATTGTCTAGAGAAATAGGGCTTGTGTTTTAAATATATAGATAGGTACCTATGATGACACTGTTGACTGGGATTATATTAGATACATATTTTAGATTTTAGAGAAAACTTAACCGCCTCATGTGCAGAAACCAAGTTTGGTTCGGATTGTTCTATTCTATTTTTGAAGGGGTGCGGTGTACATGTCAGTGGCGTCAGTCACAGTGCACTGTTTTTTATTTACTTGCCAATTTGTCATTCAGTGTTCACTGTTTAGGTTATATTACCTACATGCTGTTAAAAATCGAGTATTGAATTGTGTTTCAAGTGCATTATCAGTGAAGCATGTTTATTAACAGTTTATTTCCTTTGTCTTATTAATCTGTTTTGCGTACGCCACTGACTACTTCTCACATCAGTATTTGTGCGCAGGTTTCCCTTAGGATTTGGTTTTCTCTAAATATAAGTATGTACCTACCTACTACCTACTCTACCATGTACGAACACATGCATAAGTCTATGGGGTGGACGCATGCGTTTTGCTTATCAGTGGTGTAGGGTGCTGCAGGTCATGCATGTAGCACAGGAAAAACCCAAATTTCAGGAGTACGGAATAAGTAATATTTTTTTATTAAACAATCTTTACCGCAATCAAACATTTATGTTTCTTTAAAGGGAGCATATTGATTTATAATATATGATATAAATTTTCGAGAAAATTGCCATTTTCGATTTTCGTTCATCGGTAAACTATCCTTATTTGTGGGAGTAGGGGAAATATAAGAAAAACTCATCCGGGAAAACCGATAAAAACCTTAAGTTTAAAATTTGCTTTTGATCCGTTGACGTATCAGCAAGAACTCTGCACATACAGACATCCAAAATTCAGTTTTCCGGTACCTATATAGAAACCATAAAAAGTTAAAATCCGTCGAAATCTCGAGTTCGGTTTTACTGCTATTACAAGATTTTTTTCACTTCTATTAAAATTAAAAATGCTTAATATATTATATTCATTATAATGATAATAAATCGTCATTTTGAATTAAAAAGTGTAAGTTGAGTTGCGTAATTTACAGGGATTCGCCTTTATTGTGAAACGCTAAAAAAGTGGTCACAAAATCTCTGGAAACGTTAAAGAAATTACCGATGGCTTAGATAATGTTACCAAATCGTGTATAAAATATAACATTGGATTGAAACCATGTTAATTATAACAATTAACACTTGAAGTAGACTCACATTTTATCGATCGTGGTTCAAACTTCAAACTGCTGTTGGTGCAAGCAGTCGTTAAGGTGGTAAACAGTGAAATTTCTGAATTAGTAATTGTCTTTTACAGCGTTATATTTTTATAAAAATAAACAATTGGTTCAACACTAAGGTATTATATTATTACAATATAATATTCTCATAAAAAATTAGTTTTTTTTTATTTACGTCAAACAAATTAATAATGCACAATATTTATCCATATGTAATTGCTGAGTAATATTTTAGTTCCCAAGAATTTAAAAGATCATTTTTATTCAATGATATTATATTAATTATTTACTCAATTATATAAATGTTGAATTACGGGTAGGTACATTATTAAATCAATGAAAATATATATTATGTAAACCAATTAATAGATCCTATAGTTAACGATTTATTCATTTTATATTATAGCGTTCTATACCCGTACTGCATACACATATATCGTATATATATTATAAATATTATTATATAATGGAAAGCAACTTGTTTATTTACAATTATATGCAATTTTTATTTATTAAGGCTTTTTTATATTAAATTTTTTTCATATTTCTTTTATTTTTTATTTAGCATATTTCATGCAATAATGGAATTGTCTTTATTTTTACGATTTCTTTTTTACGTCGAATATTTATTGAGATATATTTAATATATGAATCCGAACATAACCATCAGATTTAAAAATATTGTGGATGATAAATAATAAATTACATGTTTGGAAAACTATTGAGGAGAATACCGACTGAAATGTTGTAAGCCTAAAATTTGTATTTTTATTTAAACGAGTAAATGCTTTGAGTTTCGACAAAGGTAAGTATGATGCTCAATCAGGACAGTAATAGCTATCTTATTAAGAGTATCCGATGGCGGAAGTTACCACCTGCACCCTTCATCTCAAATCCTTTCCTCTCGCCAATAAAACGGTTCCCGCTCACCCGGCGCTATTTTTAAAGCTAAAGGATTCGGGTAATCGCCAAATGAAAGACCGAGAATCGTACTACAGATCCTACAGGTGAATTTTTTGAAAAAAAGTTTTGGATACGTGTGAAAGACTATGTAATTTTTTAAAAAGTTGTAAGTTCTTTCAGGATTTTTTTTCCAATTTTTCGCCTGTAAGTAGGATCTTTAGTGTGATTCTTGGTCCTTCATTGGGCGTTTACCCGAATCCTTTAGCTTTAAAAATAGCGTTGGGAGAGCGAGTATCGTTTTATAGACGAGGGAAAAGGATTTGAGATGAAGAGTGCAGGGGGTAACTTCCGCTATCGGATACTCTTAAGATAACCTGTGATTTTTAGCTATTTGACAATATTATTTTTATTGTTTTTGATCTTCCTTCGTGTAAACTACTTTTTTTAATAAAATATCGTTCTTACATATTCAATTTTAAATCTTGTCTAGCTTATGCTCGACGCAGCATAAAATATTTAAATTTTAAATGTTGGACTCATACGAAAAATATACATAGTTCAATTTGAATTTATTATGATTTTTTTATAAATGTAAAATAAATAAAAAATTACCATTAGAACGCGAACAAAAAGAAATCTTTTTAAATGTGGGACATGACAGTATTAACTGTTTTACACTATGGTGTACCGTCTACCGATGTTATGTTTAATCATAACATTTCACATGATTTTATTTAAACAGTATCATTAACCTTATTATAATCGATAAATTTGGTGTGAGCGTCTTGATAACAAGAAGTATGTCCTTTTTACAGACTGTTCACTAATCTAGGTATAAATAAAAAACAGAAATGCAAGAATAAGTAATGTTTTAAAACTACTGACGAAACAACGACAATTATTTTTAACGACAGTTTGTGACGACGACGTAGACGTTTGTAATTAATTTTCGACTAATTTTTTTTAGATACAATCCAAGTGCGACCAAACATTTTAGTGGCATCTGAAATGTATACCAGCGCTATATTTAACTCCTGGACGGTCTCACATTTATGCATTAATAGAACTATCCTATATAAGATCTTGTTAAATTGACCACTCATGGAATATCTCTAACATTAAGTACCTATTTATCTTGGTTTTATGATGTCGCTTTATTGTGACTGTATATTGCAACATTTCGAATTCTTATTAAGTAACATTAGGTAATATTGTTTTGTTAAACTTATCGCCCACTTATTCGGCTTGGCACGGCACGGTGCGATCTGGTAACAGGCGGGCTTTGATTACAGCCGTAAGTTTGCAATTATTGAGTAATCAACAAGTGCAGACCTATACTGTTTATTAACAAAATGTGTGCCAGTGTAGGAATGCACTAAATGAATTAATTTTTCTTCGTCCATAGTTAATTATTTTGACACATGCAATAAACACAGGTGTTTTAGACAATTGAACACAGTAGCAGACTAGTACTGTGTTCAAGTGTTGTCTGTGTTTATGAACGTCGACTCCCGACCATATATACGAAGTTGCGTGAACACAAAATATATTGAAATATTGCCGTATGTTATTGGGTCCCCAATCCGGCACGTTAAGACGTTAAGGCGAGTTCCGTTTTTCACCGGAAAGGGTTAAGACTCATCAAATCAAACCGTTTAGCATCGAAATGCGTCGTGTCGTACTGTCTCTGATTTGGGATTTGTGAACGCAAATCCATTTAATAATTTGTAAGTATCCGACCCTATAGGCATTTTGACGAGTGGTGCCGGATAAATGGGGGACCACCTTTTATAGGCATCAAATAATTACTCAACAGTTTACAATACAGTAAGTTTATTGTTTAGTTATATAATATACACTGTTAAAATAAATATTGTACGAGGACATTATTTAAATTTCAGGAATCAACAATAGTTTTATGTTCATAATCCATTATGCAATTAAAGACAGCTGCAGAAATGAGCAATTAATATTTTTTAATTGTTAGTGTAGTGTAGAGTGAAAACATGGATTTATTGACGTTATAATATTAATGTAATGATGTCAATTCATCAGTCCATTCCTACACTAAAAACGTTAGGAGTTATAAGCTTAATTTTTGCTGGCCATTTCGGTTGACAATTAGTGTTGAAATAGTTCTTTTATTATATGTATAAGTATATTATACCTGCTATCGTATTATTTTTCCTGCTCACGGATTTATATAGATCAATAACCGTATTTACTATTTACGGAACATAACCCCCTTCGTATCGTTACTTTTTCATATATACCTTGATAACGCTAATGATAACACTCCCCTCCTATGAGAAACGTCACATAATATTTGAACATTCCCTTACTCCGCGTTGCTCGGGAAGGGCCGCCCCTTGTTATGAATGAAATATGGCCTAAAACTTTTCCAAATAGGTACTTTCGTGAAAATCGCATGAAATCGGTTTCCGAGTGTATCGCGTTCTTTGTTCAGTCTTCAGACAGACATACGTTGCCTTATAAAATTCCGAGTTAAAACAAGATAGCTCTTTGTGTGCGCGTACAAAAAAACTAACTAGTAAAAATTGATCTTTTCACATGAAAGGTATAATGATTAGTCAAAAATACAAAAAAACATAGATTTGAGGCAAAACTACCATATGCGATGCTAGCGAACTCTAACGAGCTAGAATCATTAATACTGGTCAGCTGTGCTGCGCGCTACGTGCCGGTTGGCATCTAGAATAGCGTCTATTTGTTTATACGAATTTGAAACAGTGTGTTTTTGAATAAAAAAAGTGAAGAAATGGTTTGGTGCACTATAAAAAGTTATGAAAGACGTTAGTTGCCAGTACTACCCATTGCACGTCTTATAATGTAAGTAAAAAATATAAAAATTTGATTCCATTTCAACAGATAGTGTTGAAACACATACGCGCTATTTTAACATAATATGTCTTATGAACAGTTTCACCTCTCTCCTATGCTTTTTGGAAAATATAAAAATAGAGTACCTACATACCTACCATGTTCTACATACGCCGTACGAAAAAAATGCCTCTGGCTGAAATCTCTACTATTTCTTGTAACGGCCTAGCTCTAGCAGTTTAATTAAATAATTGCCAAGTGTGTGAAAGCTTGCAATAATTCAAATAATGCATTTTCAGCGTCCTTACAAATCATTCTCTTCTAGCCAAAAAGTGGTTAACGACTGTATTTGAACGGAACCAGGTTTGTTAGGTATATATTTTTATATAGGTATACAAATTATAGTAGAATAATAATTAATTAAAACATTAATTTCCTTATTCACTTTTAAGTATTCCGTGGTTTCTATAATTCGGTATTACTGGAATGTTTACAACATTTCATAGATTTAAATAAATTCAAATAAACAAATGCCTGTAAAGATTTCAGTTGATGCGAGAAACATTTGAGCAGTTAAATATTTCGGCGAATAAATTTAAAAAAATGCCCTCGTAGAATGTTAAAATCATGAGTGACAATTTCACATGCTAGTATTGATTTTTAATTCAACTGTTTATAGGTATAGAATGTCACAGAATAACTATTCCTAATTTTCAGAAATGATAGAGGACATTTAAATAAACATTTTTTATTAATAAACTATTATCCGGAAATATTCATGAACGTCAGCAGTTATTTCGAAGAATTCGGCAATCGATTACACATCGTTATAACTTGTGTATCGAAAATGATGGTCGTAACTTTGAACAATTTTTATAAAGTTTGATGCAGTATTTCCGGACACTAGTTTGTTAATGAAAAATGTTTATTTAAGTGCCCTCTTTCATTTCTGAAAATTAGGAATAGTTATTCTGTGAAACCCTGTATATTACGTTGTAGAAATTATATATTGTATGTAACGCGTGTCTAAAGTGACGAATCTGACAGCCGCCATTTTACAATACTCTTCTAAGATTATGTTACATTTATACCAGAACTCGTGTGATTACCGCGCTCGCCATCGGCTTGAGAGGTAAACTCTCTCTCGTTCTGGTATAAATGCAACATAACCTTAGGCTCGTATCGCAAAATCGCAACTGTCATATAATTCGTCACTTAAGCCACTTGTTGCATAAATATCTATTAAAACACTACAAGATATAAATCACGCCCCTACAATTATATCAACGAAACAATATTTTTAAACACAGAAGAATTGAAATATTTCATTTTGTGTGTGTGTGAAACATTTTTATGAGCAAGACACTGTAATTTTTATTTTTAAAACATGCAGTCATTCTGATTCGTGCGTACACTCGTATTTACAAATTTATTTAAATTTCAAATTCAAAATCAATTACGGCAACGGAAAGAAATGATGTTATATAAATTTCCTGAGTTTTAATAAAATGGAATGACCACTTTTCTGTGCGTCGAATAATTTCTATATGGGATGGAGCAAAAGAAGTCTCTTTCTATGACTGGTTGATGTTTTGATCTTATTCTTGGTAGTTATTGGGATCCGTCAAATCAGCATATTATGACATCTGGTGGCAGAAAATTGTACTCGGATCAGGGAAAAATGTACATGCTAACGGTGCAAATTTATCGTGACATTGTTTAATACAAAAATAAAACAAGTAAAATTAACAGCAAGTTTATCAAACATGGAATCCCCAACATTTTCTAATATCATGGAATTAATTAAACACTATCAGTTGTTGCCCTGTAAAACTTACTTTGCAGCACATTATTTTCTAATGAAATGTGAAGAAACTGTATTTATGCAATAAAAAAATATTTTATATTAATAATAATGAGATGTACTCATTATCATACTGTATTACAAATTTAACACTGTAACGAATGTAATACAAATATTTTGAGGTTAGTAACTTACTTATTATTGCAGTAATGTGATTACATTATTTACCTAGCCCAGCCTTAAAGAAGCATAATTTCGTGGAGATTTTCTTTTAATTTTGATGTTTTTAAGCAATATGCCGTAAAGTTCACTACTTTTGACAACTCAGTTTTTGAGTTATTTTTCACACATTTTATAATATGTCCGGCTTTGAGAATCCGTTCTCCTTTAACGAAATTCCTTTGTTTAGGATTCGTACCGGCCCAATCACAAATTGCACTTATATTTATCATTTCTTATCACTTTGAAAATTACAAGTTTACACGCAAACCTATAGCCCATATATGAAATTTTCCCCGATCTCCGCCATGTTTTTTAAGTTCCACCCATCTGACGGATCCCTATACCAAAGTCCATACAGTTTTTTCAAAACAAAGAAAAAATCAATGTGCCTTTTTCTTGAAGTTTGTCACTATTCATTTTCAACACGTTTTAATTACATAATTTTTTATCATCTTTTTCTTTCAAAGTATAGACAACGAGCAGAAAGGCGGAGCTTACTAGAATTGGACTGCCAGCGATCGCAGTGGCAAATCAGTAACAAATTAATGTGCAAGATTAATCAACAATCTAGGCTACGTTGCTATGGATACATTTATTTTCTACTTAAAACTGAAATTAAAATTAAAGTTGAAGCATCCTCATCTGTCAAAATATAGCCAAAACATAATGTCGTTTTGTCAAGAGCTACGAATTTAACAATGAACGCGAAGAAAATTTGTACTCGTGGCTTAAGAAATTGTGAATACCCACGGAGAATAGTAATTTCAATAATACAATATACTGAGAAAATGTTTAAACTGGAAATAATTAATATTGACGCGTATAAACAATACAAAACTATCACATTGAAAAATTCCGAAATCTGCCACGCTGCCGTCTATTGCCATTCTGCTCGTAGTCTATAGTATAGGTACAATTTTCAATTTACAAATTGGTAATGGAATAGCTGTTTGGCACATATTTAAAGATTTCCAAATTAATTTCTTTTTTTAACTTGTATATTCAATAGCATTGCTTTTTAATAATAACAATTAATATATTAAACTGTCGGTTTAAAAATAATCCAAAAGAAATTTCAAGTAGACTTATAACTAACACTGCTAATTAATGCGTGTTTTCTGCTCCATCCCAACTTTATTACTGGAACATTCAATTTTGTGTTACCTATATTAATATATATAGATCGCATTAATTTACTGAGCAGGTAACGGATTCTCTTGTCTAATGTCAGATTTCAATTTAACGAATTCTTTTGCTACTTCATCATTGGAACGTTGTGATAAAATGCGAAGAATTGTCCAGCCGGTTTCGTCCATTTGTATACGTTTCCCTAACGACAACCAACAGGCACACGAACCCTATAAATAAAACGAATGTGTGTTACCTATTTTGAAATATTATTTTTTCAAATTATTACAATAAGCAATTCTGATGTTCAAAAATGGTGCATATTTAATAAGTCTA
Source organism: Mongoloraphidia duomilia (assembly GCA_039654895.1). NCBI lineage: Eukaryota > Metazoa > Arthropoda > Insecta > Raphidioptera > Raphidiidae > Mongoloraphidia > Mongoloraphidia duomilia. The sequence goes on along the minus strand of CM077516.1, from coordinate 45,875,242 downwards.
ATAACTACAATTTTTGCAGAAAAGCAAAGAGTAATACATCAGTTTATTTGCTGTAACAGAAAGAGATACCCATTTACTGCAGTCTGATCACAATAATTATGTTTTTCGACATTTTCCCAACACATTAATGCGTATTTAAAAACTTTCATTTTCTGGGGAAATCGTTTTCGCGCGTCGGTAGAGAACACTCGCTCACGAAAATAAATATTTTTTTAAACCACTGCACACGTGCGAACTTTTCATATATTCTGAAAAATATGTGAAAATAGAGCACTCCCCCATTATTTCCGAAAGTACTGGACCTAAAATTTTCAAAAAATCAGGGAATACCTATAACGCCTTACTTACAGTTTACAGGAAAACTATAACGAAAATCCTAGGTCTTATGGATTTCTAGATATTAATTTTACAAACTAATTTTTTTATTTGCGGTCGACTGCAATACAAAACACTATGCAAAATTATTTTTAATAAATTGTTATAACGGTACGGAGTTCTACTAGCACTTGTCCTTCTTATTTAACGTTTCCTTCAATGTAAATTTACGTGCATAATGGAAAAATAATGATAACAATAATATGTTCTTCTTTTATCCTTAACAGGCTGTATTACCTGATCTACAATATCCTTAAGTTGCATAACAGCGACACCCACAAGGCGGTCTTCTCTAGCGAAGCAATAATCTTTTACACAAATGTGTAATTCGTAGAAGTCTAACTGTTCTTCATTTCCAATAAGGCTAAAAAGAAAATTTTAAATATTTAACGTGACCTGAAATCAGATTCTCACACTTCTGGACAGAAATATTATGACTGATATAAGTTGAGTTTAATATGACAGCGTAATATATAATTTAAATAGGAAATTCAGCCAGTAAGATTAGCTTAATTTACAAAAAGAAAATTTTTGTAAAATTTTGTACAATGACAACTTTTACAAACATTTTCTTTTTGTAAATTAAGCAAATATTATTGGCTGAATTTCCTAATTAAATTATGACTGATTTTTTTGTCACGTTTAAACACTTCTTTTATTACTTTAAGAAAACTTACAAGTGAAAAGTATCATTATACTTCGGTGACCAATTGTTAGCTTTAGATTTAGTGACTTGTTTTCTCTTCTTATCGGACAAATGCGGACCAATTAAGTTTACTTCGACAAATGGTCTGAACATACCAGAAACTGTTGACCATTTCAGATCGTTTGCCGCTACCACTGTGAAATTAAATTAATAATGATTACATCTAAGTTAACTTCATCGAAAACATGCATAATCACATGACCGTTTTAAGAATTTTAAGGGATGTTAGTCCATAAATTTCTAATATTACCTTTCACAGTGACCTTATGTTCACCCGTTCCAGGATGAGTGAACAAGTCGACTTGGATTGATACTTCCCCAACACTGCCATCGTCCGATCCGATTGTATCTTAAAAAAATATGATTATTATTTATTGACATTGTGTTGCAATAGAGTCAATTAAAAACTAGTTAGTACAAAACATTTTGTATACAGTGTGTCCCATCGTATTTTAAACATGGGATTTTAACATGGGGTTACGATATTTTTGATATTTGCTCCCCTTGTTTTTGTTATTTTTATTTTACGAACTGGTTTAAAAAATTAAGAAAATCACATTAAAAAAAAATTCGACTGATGACCAGTCCTATTATACTTCCCACCTAGTAAATATTTGCAACAAATAAACACTCTTTTTTATTCTTTGAAAAAAAGCATGGCGCTCTTTTTTGTTTGGTGATCTACTGATGGCTAGTAATATAGCAAAAATCATGGTTACCTTGATTTACGCACAATTTTCTTTTTTTAGTAAAATATTTTTTTTCTCGAAAACTATACATTTTAGAGAAAAAAATATTTACATTTTTTTCATATTATAACATCTAGAATTCATTTATATTTTTTTTACCTATGTTAATACGTGACATTGAGAACGTTTTTTTAATATCTCAGGATCCACTGAACCGATTTGACTCAAAATCTAATCAGATCTAAGTTAAAGGCTGATAAACACAACAGAACAATCGGCATGGCCGTATGTTGTTCCGTTTTTACGATATCGAAGGCGAAAAATTGACCACATACACACACATACACACACGCATACAGACATCAGTCAGAAAATGATCTTAAACGATTGCTAGGGTCTCAAAACGTGAAGATCTGTTAAAATCTCGAAATATTTTTTTCGGACTAAATCCATTACTTCCCTACCATAGTATAGGTGGGAAGTAAAAATGAGGATCTGGTATTATTGTTTGACAGTTATTAACTTTTTTCATTAAAACTAATAACACGTACTGCGTACAACTCTGTTTTAATGAAAATAGTTAATAACTGTCAAACAATAATACCAGATTTTCATTTGTTTGTAGTTGTTTTTGAGTAGATCAACAGAAAAAAAACTCGGGTCGCAGTGCCAAACCCTGTCGACAATATAGTGTATTTGCTAATACAGGCCTTGTGGCTTTAATACGTAAACTTAGTTTGTTTTTGGCTCGGTTTTTGGTCAAAATAAAAAACCATCATACCTAGTCGATATGCACAACAGACCGGTATATTTTGTCTTGCCCATATACGATACAATTTCTGTATGTAAATTTCAGTTAAATGGGATTTTAAGTTTTGATAACTTTTTTCTTTTCTTTGCGGTATACAGTAAGAAGATTATTATTTTTTGCAGTATATCCCTATTTAAGGTGACCACTGACCACTCTTGACTATGACATAACTGTGAGTCCTAAATAATATTATGGCGGAAAGGGGGGCAGGGGGTCGTATAGGTATAGAGTTAGATTAGATTAGATTAGAGAAGAGGGCGTGAGGCAAGCCTCGTCAACACCGCGACCTTAATAGATCTAAAGGTATAGAGTTCAAAATAATCTATATATATATAAAACAGTTCCGTTACTGACTGACTGACTGACTGACTGACTGACTGACTGACTGATTGACTGACAGACAACGCCCAGGTCAAACCGCTGAAGATATAAACTTGAAATTTGGACAGTAAGTTCCTTTTGTGACGTAGGCACCCACTAAGAAAGGATTTTTTGAAATTCAACCCCTAAGGGGGTTAAATAGGGGATAAAAGTTTGTATGGAAATTCGTCATTTTTGAAGTTAGAAGCATGAAATTTTGCACAAAAGTTTCTTATATAACGTAGGTGAGCACTAAGAATTTTTTTTTTAAAATTCATCCCCTAAGGGGGCTAAAAAGGGGATGAAAGTTTGCATGGAAGTTCGTCATTTTTGAAGTTAGAAGCATGACATTTTGCATAGGAGTTCCTTATATTACGTAGGTGAGCAATAAGAAAGGATTCTTGAAAATTCATCCCCTAGGAGGGCTAAATAGGAGATGAAAGTTTGTATGGAAATTCGTCATTTTTGAAGTTAGAAGCATGAAATTTTGCACAGAAGTTTCCTATATAACGTAGGTGTGCACTAAGAAATTTTTTTTTGAAAATTCATCCCCTAAGAGGGCTAAAAAGGGGATGAAAGTTTGCATGGAAGTTCGCCATTTTTGAAGTTAGAAGCATGACATTTTGCACAGGAGTTCCTTATATTACGTAGGTGAGCAATAAGAAAGGATTTTTCGAAATTCAACCCCCGAGGGGGTTAAATAGGGGATGAACGATTGTATGGAAATTCGTAAGTTTTAAAGTTAGAAGCATGACATTTTGCACAAAAGTTTCTTATATAACGTAGGTGAGCACTAAGAAATTTTTTTTTGAAAATTCATCCCCTAAGGGGGCTAAAAAGGGGATGAAAGTTTGCATGGAAGTTCGTCATTTTTGAAGTTAGAAGCTTGACAATTTGCATAGGAGTTCCTTATATTACGTAGGTGAGCAATAAGAAAGGATTTTTGAAAATTCATCCCCTAAGGGGGCTAAATAGGGGATGAAAGTTTGTATGGAAATTCGTCATTTTTTAACGGATCTGGATGAAATTTGGCACATAGATAGATTTAGTCTGGAATAGCACATAGGCTACTTTTTATCCCGGAAAAATGTACGGTTCCCGTGGGATAGTTTTGTATTTGTTTTTCACAGAGCAAGGGATCGACATGATTTTTTGCATAGTGGTAGTTTAGGGGCCAGAGAATGTTATAGGCTACTTTTTATCTCGGAAAAATGTACGATTCCCGTGGGATAGTTTTGTTTTTGTTTTTCACAGAGCAAGGAATCGACATGATTTTTTGCATAGTGGTAGTTTAGGGGTCAGATAATGTTATAGGCTACTTTTTATCCCGGAAAAATGTACGGTTCCCGTGGGATAGATTTGTTTTTGTTTTATCTTTAGAACTACTAAACCGATTTTAAAAATTCTTTCACTAATAGAAAGCTACGCAGGGGGCAGATTCTCGCGGGGGGATAACAAATTAGGGGGAAGATTCACGCGGGGGATAACAAATTAGAGAGGAAGATTCTAGCGGGGGGATAACAATATAGGGGGAAAATTCACGCGGGGGGATAACAAATTTAGGGGGGAGATTCTCGCGGGGGGATAACAAATGTAATGTATTATTAACATTCGAGCGAACGAGCGAAGCGAGTGAGTAATGTATTAATAAAATTCGAGCGAACGAGCGAACCGAGTAAGTATTGTATTATTAATATTCAAACGAACGAGCGAAGTGAGTGAGTCATGTATTAATAAAATTCGAGCGAACGAGCGAAGCGAGTGAGTTATGTATTAATGATAATCAAGCGAACGAGCGAAGAAGGAATTAATAATATTCAAACGAACGAGCGAAGCGAGTGTCTAATGTATTAATAAAATCCGAGCGAACGAGCGAAGCGAATGAGTTATGTATTATAAAATTCGAGCGAATAAACACGACCAGCCCGGCTTCGCTTCGCAGGAGGAGAATTTTTCGCGGGAGGGATAATAAATTGTAATCGTAAAATACGTGGGCGAAGCCACGGGTAACGGCTAGTATAATATATGACTTCATGAGTTGAAATATTTTATTGAAAAGAAAAGAAAATATAAAATATGAACACAGCGCCGCAAAAAAGTCCGTATAAAAACTGAAAAGTCAACATTGGTAATTATTATTATTCATAAAATAAACCACGTTAGATAAATTTAAATTTGTATATTTTTTTATTATTAATTGGCATTTCATAAATTATTTCTGTTCGTCTTTAGCCAGGTAATCAGCAAATTGCTGGCATGTCATTTTAAAATTAAATAAGCTGAACGAATTAATTATTATATTACGAAAAATCTACAAACTTTCTTATAAAATTGGAGCAGCCCGGAAATTTGACTGCATAACCCGAAGACCGGAGGTAAGGTATTAAAACGAGCAGAGGTGATCTCTATTTAGATTTATGTTTAACACATTTTTGTTGTTTGATGTTCTATGAGGGCCTTTACAATACCTTAGTGACCGACGTGATTTCTGTGAGTTGAACTGTCATAATAACCATATGAGTTAAAATCAGTAATTAATGTGCATTATTTTATCACACTAATATTTTGACGTGAGTAAAAAGATGTCATTAAGAATGGGTACCAAAATAATCCATTCATTCATTTGTCTGTCTCTAATGAGCCATAAGTCAACCCCTTGAGAAAACAAAGGAGACGGGTTTTCAAGGGCGTCGCCAAGGGGGGGCAGGGGGGGCAGTTGCCCCCCCTAGAGATCAAATGTAGCTAGCCGCAAAGCGACCAAAGTGCGAGCAATTGACTTCCTTACCTATTAATAAATTCCGCATCGCATGACAAAACGTAAATAAATTCACAAGGTTTAATGTATATTGTAGAAAGTATTGAAATATTCAGAATAACATTAAGATTTTGAAAAAATCCCCGCAGGTTATGTTTTAATTAAATATTATTTTTGTTAAAACAAATAATTATTACTGTGTTTAAAAGTTTGATTTAGTTATTGTGCTGTCGAGGGCTTGTGAAGTTTTGTACATTGATATTAGAACCGTTCTTATTACAATCGTCATCGAGGCAAAGACTTCCAAAGTGTAACGCTTCATGCTCTCGGCGTTCATATTTTTTATCCTCCATAATATTGCCCCATTGCCCCCCCCCCCTTAGTCATAAGCTGGCGACGCCCTTGCGGGTTTTATTAATATTTTTGGAAAACGATTACTCAAAATTACACCAAAAGGTATTTTTGACGTATTTTTAACATTGGAAAATATAAAGTGGCGATTCATTACAGTTTAAAACAAATTTCAAGACGATTGGAGTAATATATAAAAAGATACGTCTAATAATCAAAAAATCTATTTTCAGGCAAGCTAACACAAATCACTTTAATACGATCAGATGCAGATAGGTAACAGTATTTTTTTACGCCAGTCGAAAAGGTAATGAAATAACGTACAAATTCCATTCTGTGATTTTTTTCTAGCTCGTTTCGTTCCAAACTTACGGAGGGTTTTTTAACAAATTATGACCTAAAGGGCACTATTTTTTTAGCTACATAAATGAAAAACAATACAGCTCCGGCCATGATGGGAACGCATACATGTCTAAAATTTCATTAAAAACAAATTACAGTTTATCGAGTTATGGTACGACAAAGAATTTGAGACATACATACAGGATTTATACCAAACTAATATACATCTCTTCGATGTATAATAACACTTGAAAAGATTCTACAAGTAAACATTAAGTTTGATGATCATTTCGGACAATTAGTCCATCTTCAGAGAGTATAGACTTATAAGCAATGTTCCCTCTAATTTTTTCGCTGACTGCGCGGTACAAAAGTATATGGTAGCAAAAATGTTCAAAACGCATGTAAAAGTGTGCAAGTGGGGGGTGGTCCTGTGCATTGTACAAACCAAATACTTTCTTATTGATTGATTAATCAACGCCCAGGTCAAACCGCAGAAGATATAAACTTGAAATTTGGACAGTAGGTTTTTTTGTGACAAAAATACCCACTAAGAAGGGATTTTTCGAAATTCTACCCCTAAGGGGTAGAAATGCGAATTATTATCATTTTTGCAGATTTTTAACTTAACACTGGATATGGTTATACGGCGGGCTGGAATCTGTAAGACTTGGATTTTTGTATCGACAATGGCGTAATCTTTAACAACTTCACAATTTAGCTCTTCATACATCCCAATAATTAAATTTTTCTAAATTTTAATATTAGACATGGATTTTATCAGTACAACATCTGCACTAAATTAAATAGATCCTTCCATAAGTCTGTATCCGCAAACTAGTGTTTTCATAACATTTGAAAGTTCGGTCCTGTAGGGGCCGATTTTATTAAAATTTTAGCAGCATATTAATCTTTATCAATGAGTTGAATTTCAATTTTGAAACGACTCTGACAATTTTTTTGGTATTTTTGGGCCCAAAAACTTTTTGAAACCCCTAAATACAACCCTTAAAATGGTCCGATCGGGCCCATTTTAAATAGGCTTCGTGCGGTGATGGTTTCCAATGTGTGTACCAAATTTACGGAAAAATGTTTCAGACAAAAGTTGTTAGGTTCAATTTACTCTACAGCTGGAAAATATTTTCAATTATACAGGTTGTCCTATTTAAGCGTGGCAGACCAACGTTACGTTTTTTTTTAATGCAGCACCCTGTTTTTATTTTATTTTTGAATTCTGCACCTAACTGTAAATAGAAACTGTAAGGGAAGCGATGCTCTAAAATTTAGCAGTTTTTGAGTTATTGAAGTTTTTTCGAAATTTTTGACATACCTATGCAGATTGCAGACTTTTACCTAAAATTCGAAAACCTTTATCAAACTGATATTTTGGGGATCAATAGATAACGGACAGACGAATCAATGTTTGTATTAAAAAAAATAATTTACTATACAGGGTGTTCAAAATATTGTACTTCTTTTATCTAACTTAAATCACGTATAACTTTTAATAGTTAAATGCAATGGGGTGTGGTTTTATACCGGAATTGTATTCTTTAGGATATTAACTACCACTCTTGTAAAGGGGTCCCTAGACCTAAATCTGATATTTTCGTATTTATAACAACTTGAATACAATATTTCGCAATTTCACCTTTTAAATGAACTGTCACAGTGTGCTATGAAATATTTTTAACCTAAAAAGTGAAAATAGTTTTTTTAAAACTCATATCAACTAATAGTATATTGTGTAACTAGTGTGCTAAATACATCTTTATACGTCAGGCGCGATATTTTCAGCACAAGTAGTAGGCGAGCACACACGAGCCTTGGCGAGTGTGCTTCGCGAGCCGAATACGAGTGCTGGTGTCGCGACCAAATATCCGAAGACAAAATAACCGCGACAAGATAACTACGACAAAATAATCGGACGACGAAATAACCGCGGACAAAATAACCGCGGACAAAATAACTGGACGACAAAATAACCGCGGACAAAATAACTGGATGACATAATAACCGCCGACAAAATAACCGAATATTTGATTTTTTGTACAAAATATTGCTTTATATACATATTTATTCATATTTTCTGAGAAATAATGACAAAAATGATGAATTTCACATACATAACACCCTGAAAAATATGCACCGAGAGTATTTTTGACAACACTATTTTCGCGGTTCTTCGTCTTAAGTAAATAATTGACGCTGTTGATTATTGTTAAAATGTATAACTTATTGTTTATGTATTTTATGTTTTCGTTTATGAATTTAATTGAATAATTATGCTGAGAATTCCAAAAATTAATTATGTTCGTGATAATGAGTTAAGAATATGTGATTTAATTGATTATAATTGAAAATAAGTGTTACTTTTCTTTAATGAATTTCTGTGTAATATGAATATTTTTGTATAAGTCAAATACACGTATATTGTTTAAAAATTAATAAATTTATTATTTTCATGATAAATATATTTGGATTTATTTATGTCTTCAAAGTGAATTGTATTTATTCTGTTGTGCAATTATTTTGTCCATGGTTATTTTGTCCTCGGTTATTTTGTTGTCCGGTTATTTTGTCGTCCGGTTTTTTTGTCCGCGGTTATTTTGTCGTTCGGTTATTTTGTCCGCGGTTATTTTGTCGCGGTTATTTTGTCTTCGGATATTCTGTTAGGGCACCACGAGTGCTGATGTTTTTAGCACGAGTAGTAGGCGAGCACATACGAGCTTTGGCGAGGGTACATCGCGAGCCGCATACGAGTGCGAATTGATAACACATATTTTTATAAAGAAACGAACGCTCTAAATAACGATTTTTATCCCGTACCGATATCTTTAAAAATTCGACAGTTATATTAAGTAATCAAAAATGAAATTATCATAGCTTTTTAACAAAAATCCGCTTAGGAATTCGTAGGAAATAAAATACCCTAAACGATACTTTTTGTCCAATCTCGATTGATTCAGAAATTTTTAACTTAATAGTCTGTTGTCTAAGCGACTTAGGCACAAAAGAGAGATTTGGGAGTAGTTTTATCAGGGGCGGAAATGGGGAAGGGGATGGAATGCGATGATATTGAGAGTCGATTGTACAATAGTGAATTGAGATTGTGATCGCTTTATGATATAGTCGAGCGGAGAGAATATTGTGATTATGGAGTCGTATGGTGTTTACAGTAGTGGTCCGCCCGGACAATGATTTTAATGTGTTTTATGCCCCATTTCAGGTTCTTTATTAGTGTATTTGCCATTTGGCACATACACTATTGGCGTCGGTCGGATGGCGGGACCTAGGGGTCGGACCAAAATTTCTCGACGTTTCATAGCCTCCTGAACACTTTGGCACCATTTTTGGAAATGTCTGTTTATATATGTATATATATATAGATATATTTATATATTTGGATATATATATATATATATATATATATATATATGTGTGTGTGCGGGCTATAACTTTCGAAAGAGTTAATTGATTTTGACGAAATTTGGTAGGCACGTTAAATTCCATCACCGCACGAAGCCTATTTAAAATGGGTCCAATCGGACCATTTTAAGGGTGGTTTTTAGGGGTTGAAAACTGTTTTTGGGCCCAAAAATGCCGAAAAAATTCTCAGAATCGTTTCAAAAATGAAATTTAACCCTTTAGTAACGATTAAAATGTACTGCTAAAATTTTAATAAACTCGGCCCGACAGGACCGGACTTACAAATTTTATGAAAACACTAGTTTGCTTTACTTACTGAAGGGTGTATTTAATTTGGTACCGAGGTTGCATTGACAAAAATATTGAAATTAAGAAAAAAAATATTATTTTAAGGGATGTATTAAGGGGTTAATTTTTTTATTTTGTCCAAAAACAAACTTAAGTTCAAATAATAAAGCCACAATGCCAGTATTAGCAAATACACTATATTGTCGGCAGGGTTTTGGCACTGCGACCCGAGTTTTTTATTTTGTATGTCAGCCGAACCTTGTCGGTGGTTGAAATAAGACTGGAATTTTTTGGTGAATGGCGGTGTTTCGATTGCCAGCCGAATCTTGTCGGCGGTTAAAAACAAAAATGTGAGATGAGTAGTTGGTAGAGGAGGATGAGGAAATTGTTGTGTTTCTGGCTCACGAATGATGTTTTGGTTTTGGGGTGATTACGGTGTAGTGTTTTGATCTTGTTGAATTATTTGAATGTTGAAGGTTTCTATAGGATGTCAAGGACTCTCCGAGTGTGGCTGCTTACGATTTTGTGTCCTGGCACCCTATATTCACGGTCGGTGAATCCGTAAGCCATTTGTTACCCAGAACTTGCCCTTAGTCAATTATCCAGCGTGTTCTTTATTTTATAGTGGGGTTTATATAATGTTGTCTTTTATGTCGAGTGGTAGGTGGTTGGGTATGTTGAGCCCTTTTTAGGGTTATTTTGTTATCGGCTTTTTGTTATGGTTATTCATTTATTGTTTCTAGGTTAAGTGTGTATTGTCCTCTGTGTTAAGTGGTTGGTGGTCGGATTTTTAGGCTCTTTTAGGGCATATTTTGTGGATCAGAGCTTAAAACCTGCACCCACGTCTTAGCGCCGCTGAGTCTAGCTAGCCGGTAGCATACATACATACATGCATACAGACATCCACTTGGAAATAGTCAGAATAACTTCCTAGGACCTTAAAACGTCGAGATCTGTTGAAAACTCGATTTTTGAAAATGGACTGAAACCAATAACTTCCCGAATTTTTGAAAATTTACCATTTTTTTAGCGGGAAGTTAAAAAATAATATTAATATTGAATAATAAATAGTTAAAAATGAAATAAAAATATAAAAGATAACATGCAAACAAATCAGAGCCATGCAGAATTAGACTGTTTTTACAATTTTTTTCTTTATTTCGAATATGATTTGGAAAAGTAATAGACACTTTCCAAAACAAAAATGGAATTTAATAGTGACCGAATATTAACTGAAAATATAATATAGTCTCTTATTTTTTAATTTAACGGATAAATATAAAGTGTTGAACGATAGAAAATAATTGCTATGATTAACTATGCACAGTGAAACCAATACATGTTGGCCACCTAAGATTCCATAAAATGTAGTCAATAACAATTATAAAGCGTCACGAAGTCATTTCGTATGGTTATAGTATAATATTATAGAAATATTATACTATCTATGGTTCCATGCAAAAGTGGCCAGATTAGGCAGGTGGCAAGTTACAGAGGTGGCGAACTTGACAGACTTTTCTGTGTTTGTTTATTGTTAAAACAGTCTGATAAAATATATTATTATTAATTCAACTTTAGTAACAAGTGTTATCAGATACTCATCAATTCAAAATATTTGTCTTTTACTTTCATATACCTACCGTGCTTTTTCCAATATTTTCAACCAATCTAAACTAGTATTTAACTAATGCCTATTTTTGTTAGCGCTGTACAATTGCAAAAAATTGCATAGAAAAAAACTATAAACTAGATTTCATTTTATTTAGATATATTTTAAAAATGCTAAGAAGACGATATCCTATTCATAATAGAAATGAAATAGTGTAGTTGTATTAACTTAAAGAAAAGTAGAATCGTTCTATATTGTGTTCATCGTGTTACGGCATTATTAAATTTTTTATAATAAGAAAATAGGCTAAACGGTTGATATTGATTAAATTTGTAAAAACTTTTGTAAAGACAATTGATTTTATTCAAATCGATTCCTATAATATATGAATCGATACATTGATTATTGAATAAGATCAACAGTCTGTTGTTACTGTACCTCCTATAGCCCAGTGCAATTAGGTACTTGAAAATAGTTAAAATTTGGCCAAATTTAAAAATAATTAGTACAAAGATGAAACCAACGGCATTCGTTTGTGAAAAGTATCATATATAAAAATAACATAGGTACCAAAAGTTTACCAAAATAATTGTTGGTGAAAATTTGCAATTTTTTCAAAATGGCGTCCGAATAAGACATGATCCACTGTTAATTATTGAAATTCTGACTTCCCTTTCATAGTTAGCGAAATTATACCCCTTATCATTATTCTTCCTCTTGAAATTACCTTTCGGTTGATACAAAATGTAACCGGAAGTAACTAATGGAAGGGGTACTAATATTGTTCAATTTGCTCCACGTAGCTGCCTACAGTGCAAATCGGTGTACAGCACAAAGAGTAACCTAAGAAGATATGTAAATGCATAAAATGCTTGTATTTCACAGTATAAAAACTTTGAGCACGTTATTTCCATTATTCTCTGTTTTACAGCAAGTTTTTCTCCGAATCTTCCTATACGCTCACGTCACGTAGATAAACGTTTGTTGTGTTACAAAAACTCAATTATTCAAAATCAATCCTGAGTAAATTTTCAGGTGGGTTAGGTCAGTACGTCTCAAATAAGCAAACAAAATTTAGTCAGGATTGAATAACTATTTGTAAAACGGCAAACGTTTTTTATCTTATCTACGCGACGCTAGCGTATAGAAAAATCGGAGAAAAACTTGGTGCAAAATGGAAAATAATGGAAATATCGTGCCAAAAGTTTCAGTGGAATACATGCATTTCAAACAATAATTATGCAAAATTTCATCAATATTCATTTACATGTCTTCTTAGGTAGGCAACTATGTGAAACAAATTGAACAATATTTTATATTAGTACCCCTTCCATTAGTTACTTCCGGTTACACTTGGTATCATCCGAAAGGTAATTTCAAGAGGAACAATAATGAAAAGGGGTATAATTTCTCCAACTATGAAAGGGAAGTCAGAATATCAATAGTTAACAGTGAAAGGGTTATATTCGGACGTCATTTTAAAAAATGACGTATTTCTACCAACAATATTTTGGTAAACTTTGGCTATGTTATTTATGATACTTTTCAATAACGAATACCGTTGATTTCATCTTTGTACCAATTATATCCAGATTAAATCACATAATCAGTCGCCTAAATTATCCGGTCTCCAGTGGGTAAAAATATTTTTTGGTGCCATTTGATAAGAATTATTTATGAGTCATAGATAGATAGATGTCTTTATTTGATTAGTACAAATGTACATAAATAGTGTCAAACAGAAAAAAAATTATAAAAATTCGTTCAATTTGTAGTGAGCTTTAGATAATAAATATTTTTTTAAATTTTTCCTAAACTGTTGATTGGAATTTGCAGTTTTGATCTCCGTAGGTAGGTATATTATTGTGTATTCGTATCATAGCGTTGCGGACACCCTTGTGAGTCACCGCAAGTGTACAATTAGTAGTTTTTAAATTATTTTTGTATCTTGTAGTGTATATTAAGGCTGTCTTTGAAATTTAAATAATAATGTTTTCTAATTGTTTAAACCGAGGTTTAAACAAATTGGTAGGCCTTAAAACTACTCACAAACACTATTCTTATCGAGCTGAATCAAGTGGCACGAAAAAATATTTTTTCAGAGAACCTGGAAATTAATGCAAGTGATTTTAGCAATTGTATTGAACTATTAGGGATCATTAAAGTTTCAACGTATATGGATGTTTGACTCTGGGCAACTAAGAATGACCCAAAAGACCAATAATATATTTCAAAATACGAGTACAAAACATCGAAATTAGTATATTATGTATGATTTCTATACAAATTGTTTATAAAAATTCAAAATGATAATAAAAACAAAAATAAAGCATAACAAGTTTACCTAACGAAAAACTAGAACTGAATAATATAGGTAAGGATGAAATGACTGTTAAAGAATGTTCAATAATAATGTGTAAGCGTAAAACGTGAAATAGTACCTATATTGCATTACAAGGGACGAAACTAGCGTTTGCAACTAGTATGAAGTTTGCTGCGCGAGGTACGCGTTGCAAACGCTGTGTTTCGTTCCGAGTAAATGTATATTATTTTTCACAACTCTATTGACAATTCGATTTTAGGTAGGTACCTGCGATTTGGACGTGCAAAAAAGCCGCAAAAATGTTAGATCTGTCAGATCCATGTGCAATTTTTGTGGGGTTATGTCTGTAATTTCGAATATTATATGCGAATTGAAGTTGGCGCGACTCAATCGCTCTATCTCTCTCCTAACAACGTTAAAAAACAGAGAAAAACGACAACTTAAAACTTTCATCCCTAGAGTTGGAACTCTCAATTTCAGTCTGCTAAACAGGTACTGAAAATCGAAATTTCAATAGCGGCGTTGTGAAAAGAATTTTATAATAATATCTTATTTTATGACTAATTGGCTGTGGCGGTTCTATTCTAGAAATTTGGCGATAAGCGTGATTGCTGGCTCTACTCTAAATTGCCTGTTCGTTTTGAAAATATTCTAATTTATATAGGTTGCTACAGTTTTGATTTCAATTTCCTTAAGTTTGTCAAAATCAAGTTGAAAGACAGCACCAATTTGTAAATAAAAAATAATGTTCAGTATTCAAAATTAGTTGTCTAAATTGAAAGGTTATTTTTCCTGTTAAAACTATTTTCTGTGAATGATCAAAAGTTTACAATTTATTGGCGGCAGGTCCGTGGGAGCGTCGGAGGCCGGTGCACATGCGTCTTCTGATTTTTATCTGTTGGAGCAGTCCCTTTATGAATAAACACAGTCCAAACGATTATTGCAATTTAGGCTGTTTTTTAATAATACAGGCAGATAATAAAGTTATATTATTTCACAGTAGATATTTATGAGCATATTATCACTCGGGAATTTACTCACACATAAAATTGATAATTTATTTAAAGCGAAACCTTGACTTAAAACGAAAAATCTTCGAATATGTAGTTATCTACATATTATTGAAGCTATGCTTCTTAACGCACGTTTGGAATGGCGACCTAAATCACAAAAAAACGTCACGAACGCGGCCTTGGAATGCGGCGTTGCAACGCACCTCATTGGCTAGGCAGCGCGTATTGTTGCTATAGTTTCTATAGCTTTTATCTATAAATAAATTCGATTTTATATACAATGCGTAAGAAGCATAGCTCTTCTGTCGGGTGTCCTACGACACCTCATGACATTTTATTAATGTTTTGCCCCCACAGAAAAAGAAATATGCTTATTAAATTCAATGTTAGATGCATCCTATATAAATTGAGTCGAAACAATGCAAATTAATGACTGCACAAAGTACAGCTCTATAAAATTATTATAACGTTTAATTCAAGGCACTCTAGATTATGCATGTCATCTATGTATGGCAGATACCTTGACGGCTCTCGCGTCGTTTACGAGCCTTCAAGGGTTCTTCTAAACCTTCTAGACCGCTTTCTGAATCCTCTCGATCGCATGATATCGACCGTTGTTGCATTGAGTCTTTGTCGTTTAATGGCACTTTAAGTTACAAACACATCATTTAAGGTCGGTTCGGTCATAATAATTATATTGAACAATTTTATGTAAAAAGAGACTAATGAACAAAGTTTTTCTGGATTAGCGGAACACCAGCTTAGCGAATTTTCGAAAAACTAGCACCGTTAGCTAAACGTGTGTTGAGTTTTTTAATTTCTTATATTGGAGTTTTACAGAAAAACATAATCATTAAGCGATTCTAAAATTTATTGTTCTTATAAAAAAGGTCAAAATCGTCGCTTACCTTCATTGATTTGTGACGTAACAAACGTTTTGATTAACGTATCAGTGGTCTGAGTATATAACGACAATGCGTAACGAAGACTTTGCAATTCTGGACTCTTTTCAAGGAACGCCTTCTTGAGACCGTTTCCGCCAGCATGGAAGTATTGTTTGATTGTGTCCAGCGCAACTTCGAGAATGGCGCACTGCTTCGGCGAAAGATTCTTTTCAACTTCTTTTGAAATGTCCATAACACCGCTAAGGGCATTTTTCACGTCTTGTTTTCCAGTCATGTGATTCTTTAAAATACGAGACATGTCTTCGATTTTTGCATTTGCAGCTATTGTTTTGGCGTTATCGGTGATATTTTTGAACATCATCTGGAACGAAACATCTTCAAACAGTTTTGCTCTAAATATTAGCTAATTAATTTTTTCCACATTTTGAGTAAAGTTTTCAATTTTCCGGTATTATTCTAAAAAATTTGTTTGAGACACATAGCCCGGGAAATAAAGGTTTTAGGTCGCAAATAATTCCAAAGGAGCTGGATTTTTCACAGATGGTAGAACACCTTTAGACATGTATTTTTACAAAAGTCCCCGGTTATCCCCCTTGTGCTTCCCCCGCCACCCCCTTTTGAATATAATTTTGCAAGCCTTACGGAAAACGCTAATATCTCCTTAACCAATGTTTGAAATCAGACGACTTTTTTTTTGTTTTGTTCCTAATTAGTTACTCTAAAAAATGTCTCCTCTTCAATTTTGTGATAAAATCAATATATGCTTTTCAATTTATTAATAAAGAGAAAATATCAGTTTTTAAAAGAATATTTCACAAAATATTTGCATATAACTTTTTGATGAGCCTGTTTCGAAATATCTCAAAATCGATGCTTTCATTTTAAATAGGATTACATTTCCTACAATTTTCTGTGGTACAAATAGTAAGCGCGCTACAGCTTCTTGAAAATCACACGCGCTTTTTGTAGCCTTGGAAACCAAATGTTAAAACGTAATGTCCTTTTCAATAGCTTTATTTATTGTGTTCTTCATCGAATTTTAAATTGAAAATACACATGTTTATAAAGCAAAACACGCTCTAAATCGTGATTTTTGTCCCATATCGATATCGTTAAAAATTTAGAAGCTATAGCCAGTCAAAGTTGAAATCATCATAGAGCCTTACTTTTTTTTTTAGACACGTGTTACGAGGACTTTCCATACCGAATAAAAAAAATGTCCGTCTAGTAACCTATAAAAAATTTAAGATCCAATCTCACTAACTTGAAAAATTTTCAAGTTATAAGCATTAATGTTCATGTTTTTACTTTTTGACATAAAATTAAAACACTTGACGCGAAGTGCTCTACTAAGAAGAGTGTTCGAGAAATATTAAGTTTACATATAGAAGCTGTAGACCTATTCATGGGTTATCTAAGTAAGTAAAAAAATTTAAAAAATTTGAAAGTGGTCACTCTACAGAGCACTACGCAACAAGTGTTTCAATTTTATGTCAAAGGTAAAAACATGTACATAAATGCTTATAACTTGAAAATTTCGCAAGTTTGTGAGATTGGACGTAAATAATTGTTTATCGCATTAAATTTTCTATAGGTTCCTAGACGGACATTTTTTTATTCGGTATAGAAAGTACTCGTAACGCGTGTCAAAAAAAATGTAAGGCTCTATGATGATTTCAGCTTTGACAGGCTATAGCTTCTAAATTTTTGAAGATATCGATATGGGACAAAAATCACAATTTAGAGTGTTCTTTGCTTTATGGACATGTGTATTTTCAATTTAAAATTCGATGAAGAACACTATAAATAAAGCTATTGAAAAGGACCAATTGGTTTCTAAGGCTACAAAAAGCGCGTGATTTTCAAGAAGTTGTAGCGCGCTTACTGTTCTTACCACAGAAAATTTGTGGGGATGAAAATTGTAGGAAATGTAATTCTATTTAAAACATTACATAACGAAATAATCGCTTAAGTCGACCGTTTCTGAGATATTTCGAAAAAACAAAAACAATGTTAAAATTTCGTGGTTTTTTGGCTACCAAAAGTTGTCCCGGTGTCATGTTGGCACGAATATATACAAACAAATAGTAGATTGTATATCTAGATGTGTAATGGACTATTACGGCGAGTGATGACAGTATGTAAGAACGAGTGATAGCGAGTTTTTACAGTCACACGAGCCGTAATACCATTACGCGCGAGATATAATATATATGGAATTTTTTGCCATACCCACTGCAAAATACCTACTTTTCACTTAATTTTCAAAAAAATTTGGCAGTTCATTTTCGTTGCCATCTTTACTTCTACAGTATGCCGTGAAGTTCATGAGAAAGTAATGGCAGACGCACGCAGGCGTTTAGAGCGAATAAACAGAAGTTCTTATGGCAACTAGTGCGGAAAGTAAAACACTTTCCGTACACCTGCCTGTGAAATGACTCATTAAAGGCCGCTATACATACATCGTGAGTAGCTATTTTGTAGTGGGTATGGCAAAAAATATCTTATATCCCACCTTTTGCAAGGTACAATGTATCTCAAAAACTACACAGCATTTCTTATTCAAACCGATTTTCGTTGGAAGTATTTTATAAATTCTACTTCATTTACATACCAACTGTTGACTTAAATAAAAATGTCATTTTGAAACTTCTACATCATTTTTGAAGGCCTATCTAATGGGGTATCATTAGATAGGCTTATGTGCACTGGATTTTTTTTATCCCTCAGTTGTTACATGTATGGTGTGCCACCACTATTTTTTTCGTAATTTCAATTAGCCATTGTATAGCAGTTCATAGAAAACACCTACCTTGCAAATTTCATCTATAATGTGCCAATAGTTTCCGAGTAATATGACTGTGACATACGGACAGACAGACGAACAGGATGAAATTATAAGGGTTCCCTTTTTTCCATTTGGCTACGGAACCCTAAAAACGCTTCAATGTTAGATAAATAATTTTATTACAAATAAATAAATATAATCCATAAGTTTTTTAATTTTATCGCTATGCGTCCGACCGCTGCGCTCATTATTAACAGCCCACTTGCCCTATAATTAACTAAAGTCTATCAATATATACATCATTTTAAAGCTACAAATATTGTCTACAAATTTTACTTCAACAACTTTTACCCTAACAGGCTTAGCAAAAAGTTATATGGAAATATTTTGTGAAATATTCTTTTAAAAACTGCTATTTTCTCTTTATTAATAAATTGCAAAGCATATATTGATTTTATCGGAAAATTGAAGAGGAGAAATTTTTTAGAGTAACTAATTAGGAATGAAACAAAAAAAAGTCGTCTGATTTCAGACATTGGTTAAGGAGATATTAGCGTTTTCCGTAAGGCTTGCAAAATTATATTCAAAAGGGGGTGGCGGGGGAAGCACAAGGGGGATAACCGGGGACTTTTGTAAAAATACATGTCTAAAGGTGTTCTACCATCTGTGAAAAATCCAGCTCCTTTGGAATTATTTGCGACATCGGGTGATTTTTTCCTTTCATTTCCTGGGCTAACAAGAAAGTTTACCTACAAAGTTGTGGATTGTGTAATGCCTGTTGCTACGTAATATCTGAAGGGTGTTACAACGAAGAAAATGCTCATGCAAGCAAAGGTCAAAGATCCTTTCAAAATGATTACCTATTTTAAAACTTGACAGATAAAAATAATCGATTAAATATTATCGAAAGTGAACTAAAATACCATCTTTTACGAAATTTGTCTTTGAACATTTCCAATATTTAGGTTTAGTTTCTCTTCCTTAATATTAAAAATTGATAGTTACATCACAGACCTGCTGTAAAGTTCAATTCCAGAAAATAAGAGCCGTAAAATTCGAATACTCTTAAATCTGATTTTCTCGTTGGATTGAAATTCGATTTAATTCGATTGAACTGTATTACTTGTTACAAAATTAATGTGTTTTCTGGAAAATTTTTAACGAATGCACTGTCACATATAGAAATGAATAATTTATTTACCTTATTGTCAGTCATCGGAGGTAGGACAACTGTCTTTTCAAGTATTCTCATGACTATTTTCCACAGTTCTTTCAATAGTCTCTTGAGTACAGTCTTTTCGCATGACTGAGCATATAGAGACAAGGAACCATCGAGAAGATCCATGAGAGGGCGTAGCACCTCATCTGCTTCGACGGCTATAACATTCTTTTGTTGTATTTGATTGAGCTGGCCCGGCTGACCGCCGCCTTTTTTAAGTAACAATATATTTCCTAGTTCACGTACACTCGTTGTTATTCGTTCCTCCAAACTAAAAAAAATGTGTCAGTTGCTAATGGGTTCAAAGTGCAAATAAAACTGTACAGTGTACACTGTACACTTTTTTTTTCTCAATTGATGCCAAGCCAATTGAAACTTGGCATCGGTGGTTTCTCTGTATGGTAGGTATGCACTATGCAATAATATTATATCTGATTAATTAGAAAATACCTTATAGCAAACTGGGTAGCCAAATCATCCAAAGCGGTGTTAAGATTCTGTTGTAATTCCTTAAGAATATTTGCAGCGTCTTCTTCTAATTTTTCACCACCCATGGATTCAAACATTTTTTCTAATTGAACTCGTAATTGTTGAATATTATTCATTAAAATGCATGCCTGAAAATCAATCACCATCAAAATAGTCGTCCGCCAATAAAATTAAACTTTTTAAATCGTGTTCTCGAGAGAACCGTAATGTTGAAACTATAATCGATGCTTATCACCTCATTTGTCTACTTCGTAGGTGATATCAAACTAAGCTGTTGAAAGCCAGCGATCTGCTAACAAGCAGAACGTGGGGGAAGGTCATTGGCGTTTATAGCGGGCAATGTTGTGTTTAGGCATACACAATTTGCTCCAAGTCTAAGCCATGTAAAAGTATTGATTGTTCTTTTGAGGACATTAGTAAAGAAACCAAATCAAACACTTACTATTCTCTCGTCTTTTAAATGTTCGGGGAATTCTGTTTTAACTATATCGGCGTATTCTATTAGAACTTTTACGATTGTCTTCGCGAAGCGTTTCATGTATCTCTTCCATATTTCAGGATCTGGACATTCAAGTTTTGATACTACGTCGAAACATTGAGTTAACTGTGTAAAAACGTCCACGACTGAATTTGAAAATAGAGCATGCTCACTACTTTTTTGGAACTGAAAAAAATATGTTCATTTAAATCATTTCTAACTTATACAGGGTTTGATTTTAAATAATCTTAGTTACAATTTCTGAGAAAACGAATATTTTGTTCTATATTTTTGGATAGCAGAGAAGTTACATTTGTTTTTAGCGCTCATGAGTTTATGGAATAAGATCCTATATAAATTGTAGGCCGCATATTTGTCTGTTTGAAGGCCTTGGGTGTTTCATTTATTATTGGCGAAATTAGAGAAATTAATGTTTTTATCTTTTGAGAACTGTCACGTGACGACTACAGATAACAAATACTCGTTATAAAAATATCGGGCCTACAATTAAATGAGAACGGTAGATTCTTTTAGCATGTGCGCAAAAGTCATAGCCGCCATTTTAAGCAAAAAAAAATGGGTATGCCTGGATTGCGTTCAGATATGATCATATGTCTCCATAGAAAAACGCCATGAAATGTCACGTGATCTCGTTTACGTATACCCAGTGTAATCTAGGGAATGTAAACTTTCTGAACGCTCGTGGTTATATTTTCGGGTTTTTTAAAATTTGAAAAAAATTAAATAACTATAAGACCAGCGTCGTAGTTAAGGCCTGACAATCGGGGCTCGCGCCAGGGGCGCTAACCCCGATAGTGCGCAATCAGCGAAATCAGCTATGCGAGTATGATTATTTTCAAGCAAAGAGCGCGAAATCTTGCAAGGGGCGCCGATTAAGACCACATCAGAAATATAAAGCATCTAATTAACTTGAAATTAATGAAAATGAGTTTAAAATCAAATGTTCGTAAAATATAATAAATAATACTTGTTATTTTATTTTTTTAAATTGTTATCCAATACCCCTAATATATCTTCATTATTAAAAAAAAAGCCAAAAAAATATATTAACACTCGTGTTAAAAGCCTTCGGGATTCGAACTTGCGCTTGGTGTTTGTACCTGTCGATAGACTCGTACTTTTCCACACGGTCACCTGGCTTACTATAATATCTGATTAACATAGTTTTGTTTCACATGTCAACCACTTCCGACTATTTCGTTACATCTAATATTTCTAAAATGACACCCCAATATGAGACATAAGACGTAATTCATGTCAAAATGTGACGTCTGCTTCGTATTTAAATTGTAATAAAATTAAAAATCAGTATTTTTCATACCTAAGTCTGTCATACATAAAAAATATGTTTTTCAAAATTCCTATTGTACCTACAAATTCAGTAAAATTTTCTGCTAATCAAATTATAGACTAAATCTGACATATCTAATTAAATCACTTTTAATTAATTCTGAAGAAAACCTGTTTTCTTTATTGAATGATGGTGAATCGAGGAACAGTAAAAAAAAATTGGTGCCATCCCGTAACTCCGCTTAACCTCTTGACAGCCACCCTTAAACTGGTTCCTTCTCTTTATTTTTTACGCTTATAAAATTATGGCGAAAAAAATAAAATTCAACATCAAATGAAAGCTTTATGGCAGGCAACAATGAGAGTATTAATAAACCATAAATTCGGCGAATGAGCGAAGCGAGTGAGTAATGTATTAATAAATCATAAATTAGAGCGAATGAGCCAAGTAAGTGAATTATGTAAGTACATACTAATTATATATACGGGATTTTAATTACTAGGCATTAAAAAACCGAAATATACGTGAGCGAAGCCATGAGTAACGGCTAGTAAGGTATAGGAACCGCACCATAAATCTGAACGAGTCGCACTATGGCCACGCGTAGGATATAGAAACAACATTGTCTTCTGAAAGGAAAAAATAATAATTCATACATAGTAACATACCCCATCTTTTTTATCTCTATTGAATGCACCGTGTAAATATTCCAGTGACACGTCATCATTTTCATTGAGCCATTGCATGACAAATGGTTCAAACCATGCGGGGTATTCAGGCACTGCCCCTTTGTAAGGCGGAACGTCTTTCACATAGTTTGTGTGCAACCATTTCACCTTGAAATGCAAATTCATGTACGCTGAAGATTTACATAGCCGGTGTTGTTCGTGTTCTTCTAATGCATATTTCATATCGACGGCAAAGAGGCTCCACATTGTGGCTGCGGATAACTAAGAAAAAAAATGCAAATAGAACAATTAATATCTAATATACTTAATGTAATATTAAGATAACCAAAATTTTGAGATGTTTATGTAGGTACCTCCTGTTTCGATAGCAGTTGTTAATAGGGTAAGTACTTGCATGGAATTTTCTTATTAAGCAGAACGAAATTATACGTCAATTTGAGCAAAACTCTAAAATCTGTTAAAGATTTAATGATTCTTTGAAGCATAATCGTTTATTAAAGTTGCTTGCTATTTAAACGATATATGACGTCAGTATTAACATGGTATTAACTGTACCGTATAATAACTATGGTTAATAATATTAACAAAGTCAACAAAACATTTTTGACATCATAATATGTTAATACCTATATACTTATTACTGACGTCACATGTCATTTAAATAGCAAGCAACTAATCGTTCAATGTTTATCAAATTTTAAAGTTTAATTTAAATTGACATAATATATTTTTGTTCTGCTGCTCTGCATAATAAAAAAGCGGTTTTAAAATGCCATGCCAGCTGTAGATACCCTTACATCATTTTATAGCTTACATATTTAGCTAAGTGGTCAATACTGTAGAAAACTCTTAGTTATTAAAACAGGTAGTACCTACTATAATATAATCAATTCCGCCAAAGTTTTAAAAAATAGTTATATTTCGTGTAATAATTTACGAGGAGTACATAGGTACTACTCGTACATACAGTCCTTAAACGGTTTTTTAAAACTATCATAAAATACTTACTTGTCCGATGTTTAGTTCCTGTGGGAACTGATTTAAAACAGGTCCATAACTATTCTTATCTTCTTCGATTACAGAAACTATAAGAGCTATTAATTTGTGCCAAAAATCTAAACTGTCTAATCTCGGACCATGGTCGTCAGGATCTCGTTTTGGCTCATTTGGATCAGTTTGAAATTCTCTACTGTACAATTCATAAGTATTTTCAAATAAGAACTGATATGTCGATCTTAAACAGGCTTTAACGCAGTCTTTGACAACAGTACTTGCTCTAGGAGGACTCGAAAGTTCTTGAACTTTCATACGGAAGAATGTGATACTTGTTAATAAATCTACAGTCGATTTTAAATCCATCAGTTTCTCAGTGCTTGATGCGGGGAAATTATTGCGATACATTGATAAATCTATCCTCAACGAATTGTGCAGTTGGTCCAATAGTTTAACGAATTTCTCTTTCTGCAAAAAAGTTACAGTTACTTTTGTACTATCACTATATTTAAATACCAAAAAGTATACCTAAGCAATAAAAAAAACTCATTGCGCGATTCGTTGATAAAGCTGTAATCGTTTAGAGATCTATCCTAGTTAGTGGTTTTAAACAAGATACGTATATAAATATTTAATATGCATACGTGCTTTCCCAAATTTTAAAAATGAAATACATGAAAATGCGCAACCAGTTTCACTTCCGTCATACAGAATTCCTTCAAATTTAAAGGAGAAATAAAAAGAAATGAATTAGATAGATTACGTCTTATGTATTAAGTTATACCTACATAATATATTCGTGAAAAAGTTAATCAACCAGCTTCATGTACTCGTAGTTAAATCTGACTATATTTTGAGACAATTATTACAAAAAAATAATGTTGAACTTCTTTGGACTGAAGCTCACACAAATTCTTTACTAAGCAAGCCGTGAGGCGGGTCGTGTATTAGGACTCTATTAGTGCGATCCTTGAGGTTCACACGATTCTCAGTATGATGAACATTGAATATTGTGAATGAATATTATAATAACACAGAAAAGAAATCATTTTTTTATTATATTTGTATTTCACGGGATTTACGCGCGGTGTTATTTTTATTATTTTTTTTCAACAATATAAATACTAAATTGTTTTTTTCATTTTTTTAAATAGTAATTTTTTTATAAAGACAATATTCTTAGACCTAAATGAAGCATTTTTGTGACGTTATCATGAAAACTTCTTTTTTAATCCTCCTGTAAAATCCACTTATTGCCTTTTTTTTTAAAAAAGGAAGGGCTGGCCCGATTTTGATAAAATTTCTTTCAGATCATATTGACATTAATACGCTGCGATTGGCACTCTAACAAAGTCTATATTATTTTTTTTCGCGAGATTTCGTGTGAAGCCCACTTTTTTACAGCCTGTTTATTAAAAAAAAATGTGAGCCGTCGTGGGACGCCTGGCAGATTTGAAACATTGTTATAGCTTGAACTCCCCCGCGACTTTATCAAAATAAAATATAGCCTATATCACTTAGGAATAGTGTAGCTTTCTATTAGTGAAAGAATTTTTAGAATCGGTTCAGTAGTTCCAGAGAAAAGAATTTCTGATTTAATACCACTCTTCGCGAGAAATTCCCACCCTGCGAAGATAATTAGTGAAAGAATTTTACCCTAATTTTCTCAAATTTATTCTATTTTACCCCAATTTACCCTAATTTACTCTAATTCACCTCAATTTACCCTAATTTTCCCCAATTTACCCATATTTACTCTAATTTACCCTAATTTCCTACATTTTATCCCCATTTAACCCAGTTTACCCTAATTTAATCTAACTTACCTAGTTTCCTCTAGTTTTCCTTAATTTACACCAATATTCCCTAATTTACACTAGTTTACCTATATTAACCTTAATTTACTCTAATTTACCTTAAATTACTCTAAATTACCCCAGTTTACCCCAATAAACCTTAATTTACCCTGATATACCCTCATTACCCTAATATATCCCAATTTACCCTAGTTTTCTCCAATTTATCCCAGTTATCCCCAATTTACCCTAGTTTACCCCAATTTACTCTACTTAACCCTAGTTTACCTTAATTTATCCCAATTTACTCCCAGTTTACCCTAATTTACCCCAATTTACCCTAATTAACCCCAATTAACCCCAATTTACCTTAATTTACCCTAGTTACCTTAATTTACCCTAATTTGCCCTAGGTTACCCTAATTGACCCCAATTTACCCTAGTGTACCTTAATTTATCCCATTTTACCCTAGTTAACTCCAATTTACCTTAATTTACCCTAATTCAATTTATATACACACACACACGTAACATAGCGACTGTGAACAGTATAGTTCGGGATGACGTGACGTAACATTTGAGACGCGACCTAACATTCAAACGATTTTACACCAGTGCCTAAAGATGTTTCACATCAAAAACAAACAAACGGCTAGACCGATTTTGAAAAAAAATCTTTCATGTCATATAATATACCTACGTTGATACGCTTCGACTGAAGTCCTAACGAAGTCGATATTATTTTTTTTCGGGAGATTTCACCTTAGATAGAAATGACTACGCACGCACGTACTTCAGGAATTAATCAGATATTAATTCCTGAGGTTTGGTCATCAATAGTTTTTTATTAAAAATGAAGTCGGTTAAAAAATAAAAACTATGAACACTCAGTAATTCATTATAATATGTAAGGTTTGTATATTGAAAAAAATTATGTAAAGCTGAATTTTTTTGTTAAAGATCCTGTACTAATCACAGACTACAACATATTAAAATTCTCGAAAATTCACATGCCGGCGTCTTGGATTTCCAGGCCTTAGACTGTTCTGGAATGTTTGACGAAATTTTACCCAAACGCAAAAATAAATAATTTATTATACCTATAACTTAGTGAAAATGTTGTATGTGAGGAACAACATACTCCTAGCCCCTTTGTTCCGTTTTTCACGAAAAACTACTCCCAGAATTTCACATCTAGTTATTCGGACGATAAAAGTAAACATAAGTAAAAATATTTATCAAAATTTGAAAATAAAAAATCGTTTGTTGGGACTAAAGTGAACGAAGGATTCAGAAAGCATGTACAAACCCCGAAATTCGAAGCAGCGAATCTATCGCTAGCAGAAACAGCAGACGACGCTGTTGTGTGTGCGTAATAAGCATTAATGTTAGCTAATAATGTACTCATCACTGCTGGAACACCAGGACATAGATATTTTGTGGACAGACAATGGAAGTGCCTGTAAAATAAAAAAAAATAACAATGATTAAATATTGGAACTATAGACAAACATATTCTACAGGTCTACCCATTTTTCTATTTTTAATGGGTGATAGTAGGTACCTACAGGTCAAAATAAGACGATTAGTGTTAAAACACATAAGAGAGGGAAATGATTATCTAAATTCCAATTCTAACATTTAATTAGTTGACATGATGCTAATTTAGGGGGAAGTGCAACAAAATTATCATACAACTTTTATTACCGCGGTAAGGTGTTTTAACACTATTAACCTGTATTATCACCCATTAAAAATAAAATAGGTAGACCGAGAACACTCTATATAAGAAACAAATGTTTAATACACGTAGTATAAACTCAGTGAAAAAAAAACGTAATTCTAAATCAACATATTTTTGAAGATGCTAGAATTATTTGAATATAATAACAACATAATTATATTATGCTTTCTTATCTTTCGCACCCATTACGGTACCTATATGGAGATTGCATTTTTCCGTATCGCATTAACGAGCAGCACTGATTTTAGCACAGGGCAGAGTGTCCACTTCTTCAGGGGCTCCGCATTAATGTTTATATAATTTTAAACATATAAAAAATTACAAACGTCTCAGCAGTTGGATTCGAACCCGGGTCTTTGATGTAAGAGGCCGATATCGTATCCAATGATTTATATAATATCTTTGTAATTTGACGTCCATAAAATGGTAGAGACATAAATAATTATGCTACTGATTGAAACCACTTCATGGATGGAGGCATGCGCGTAAGTAACTTCCTTGACCACATTTCAGTGATAGATAATTCTGAGTTATTGCGAGCTAAAAAGTTTCACTCTAAATAAATTATAATTTAAAAAAACTAAAAAACACGCTTTAATGAACTAAAAAGTAAAAAATAATTAATTTCATTGTAAAAAAGCGTGGGGTAGTATGAAAATATGATACAAAGCACCCCACGCTTTTTTACAATAAAATTAATTATTTTTTACTTTTTAGTTCATTAAAGCGTGTTTTTTTTTTTAAATTATAATTTATTTTTGCTTTTTAGTCCTGAAGATCCTTGTCAGGATAACGGGACAAACTTATGGAATTATTGTATTGTAATCGCTCCTTGATAAGTGTGCAAAGTTTCAGTTCAATCTGAAGTTTTTTGCTTTTTTTTTTAGTCCTGGAGATCCTGGTCAGGATAATGGGACAAACTTATGGAATTATTGTATTGTCGTCGGTCCTTGATAAGTGTGCAAAGTTTAAATTAAATCTGACCGTTCAAAGTTGGTCAAAATCAAGTTCAAAGAAGTCGGTTACAAACTGACAAACAAGCAAGCCCGCATACAGGTGAAGCTAATATAAGCGTGTTAAAAAAGTAACGCACCGACACGAGTGTCCGCGCTAGTGACGACGAATTTCGAGACATTTATTCAAAATAACTGTTCTTCCTCTTCTAAATTTTATTAATTAACCAAGTTTGGGCTGTTCATGCTTTGTTTAACGTTTATAATAATGTATTAATAAAAAGCATGACGTTACTTACGTCATAGCTTGATAGATTGACTCAATGCCGTATCTCATAGCGAATTCGTCGACTATTTCTTGTGGCGCTTCGTCAAAGTACACTTTCCAGGCATCATCGCCTTTTGCTTGTGGTAAAGCAACAATTCCACCGTTCTGCTCACATAGGGAATGGAATAAGTTCTCGTGAAGACATGTGTATTGGACGTGGTACGGTGCAACTTTTTCTTCACCCTTGATTTCGACTGAGATGTGTAATCTGATAGCACCGGAGACAGCAGATTTGTCGGTTCGCTTCTCAAGGTTATACCAGACGTCCATCTCACCCGAAAGCGTTCGTACCTAAAAGAATATAACGAACTCTATATTATAGAGTATGCATATGATAAGTCAAGCCCTATATCTATTCAGAGTCAAAATAGGCCGAAAATAAAGAATGACCGCGAAAATGTAGTTAAAGTTTTGATTTTAGTAGGAATTTGTTTATTTTTTACACTTTTTATTATATTTATAAATCATGCACCGTAGTACTTAGTTATTCATCATATAATGTTATTTATTCAACACATGCCCGCTTTTAGTGTTTTTTCGTGTCTGAAAAGCAGATCTTAAATGACCGTTTATTGACTGGTGACGTCATGATCATTGATCCATTATGAAATGCGTTTCGGCGCTATAATGAACAAGCCGTGAGGTGAGTCGTTTATTAGAACTAAAGTGCGACCCTTGAGGTTCACACGACGAACTTCCCAGTTTGATAAATATTTAATAATAATAATTAAATTAGATATTACACAGAAAAGTAATCATTTTAATCATTAAAACATAATTATTATTTATTTTTAACAATAATTAAAAGAAAAAAAAAGCGGCTGAACCGATTTTTATAAAATTTATGTCGGATCAAAATGACGTTAACACGCCTCGATTGACACCCTTACGAAGTCGATATAATTTTTTATTCGCGAGATGTTGTGTAAAATCTACTTTTTTGGAGGTTATTTGGTTAAGAAAAAAGAACGGCTGAACCGATTTTGAAAAAATTTCTTTCAGATCATATTTACGTTAATACGCGTCGAATGGCACCCTAACGTAGTCGATG
This sequence comes from Mongoloraphidia duomilia, assembly GCA_039654895.1. Taxonomy (NCBI): domain Eukaryota; kingdom Metazoa; phylum Arthropoda; class Insecta; order Raphidioptera; family Raphidiidae; genus Mongoloraphidia; species Mongoloraphidia duomilia. The sequence goes on along the minus strand of CM077516.1, from coordinate 45,845,446 downwards.
TCATTTTTCATTCGCGAGATTTCGTCTTAGAAAGAAATGGACACATACGTACACACACACACACATACACACACATACATCTTTCTAAAAATAGTGTAAAAATAGTGTGGTGACCTTGAAACATAAAAATTTGTTATACATTTTGATTTCGATTTTTGGACCCATTACAATAACTTCCAATGGGAAGTTAAAAAATCCGTTACATACTGAACCATTATGTAGCTTTTTCCAATGCTATAATGAAAAAATATGGTTACTATGGTAACGAAATAAATAAATATTGTATTAAAGCCAATGTTTTTTCTATGAGACGTACTGCTGTCGGTGAATTTACGGTTTTTGATATTAATTAAATAATATAATTAATTAATTAAACCATGCATGTGTTGAATAAAGTATATAGTGTTCAACTCATGTACTAAATCTTTATGCGTTAGGCGTGATGTTTTCAGCACTTGTAATAATACGGCTCGCAAATGCGCACTAGTCAAGACTCGTGCGCGTTCGCCTATTACTTGTGCTGAAAACATCGTGCCTGACGCATAAAGATGAATTTAGCATATTAGTTGCACTATTAGCAAGCTGTATAAAACACTAAAATACCTGCTTTTTATTATTAAAATGAGTTTTCTATGCATAAAAGTTAACACATTGCATTCAGAAACTCACAGCTGTCAGTAAGTACAACCTATCAAAATATTCACCTCAATGATAGTTTGACCGAGAAAATCGTCAGATTCTCTTGTCAATTTTTGACGAAGCTTGCTCTTCAAATCGTTGTCCTCGTCCCAGACTCGGACTTTTATTCTATCGGACGAATTGTGACATTCACTGAAAACACATAACAACCATTTAAAATTAAATTTAGCTTAAGCAACGAATAATTGTGGATGGAAAAGTCGAAAGCAGAACGTTTGACTTAGGAACTTTGTTTGGACTAGTTAGGAGATAAACATACTAAAAGTCCTCACCCCTCCGAGGTACGCCCGAGGGGGGGCACAAAGAAGGTCCCGTTTTTTGGTTTTTTGCTTTTATCTCGAAAACGGTGCGTCGTACGAAATTTTGTTGTACTACATAATGAAAGCTGATAAAATTCTCTACAGCTTTAACTTTCACACTTTTTATCTATCTCCATTCTTTGCCTAGCTATGAGCTTCGAAAAACGGCCGATTTTCAAAAATGTGTTAAATTCTCTGTAGCACACTGTAACAATACGAATTTGCCAAAATCATTTCTTATTGCTCATCCACACTATTAAAAACACCCACACACTATTAAAAAATAACAAGCTGGGAGTACCTCCACGCGGTGAAGGCGGAAACAGTTTACTTTTAAACTGGATAAAACTCCCAATAATATCAATGAATAAAATTCTCGACCAATTTTTCAGACAATGTATTAACAAAAAATTACAACAAATAATTCAAATAATTGACGTTTCGATCCGGATTTGGATTTTCTTCAGAATCGAGCTAAAAAAATAATAATATAAAAATTAATTATTAATTATTAATTAGTTTATATCTAAGAAATTAAGCCGTAGATTCGACAGATGAGGAGAAAGAAGAAGAGGCAAACGCTGAGGAACCACAACCAGGCCCGTCACGCCCAAAGAGGCAGCGAATTAAATAATTCATTTTTTAATAAGGTGGATGAGCAATAAGAAATGATTTTGGCAAATTCGTATTGTACAGTGTGCTACAGAGAATTTAACACATTTTTGAAAATCGGCCGTTTTTCGAAGCTCATAGCTAGGCAAAGAATGGAGATAGATAAAAAGTGTGAAAGTTAAAGCTGTAGAGAATTTTATCAGCTTTCATTATGTAGTACAACAAAATTTCGTACGACGCACCGTTTTCGAGATAAAAGCAAAAAACCAAAAAACGGGACCTTCTTTGTGCCCCCCCCCCCCTCGGGCGTACTTCGGAGGGGTAAGGACTTTTAGTATGTTTATCTCCTAACTAGTCCAAACAAAGTTCCTAAGTCAAATTTTCTGCTTTCGACTTTTCCATCCACATCCCCTTGTGAGCACTCATTGACTAAACTAATTAGGATTTTCTTTTCTTTTATTAAATTAACGATTCTGAAAATATTTGAGAAAAATTATGAATTTAATTTTTTAAACTGACAATGAAATTAGAAATGGATAATAATATAATTTGTCTATAATGAAATAATGAACAAAATTAATTTCAAGCCTATCCACAATAAGCGAATCTGTGGAGCTAGCAAACTGTAATATCGTTTAGGAGATATCCTAACTTTTTGTGTCTCTAAAGGTCCCTTTTTTCAGTTTGTCGGTAATAACTCGAAAACGACTGCCTCTATCGTTGTTAAGAACACCTCCTACAACTGTGCTAAAATTGGCTTTTACATGAATTTTTTCCGCTATTTTTCGTTTGTTGCTTGGACTACATTGTAGCTTTATTATTTGAACTTAAATTTGTTTTTCGACAAAATAAAAAATTTAACCCCTAATACAACCCTTAAAATAATAATTTTTTTCTTATTAATATTATTATCAATCCAACCATCTGCAACCAAATTAAATACACCCGTCAGTATACTAAGTAAATCCGTATCCACTATCCGTAAACTAGTGTTTTCATAAAATTTGTATGTCCGTTCCTGTCGGGCCGATTTTATTTAAATTTTAGCAGAACATTTTAATCTTCAAGGGTTAAATCTCGATTTTGAAACGATTCTGAGAATTTTTTCGGTGTTTTTAGGCCCAAAAATGTTTTTGAATCCCTAAAAACTACCCTTAGAATAGTCCGATTGGGCCCATTTTAAATATATTACGTGCGGTAATAGATCCCAACTTGGGTACCCAATTTCGTTAAAATCAATTAAGTCTTTCGAAAGTTATTGCCCGTACTTATATACAGGGTGAGTTTGACCACCCGTATCAGTCGTTTTTTTCGAAAACGGTTAGTCGTAGAGAGTTGTGTCAAAAATTCGTATTATAAAAACCTTAATAAAGAATCGAATGGTGATAATTTTTTTCCCGAGAAGGTCGGCTTCTCTATTAGTTTGCTCCAGAATGTCCAGAATGTCCAGAACTCCGGAATTATAAATGTAACAATAGGTCGAAAGTGGTATTGTTGAAAAGATCTTTAAAAAATAAGCAAATTTTGTAGGAAATTTTTTTTTAAAAATATAAATTATTATATGTTCAGAACTCCGGAATTTTAGAAAGCACGATAGGTTGAAAGTGGTGCTGTTGAAAAGCTCTTTAAAAAATAGGCAAGTTTTGTAGGAAAAATTATTTAATTACTGCCATCCCTGTTAAATAACAATCGTTTGAAATTATTAAATCAAAATTTAATAATAACGATCGAAGTCGGCATTAAAAATCTAGCAATCTTAGACATTGTCACAAGTGTTCAAACTGTCTTCCATTTACTCTTTAATACATACTTATTTACTACTGAGCTCTTCTGATTATACTGTGAGTGTACTTCTTCAGTGTTTAATGATCGATAGATAGGTAACTAGATTTTAAATGCGGACTTTTAAAAAGTTCGTTATTATGACATTTTAATTTAGTAATTTCAAACAAATATTACTTAAAAGGGGTGGCAGTAATAAAAAAAAATCCGTACAAAACTTGCCAATTTTTTAAAGATCTTTTCAACAATACCACTTTCCACCTATCGTTACATTTATAATTCCGGAGTTCTGGACATTCTGGAGTAAACTAATAGGGAAGCAGACATTCCCTGAAAAATAAATTATCACCATTCGATTCTTTATTAGGGCTTTTATAATACAAATTTTTGACACAACTTTCTACGACTAACCGTTTTCGAAAAAAACGACTGATACGGGTGGTCGAACTCACCCTGTATACTGCATAGTATATGTGCCATATGGCAAATACATTAACAAAACAAAGAAGATAAAAGAAGAAGTAGACAAAACTAAGAGAGTTTTATTTTTATAAACTTTAAGCTTTTTGTGCATTGTTTCGCGTTATCCAGGAACTTTTAACTACTCCAGAGGGATTTTTTTCATTAAAACTGTTACCAGGGAAAAATAGGATTACAAAGTATATACGTTTTAGGTAGAATAGAAGAATTTAATGTACAGTAAACTTTCAAGCATTCGTTTGATTCTGACGATCAATGTGAAATATTATACGATTATAATGACTTCATCCAGAGTTGCCTAAGGTACTATGTTGTAAATAATTTACAAAAAAAGAATTAATATTGATCATTTTTATATTCCTATTACAAACTCCTAGTTCCCAGGTCCTAAGTTCAGTTTTGGCAAAAGTGTGAATTTCAGTTTATTAAAAAAACTAATAATAAACTGGAAATATGAATTCGATTTCATCTAAAATAATATAATCATTGTATAAGTTTACAAATATGTACAATTACATTTCAGTTGCCGTGTTAAATTATGTTAATTGAAGAAGTTGTTTAAATAGACAGATGTTAACTTAATGACGAGAGGACAATAATATGGTGGAAGTACGGGTATATGCGGAGGAAGTGCGGTACACGTGGTGGAAGTGCAGGTGTACGTGGCAGAGGATAGGTAAATGCGGTCAAAGAGTAATTGCAAATGTTAGGAAAACAATTACATTAACGAAAACATCAGTAGCTTATATATTATATGTCTTCGTGCATGGCCTAGGGAGCATCACTTACAAGTAGAACTTCTCGTTCCAAACAGGATTGAGCTCTTGTGGCATTGTGCGCGTGCGTTTCTTGACCTTTCCTACTTGTACTGTGACGTAAGGATCCGATGTACCGCTCTTATCCTTGGCTATCAGACCTTGTGCGCATATTACTGAAAACATCGTTATAATACAAATCAATATTATGCATAAAACTGTTTGAAATCTTTACGTTACAGAAGTACCGTGCGTTCAATAAGTGTGACTTGTGGAGTGTTTCTGAACATATTATTATATAATATGTTAACAACTCGTGCGCATTGGCGCATCAACGTCAGTTATGAGCCAGTTTCCAAACTATAAAAGATGCAAGATGTGCTCTATCATAGTTTCAGAAATATGTTATGAAGCGACTAAACTCACATATTAATTTTTTGTCGTTTTCTGTTTGTAAAAAGTGAAAGACGATTTCTTGCTTTCTTGTGGATGAATATTTTCAATTTTTCGATTTGAAAATGGTACTAAAAATTGTCCACATTAAAATTTACTCTTCAAGTGATATTTTCACATTGCGTTCATTTAAGAAATAATAAATATGTATCAAATTTTTAGTACCAATTTTTTGTTGATCTCATAAATTTCTAAAAAAAAAAAAAGAAATCATATTGAAAGGATCATATTGAAAGCATCAGAAAATTCATTCTTTACTTTTTACAAAGTACTGGTAGTGACATTATATTATGTTTTTGTAATTGGGCCAATTTTTTTTTATATATTAAGGTAAATACTTAAAATATCATAGACTCATTTTACGCTCAGTATAGAATACAAGAAAATATACAACACTTATAATGGTTTTGTATAAGGAAATATTACAATACATTAACATTTATGTCTACACAAAATTGTTGAGTGGAAATATTGTGACTGAATATATTTTTAAGTATAATAATTTTTGCTACTTGAACTAACTGAAAACAGTCTTGTGTAAATAAGCAAACTATAGCGTAAAACATTATTACTGGTTGATTATGAGTGTGATTTTGAATTAAAACTGATTTGTGGATAATTTAAAAAGAAACCAAAATTTGGTTTTCTAAAGGTGGTTCATTTTTTGTTGTCGCACTTTATGCATGAAGGGTCAATTTCGAAATAAAAAATTAAATAGTTGTATAGCAAACATAAGTATAGCAAACATAAGTATTACTTTCTATTAAAAGAAATTTAAACTTTGTCATAATTCAAACAAAGACCAAATTAACAGTTTTTTAATGTAGCTTTGTTGCTATATCGATACACTGGACCTCTTTTGTCCAAACTACATATTGCTGGACAACCGGGAGTTTACTACATTTTTTATCTTGAAGTCTATCTTCTGCATAAAGTTAACATATGAACAGCGGTTACAATGCTCAGTCTTAAATCGACGTTAATTTATAACAATGACGTGTCTAACAGACTGTTTAACAATGGCTGTGAATAGTAATCATCTGTAATAATCAAAGTTATATTGTAAGATCATACGTGTGAGAGACAGACGACTCTAATTACAAACATGAGTATTATATTATTATATTGCAATCGCAATTCTAACCAAACACCTGTGATCACTGAAACGTGTTAAACGTAGGGATGGCGGAACTTCAGATTTGTTTGATACACCATTTGTGTTTTAGCATAAAATTGTTATATATATATATTAATTATATTGCATGACGACTTCAACTGCGTTAAACCGTAAATGGTTCATAGGTTGATATTCAGTTAGATGATTAATTTTATGTCTAGTAGACTCTTTAATGTTGTCTTTTTGCCATGCAACAGATACGCATCGACAGCATCGATTGATTCTTCAGTACAGCACTTAAGAAAAATAATTTCGCCGTTACACATGTTGAAGTGCTAATGTTTTAGTTGCATAAAGTCTACTGTAGTTAATCTACACAAAATACTTATAGTCAATTGAAAATCGACGAAAAACATTTTATTTGGTTTGTAGGTAGGTTGATTCGTAGTTGAATGTTAAGTTCTAATTAGTTAAATTACATAGGATTCAACATTTAACTCGGAGTCGGGCTGTGTCTGTATAAGATCATGGTTGACATCGATTTGTTATGATGATTTATTACCCGCGTGACGATTTCCGAATGTTTGGCGTCACTCCATTAAAGTTTAGGAAGAACAACTTTATGGCTGAATTTGATTTATTTTTAGCACACACCGGAAAAAATTGTATATCGCAAAAAAAATATTAAATCATTAAAATGTACGGATACCTACTGAATAAAATAGTGGAGCGATTTATGAAAATTTAAGACTTTATAAGATAAGATAAGATAAGATATAACTTTATTTGCATGGCCAAAAATTGGATACAAAAGGTCAATAAAACATACAGTACCTACAAAGTAAAAATATCAATATAAAAAAATTCACATCATAATAATGTATCCAGACTATATAAATTTAAATCTAGCAAATATTTTTTTAAGGCCTTCTTAAAATCATTAAAATTATTAAAATTATTAAAATTATTAAAATTAGTGCCGCTGATATGTCTAGACACTTTGTTAAAAATTTTTAATCCACTATACATGGGGCATCGTTCGTAGAACGTGGACCTGTGCTTGATGCTGTAACTATTTTGCCTTATATCATAATGTGACAGCTTATTGGTTTTAAAGTACCCTTGATCATACATGTAAGTTAATAGTGTATAAACATATATTCCCCACATTGTCAGAATGTTGTAATCTTTAAAGTAAGTTTTACAGGACATTGGCTGTTTTATATTAAATATAAGTCTTATAATTTTCTTTTGAATAATAAATATTCTTTTGCTGTCAACACTTCTTCCCCAATTGATAATGCCATATTTTATGGTTGAGTAAACTACAGCATAGTATATATCTATTAGATGAGCTTGATCTACGAATGGTTTTATTATTTTTAATTGATAATAAGCTTTGTTAAGTTTTTTACATATGAGGTCAACATTTTCCTTCCATTTAAGTAAACAGTCTATTTTTAATCCTAGGTATTTTGTTAGCACCACCTCTTTTAAATGTGTATTTTTTACTGTGATGTTAAACGTATCTTTAGAGTTATTTGATATTACCATTTTAAATAATAGACATGCAGTTTTATCAATATTTATTATTAGTTGGTTATGTTGACACCATTCTAAAAACTTGCTAATAGTTGTTTCAGCTTTGTTATGCAGGTTTTCCATTGTATTCGCAGATATCAGCACAGTTATGTCATCCGCGTACATTATCACTTTGTCAGTTGACAGAACTAAGGGTAGATCATTTACGTAACAACTGAATAACAAAGGCCCAAGATTGCTCCCTTGTGGTACACCCATTTTCATTTTTTTGTGGTCTGACTTGCTGCAATTGGCATAAACAATAGCTGTGCGATTTTCTAGGTAAGACTCCAATAGTTCGTTTGCTTTGCCTCTAATGCCCAAACTGTCCAATTTTGATAATAAAAATGCATGGTTTACTGTGTCAAAAGCAGCTGATAAGTCAAAAAATAAACCCAGTACCTTTTGCCCTGCATCCAGTTCCTGTGCTATATAATTGTGTAGATCAAAGCATGCTGTTTGTGTAGAAAATCCTTTTCTGAAGCCATGTTGACACTCATTAAGCACATTTCCGTTGTTTAGAAACGTCTCCAATCTATAATATATTGCCTTTTCGAATAATTTATCCACAGTGGGTAAAATAGATACCGGCCGGTAATTAGCAATGTTCAATTTATCAGCCTTTTTATGTAGTGGTAAAATTTTTGCTATTTTTAGACTATCAGGAAATACTGCAGTTTCAAAAGTTTTGTTTATCATATAGGCGATAATTCCGCACAGAAACTCACACCCTTTTATTACCAATGATGGGATGCTGTCTACACCACTTGACTTCTTATTTTTTAATTCGTTTACATATTTTTTTACTTCTTCTTTTGTAACTGGCACTAAAAATATTGACAGATCATTTGTTTTTCCTAAAGTACATCCTATGAACTGTGTGTCGTTATAAGCCGTTTTAAGTTTGGTTTCTATAATTTTGTCAAAAAAGTCACTGAAAACTTGAGCAACTTCCGATTCAGGAACCACATTTTCATTTAATTTTATTAAAATTTTATTAACACCTTGGCCTTGATTGGATTTATTTCTATTTGTTAAATTATTAATATTAGCCCACAACTCTTTAGTTTTATTTTCGGCTTTGTTTATTTTTTCACTAATAAAATCTTTTTTTGCCTTTAAAATAGCCATTTTATGTTTATTTTTCATATCTTTATACACTTCATCTATTATATTATTTTTACTGATTTTTTTAACTTCATATAATTCTTTTAGTTGTTCCCCCCTACAGATAATGTCTTTATTAACCCACCTTTTTGTAATAGGTCCAGTCCTTTTCTTAGATTTCAGTAGTGGATAACACATCTCAAAGCAGTAGCACAAATTTCTATTGAAAAAATCATACATGTCATTCACATCTTGGTAAGTATAAAGTTCAGTCCAGTCTGTTTGTTGTATCATAAAATTAAAATAATTGTTATTGTCATTATTGAAACGTCTATTGTAATAATATACAGGTTCACTTTTGTTCGATTCGCTTTTTATAGATAAACTTAGTTTTTGTCCAATATGATCAGATATTGATAAATCAACATTCATGCATACAGCGTATTCACTAAGATCTTTATTTGTAATCATATAATCCAAACCACTTTGAGAGGTATGTGATATTCGTGTAGGTTTATTTGTCAAGTTGACGCATTCATTTCCAGCTAGTATATCTTCCAGACCGCTCAACTCGGAACTGTTTTTTAGGAAATCAATATTTAAATCGCCACATATCACTACATTATTTTTCTCCGGCTTTATATATTCAATTAACTGACTGAGATATTCAGAGAAGGTAGCCATATTCCCACAGGGGGATCTGTACACAGATATTATCAATATATGTTTCTGGTTTCCATTTTTTACTTTGATTCCAGCACACTCAAAATCCATGTCTTTGCAGAATCTGTTAAGATTCAACTCTGTACATTCATAAAAACCATTAACATCTGCGAGAATACAAACGCCTCCATGTTTGTATTTAATTCTGCAGTATTTAGCTACAACCGTGTACTTTCCAATTTTTATATTCGACAATAAATCAGTTTGCCAATGTTCTGTCAAACATAATATGTTTAAATTTATTTGATCCATAAATATTTCTAGTTCACACATTTTTTTAACAGTCAATCCCTGTATATTTTGATGAAAGATTGTTAATTCATTTCCGTCTTTAAAATGTTTTTTATATTTATTATTATTTTCACTGATTTTGATTTTTTCTTTCATGAAAAAAGGATTTTGCGGTATTATTTTAGCATCGCATAATTTACTTATTCTATTGTTGATTAATATATTATCCACTGAATTAATTAAAGAAGATGCCATTTCGTAAAAAAATACTTTTCGATTGGTTTTCAAAGTAATTAACAATTTTTTAACCAAGAATATCACTTTTAAGCTACATTTGTTGTTATGAAAAATTAATTAATAATGTTTAGCTTCTACGGTTTTCCATATTCATGTCTTTATAAGTTCAATCAATCCACCATACCTACTACTACAAAACGTCTCAACATGGAAGACTTTAAGTTATTTAGATAAGAATATTGACTGATAAATTTACTACCATTTTACAATAACTATGAAGCTAGTTTAGACTTCTGTATTTAGGCGCGCCGTATAACAGCCTAAGACTGAAGTATGATCGATTTGGTACTACAGAGTAGCGGCAAAAAAAGATTCGAATAACGACCCGACTGCTGTCAGTTATATACGCCTTGATTAATAACAAAATGTGTCATGGAAGATCTTAAAAAATAAAACATTATATAATAAATAATTATCTATGCAGTTTTGATGACATAAACAAATGGGTGATGTAGTGGTTCTTCCATCCCTTAGTTTCAGTAATTACGTCAGCGATGTACATACAATAATCTTTTAACACATTTGCCAAGTTCTAGCCCGATCTGGCTATGCTCGAGTGACATTCAAAAGCACGTGATCAACATGCAGACATGCTTTAATCTACGTGGTTTATGCACATTGCACATGCACCGTATACACATTACAACTTCTACTTCCGTTTGCATTCACAGCATCATCGTATCCTTTCCTCACCTTATTATACAATATGTGCAACTCTTAGACAAAGGAGAAATACTACCTCGGTGATGGTAAACTCTGGAGGCCCAGGACATATTTCGAGGCTCTCCACTTTATTATCCTACCAGACATTATTATTTTTTTTTATAAATTATTAAAGAAAAGAGAAAAATTTTCTTTTAAGACTTTTCATGAATAGACAATTTTCTAGGTTCGGTCAGACCAGGATGTACGTGTATTGAATTCTTTCCCGGATGAAAATTTATAACGTATGAAAATGCACACGGATAATTTTCTCGGGTCTACCAAAATCATTTGACATTCATAATATTATTTCTTTTGAAGGAGCGCGGATAACAACGTCGATACTAATTTAAAATGAAAATTGTTCCATTTGCGGATAGCGGGTATACAACGTCGTACGGGTTTTATTCTTCCTGTTATGTGACTTGGCGTTCCCTTAGTTAAAAATTATTGCAAAAAAAAAAGAAAAAAGTGAGTCATTATAGGTATAGCCCGTAAAATAAGACATAACACAGAAGTGCGAATTAAAGTCTCTATGTTGCTTTTCCTTATAGAATAGCAATTTGTAAAAAAAGTGAAATAAAAAAAAAGATTCTTTCAAATTCATTCTTTCTAGAAACTGTAGCATTTTAGAATTTTTTTCAGAAGCAACGGGAGTGACAAATTTTCGAACAAATATCTGAAAGCGCTCACCTTCATAATGTGCGCGGGTGCTTAATAAATTCTTTTTCTACAAGCACGTGGATTTTGCCAGAAATTTGACATTTTTGAAAATTTACGAACGTTTAGCTTCAGTTTGAACAAAATGAAATTGAGAGCATTAAATTATCTAATATATTTGAGTGTATGCTCCTCACATTAATAATCCTGTAATTACAAATTACCCTTAATTTCAAGAGCAACACGTGTGTACTACCTATGATGCTAACGGAGTAATAATTAATATCCTTAATTAAATATGACCAACGTTAATTACGTAAGTTAGAGTTTGCCTACAGGCTTTAAGACTTCAAATCTGTTTAAGATCAAAAGAGATTAAATGCCAGTTGAAATGGGAAACTTACGACTTACAGGTCAAATATTATAAAGTTTCCGAAAGAATTGATTTTTTCATATGAACACACGATGGTATTATTATTTAAAAAAATTATTCTGTTAAAATTTTAGAGTTTATTTTCAAATTTCGATACTGACAGTTATAATTTTATAAATTGCAATTATAGGTATAAAACTATCCATACATAGATGTAAATACATATATTTCGTTAAACATTTTTTGTGAAAATTGAAAATGTAAAGTTCCGTACCTAAATGGTTAAAAACCGGAACCCTTATAGTGAGTTTGTTCGTCTGCCTGTCCCAGGCCTCTATAATGGTTAAACTTAGAATCTTGAAATTTAGAGTAAAAAATCAGGCGTATAAAGACACTAGTATATTATAGCGAAGGTAATTAGTTTTTGAGATTTAGTGCAAAATAAGTCAACAGAAGGGTGTTACTAGTGATATGTCGTTCAACATGAACGATTCTCTCTAGTGTCCTGTGACAGAGTGACTTCTTTTATTAAAAAAAATGTTATTCTGCGATTAATTTTTTTAAATTTATTTTATGCGTCAACCTTTCTTTTGAAAATGATGTTGGAAACCCTCGGCGCTTGAAGTACCTACTTGGCCGTTATTTTTTTATTAAAAATGTTTGATATGTCTACACAAAAATAATAACAATATAATATTAAGAGCATTCGATAGCGGAAGTTACCCCCTACACCCTTCATTTCAAATCCTTTCCCCTCACCTATAAAACGGTTCCCGCTTTCCTGACGCTATTTTTAAAGCTAAAGGGTTCGGGTAAACGCCAAATAAAGGATCGAGAATCACACTACAATCCTACAGGCGAAATTTTTGAAAAAAAGTTTTGAATACGTGTGAATATTACGTAATTTTTAAAAAAGTTGTAAGTTTTTTCAGTAAATTTTTTCTCAATTTTTCGCCTGTAGGATCTGTAGTGTGGCTCTTGGTCCTTCAGTTGGCGTTTACCCGAACCCTTTAGCTTTAAAAATAGCGTCGGGAGCGCGGGAACCGTTTTATAGTCGAGGCGAAAGGATTTGAGATGAAGGCTGCAGGGGGTAACTTCCGCTATCGAATGCGCTTTATAATAAATTAATAATAAAGGACATAGCAGTAAAGATGACATAATTTGTTTTTATGTAGATATTATTTTTATTTGGCGTTAATTTAGTTGGCAATAAATTATAAAACAAAAATGTGTATCATAACAATAGATATTACAGACTTTTTGTGTAGTATTAAAGATATTACAGATGATTAGAAAATATGATTCACAGCCAAAATGCAGTTAAAATTAGTTGCGTGATTATATAATATTGTACAACGAAATATTTTAAAACATCAATATAAAACACATAACACATTCATGCATTAAGGTCTCAAAAAAATATGAAGAATCATGAGCATTTTGTGTAGTTTAGTTTGTTTACATGAAAAAATAAGCATCATTTATATTATGACATCAATCAATCTAATTTTTCTGTTTGCAGTACGATTAAAATGTGATTAAAATATGAAAGAAAAATAACTTCGAGCTTCGAAGCATATAGGTTGTCTAGCCAGAATGAACACACTAAATATTGCACTTTAAATTTTGTGTTATAAAATTTTAAATTTAAAAATTGAGTTATACCATAGTTAAAGTTATACCGAACAATATATAAAAAATTTCTTGTTTTGCAAAAAAAAAAGAAAATCCCAATATGCTTTTCGGTACTACAATATACATTGCCGATAACTTTCTTAATTTAAATATGCATTTTTTGGCAAACAATATAACTGATAAAGTTCGAAAGAGCTAACTCTAACTAACATAAATATTTTCAACAGTTTAGCTATGTGCACTTTTTGTAATATCTGTACAGTTTCACCCGTGTCTATCAAAAATGATACAACTGATTTTGAAAATATTTATCTGTTGGTAAGTATCTCTGTCGACTCTTGTAAATTTTGATGTTATTTAACTGCAAGTCGGTAAATGTCAAAATGTAAATAAATATAAAATTGAGCGAACCGATTTTTTGAGAAAACTTATTGGCTGAGACTTTGTAGTCTTTCCTAAAATATTGAAAAAGAAATGTTTTACCGTATAAAAATTATGGACACTCTCTACTCTAAATCAGAAAACTAGAAATACAAACTATAAAATGTTTGCCATAGTCGAAATGTTTGTATGAAACGCAAAACAATGTCATTGTCATTGCTACAGCCTAACGCAAATCCGGTGAACTGAAATTTGAGTTACACTACAAACGAAGAGCTAGAAAAAATCATAATATGGATTTACACTGAACTAAAAAACAGAGATTTAGATTTATATGCAACTCATCTGAAACAATAACGATGACCATGAAGATATTTTTTCTACTTTTTCAAAACTCTGAGTTCCACGGGGCCAAAAATAATTCAGTCAAGTGTTTTTCAGTTCAGTGTAAATTTCAGTTTTTTTCAACATCAAATACCGATCTTAAAAGTATAAAATACAATGTTGGATGCGCCGTAATAAAGCGAAATAAATAAGCCACAAAAGCGATTAAGCGCAAAATATTATTTTCAGGTTAGGTTAATTTTAGTATGGCAGAAGACAAACAATGTAATATGAAAAATTTAGGAAAAGCTGGATTACATAATAAATATGTTGTTGAAAAATAGGTGATCATAAATACCTACTGTAATTAACAATTCAAATTAAGTTGTGAAAAATTCTACTATGCACAATCCAGAGTCGAAGATTTTTTACAGACGTGAAACGAAATATTTAACATCTACATGTTTGCTTGTATGCAACATTAAAATTTTATATAGAGAGTTACGTTTCAGTTTTAAAGAATTGGATAGCTTACATAAGACTGAAATAGCTGAAAAATTCATAGATAAAGTTATGCCTACAATTGTTTATTTTACGAGTTAGAGTTTTGAAGTTATTACTAATCCGATTTCAAAAAAATTGTTACACACCCGAACAAATTTTAAGAAATTTTTGTAACATTTAAATAGGGTGTTCAGTTCACTGTTCAATATGCCCAAATAATCGAAATTTAATGGTGACGGACAATAATTCCTAAATAAATGACAGACGTGAAGTCATTTGAAATGTTTAAAAAATCTCATGCCCGTTTTCTGAAAGACAGTACCGGTGTCGCCACCATAGTTACCATTCATTAAACTATGATAACATCACCGGTTCCGTTGCGAAGTTCCTACATATTCTTTCAGAATACTGGCGTTAACCTGCTTAAAAAATCCTCCAGTTTTTTTTCTGGAATGTATACGACTCCAACTCTGGTATTTTAAATCCATATCGATAAAGCTATTTTTGCGATTCCAAGAAAATATATGATAAGAACTTCTATCTACTAATTAAAAAAAATATAAAAGTCAACATATCGCTGGAAATATATATTTATGCAGTTCAAACCTACTAAAAAAAACACAATACTGAATAGAAATGTCTGTGATTAGAATAGACTGAACAAAGATTTCCCTAAATGAACAGTTACTAGTAGCTTATTTACTGCCAGACACAATGACCATTATATATATTGCATTATTAATTATTCACGATTCTGTATTTTTAATGAAGATTAGAAAATTGTGATCATTTTAGTAGTAATAATATTTTCTAGTGTGTGTAAGAGTAAAAGACTACAATATTTGTGCGTACTTTCTGTAGTATCTGTCAACTTATCATGCTTATCCGAAAGATATTTACCAGTTTTCGCTTTTCTCACATTTTGTATATCCCACATACTTATAAGTACTATAAGTACAATTCTGTCTAGAATATAAATTTCTCTCTTAGAAAACTAATCAGAATTTATTTCGGAAGAAAGCAGGTCTAATTTAATAATAAAACTGAAAATATACAGAAATATTATGCTAGCATTTTGTAGCAGGGAAATCGTTAATTTTATTAAAAATAAAATAGATAAATTGGAAAGAAATTTTTGTAAAAGATAATTATTGATTTTTTTTTTCGTTGGAAAGCAGCCAATTATATAATTGATTCGAAACATATTGGAAAAAATCATTTTACCAACCATAATCGCAGTCAGGAATTCTAACCTGAACCTTTCCACTTTCGCGGCGGAATGAGCTTACATTTACTCAACCGTGACAAGATTACTAATCAAACATTCTTATATGCTTCGAAATCAATTGATTTTCACTACATGCGAGAGTTAATGTATTATAGCTAGGCAATAGGTGTGAATCTTCGTTCTAGCGAGAGCTCATCATGAATAATTATTGAAAGCGGACAGCTAAGTAAAGGAGATTTTTTATCATGGGTTTATAAAATCTTATCGACGTCAATTTAATATAACATTTTTAAAGTTCTCGGCAAATCTTTCAAGCTGATAAGTTCCAAGTTTTATCTGAATAGCCGCGAAAAACAAAACAATATCAATTATTATAATCAAATAGATTTCGTTTTTTATAACAACGTTATAAAGTGTCGGGCAGTTAATAGCTATCGTAAGTTGAGATAAGTAGATTTTGAAATTTCTATACAAATACAAAATATCGGCTACGTTTGCAGGCCTGCAGCTACATTCTATAGGACAGCGTTCAAGTTAATCTGTAATAGAAGAATTTTCTAGACGTTTTTTAAACTTTGTCCATACATAGAAACACATAAATCTTATTTCATCTGTATGCATGTTTTATTTAATTCAAGGACACCAGACTAGTATATAATAATAGGTATATTGTGCGACTAGTAGGAGAAAGAGAAGATTCCTCGAGCGTGGAGTTTGCCGCACGAGAGTACCGAGTGCGGTAACACGCGGCTGGAATCTTTTCTTTTGACCAATAGTTGCACAATATACTATTATATACGGGCCCGTAAAGTGACCGATTTTCATATAATTGTGTTCCCCTGTCGCGTTTGGAGATTATTTGACCTAGAATCGAAGAATCATGAATAGTAAAGAAAAACAAATCCATTTTTTTTAATAATATTTTTATTAACTTAATATTAGCATTTTCGACTTTTTAATATCAGTCATTTGAGTATATATACAGGGTGTCCAAGACTTGCGTTTTCGGCCGATATATTGATTTTGGCTGAAGATAGAAAAGAAGTTTAAATACAAAAATTATGTAAAATGGTGTATAACCTAAAATATTTTCAATTATACAGTCTGTCCCATTTAAGCGTGGCATATTAAAGTTATGTTTTTTTAACCTAGCACCCTGTTTTTATTTGTTTTTTCACATCTGCACCTAAATGTGAATAGACATTGTAAGGAAAGCTATGCTCGAAAATGCAGTAATTTTTGAGTTATTCAAGTTTTTTAGAAATTTTTGATACGTGCAGACCTTTACCTAAAATTCGACATAGCCAAAACAGAAACCTTTATCTAACTGAAATTTTAAGAATCACTAGATAATGGATGTCCTAAAAAAATGAATTTATTATACAGGGTGTTTAAAATAATGTACGTCTTTTACCTAACTTCAATCACGTGTAACTTTTGATTGTTAAATACGAGGTTATTTTTTTGTCGGAAATGTATTCTTTAGGATATTTACTAAACACTTTTGTTAAGGGTTCTTCATACCTAAACCTAATATTTTAATACGAAAATATTAGGTATAGGTATGGAAAAAGTTACACGTGATTGAAGTTAGGTAAAAGAAGTACATTATTTTGAACACCCTGTAAAATAAATTCATTTTTTTAGAACAGACATTGATTTGTCCGTCCATTATCTAGTGATCCTTAAAATTTCAGTTTGATAAAGGATTCTGTTTTGGCTATGTCGAATTTTAGGTAAAGGTCTGCACGTGTGAAAAATTTCTAAAAATTTTAAATAACTCAAAAATTACTGAATTTTCCCTTACAATTTTTATTCACATTTAGGTGCAGAATTGAAAAACAAAAAAAAAAACAGGGTGCTAGGTTAAAAAAAACATAGCTTTGATCTGCCACGCTTAAATGGGATAGACTGTATAATAATATTGAAAATATTTTTAGGTTATACAATATACACGATTAAAATTTATACAACTTTTGTATTTAAACTTTATTACTATCTTCACCCAAAATCAATATATCGACCGACAACGAAAATCTTGGACACCCTGTATAATTTATCTGAAGATGACTGATATTAAAAAATTGTAAGACCTAATGTTATAACTATTATTAATAACTTTTTTATTTGTTTTTCTTAAATATCTTTTCTATTAAAATGTACCCAAATTTCTTTAATACGTATAGCTAAAACAATAATTTTGATTGCATAAAGAAATTTGGTATATTTGTGGTTTTTAGTATTTCTGACAACAAATTAGTTTAATTAAAATTTAGAGGGTGCTCGCATTCATCGAAGAGGGTACAAAAATTAAAATTTTTGAACACACAGTTAGTATGCGTATATGAAAAAGTCTAATCGAAATGAGTAAGAGAGTTTTTTTTAATTTTATTTAATTTCGCTATATTATGTAACTGGCATACAAGACAGAATATATTATTATACGCTAGGTGAAACGAAACTAACGTGTGAGTTAATTTATGAGTATGTTAAGCCTATTGACGCAAACATTTAATATTTTGATATTTTAGCTGTTTAGATTAATTGTGAAATTTTGAATGTTTTCATGTAGCAAAGAAATCAGTTTTTTTTTAAATTATTTTATAATTTTTTTTCACGGTATCTACATTTACCCCAGCGGTTGAAGAGTAAAAAGACTCCGAATTCAGAAATAATTAAGGGAACGCTGGAAATGCATTTAATCCCTTCAGTTTAGATTTAAGTTTTCCCCCTCCTTCTAGTTGAGTTTTAGCCGTTGCGACGCATGTGTGTGAAGTTAGCTCCGACATTTTTTTTTTTATGTGCCCAAGATGTGCTATTATGTGCCGTAAAGGAAAAAAATTAATCTCAAAAATTGCGATTTTTATAAGCAACATCATTTTTTGGCGTGAAGTTAGCTCCGCCATTTTTTTTTTTTTGAAAAAGGAAGGGTGTGCTGTAATGTGCCCAAAATGTGCTATTATGTGCCGTAAAAAAAAAAAAATAATCTCAAAAATTTCGATTTTTTTGAGTCAAAATTTTTTTTTTTTAAAAGTCAGTCCCGCCTTTTTAATTGTGCTATAATGTGCCCGATGTGTGCTACTATGTGCCGAAATAAAAAAAAAATTTCTTTAAAAATGTAATTTTTATAAGAAAAAATATATTTTTGGCGTGAAGTTAACTCCGCCATTTTTTTTTTTTTTGAAAAAGGAAGGGTGTGCTGTAATGTGCCCAAAATGTGCTATTATGTGCCGTAAAGGAAAAAAAATAATCTCAAAAATTTCGATTTTTTTGAGTCAAAATTTTTTTTTTTTTAAAAGTCAGTCCCGCCTTTTTAATTGTGCTATAATGTGCCCGATGTGTGCTACTATGTGCCGAAATAAAAAAAAAATTTCTTTAAAAATGTAATTTTTATAAGCAAAAATATATTTTTGACGTGAAGTTAGCTCCGCCATTTTTTTTTTTTGAAAAAAGAAGGGTGTGCTGTAATGTGCCCAAAATGTGCTATTATGTGCCGTAAAGGAAAAAAAATAATCTCAAAAATTTCGATTTTTTTGAGTCAATTTTTTTTTTTTTTTAAAAGTCAGTCCCGCCTTTTTAATTGTGCTATAATGTGCCCGATGTGTGCTACTATGTGCCGAAATAAAAAAAAAAATTCTTTAAAAATGTAATTTTTATGAGCAAAAATATATTTTTGGCGTGAAGTTAGCTCCGCCATTTTTTTTTTTTTGAAAAAGGAAGAGTGTGCTGTAATGTGCCCAAAATGTGCTATTATGTGCCGTAAAGGAAAAAAAATAATCTCAAAAATTTCGATTTTTTTGAGTCAAAAATTTTTTTTTTTTAAAAGTCAGTCCCGCCTTTTTAATTGTGCTATAATGTGCCCGATGTGTGCTACTATGTGCCGAAATAAAAAAAAAATTTCTTTAAAAATGTAATTTTTATAAGCAAAAATATATTTTTGGCGTGAAGTTAGCTCCGCCATTTTTTTTTTTTTGAAAAAGGAAGGGTGTGCTGTAATGTGCCCAAGATGTGCTATTATGTGCCGTAAAAGAAAAAAATAATCTCAAAAATTTCGATTTTTTTGAGTCAAAAATTTTTTTTTTCAAAAAGTCAGTCCCGCTTTTTTAATTGTGCTATAATGTGCCCGATGTGTGCTACGATGTGCCGAAATAAAAAAAAATTTCTTTAAAAATGTAATTTTTATAAGCAAAAATATATTTTTGGCGTGACGTTAGTTTTAAATGTATATTTACAATATATGTTTGAGCTATATTTATATAAATATAAATCACATATGTACCAAAATATATAATTAATATAAAGTAAGTATATTTTTAGGATACTTCTTTAAAAATATATCACTAAAATGTAAATGGAATATATTTGGAATATACGATATTTGCCAAAAATATACGCGGTATATTTATAAATTTTATATTTCGGATTATATTTTTTTCCGTGAGGCTCGGGCTATTATTATTAGCAGGAATTGTCTTTTATTCTCTACGGCAATATTTCAACTCAAGTTCTTCTTTTTATTTACATTTTGACTGAAAACATGTACTATTACGTATTAAAGTTTTTTCTTTTATATTTTTCGTGTTATTCCTAACCGCCATTTAAAATAGAACACCTAGTAGGTTGTATATTGTACTATTATTATTAGTGTATTTGCCATAGAATATGGCACATACACTATTGGCGTCGGCCGGATGGCGGGACCTAGGGGTCGGACCAAAATTACCCTCCTGAACATTTTGCCATCATTTTTGAAAATGTTTATATATATATTATAGCAATGGCTTTTGCTTCAAAAGACCCGAATTGAATCGGTTGCGCGGCTAGCTACCGACGGCGCGGGGTCATGGGTCGGAAAACAAAAATTATTATCTAGTTACGATCGCACTTGTTTTGGGAAGCAGCCTCTAAAATTTAAATACAGGAAAAGCCCTTAATGGGCAATAAAAAACCCAACCACCTACCACTCGACACTTAGGACAACACAAAAAGTGAACGCACACAATGAATCGTGCGTCAAAATAATTTAATTTAAATTTGAAGTCACCTCAACACTAGTATCACCTAACCAGAGACGGACCTCGTTGGAAGATTACTTAGTGGGCCAGATACCGACCGAGAGATCAAAGGGCGCCAGAACTTATAGGGCCACACTGCGTAAGTCTCAGGTCGTCCAAACTGAGACGTAGAGAGTGGTCACAGTTAGGGATAATTCAAAAAAGGATAACCACGTTGGCCAAAAGAGATCCGAAAAATATTCCGGAACAGAATCCAGAACCACAATCACAGTTATATTAAATCCCAGGCCTAACGCTGTTACTTCTTTAGCAAGATAAACAGAAAAAAATCAGAGGTGATTTCTATGGCCAAAACCACACGATAAGTTAACATAAAATACTAACAAACGATAGATTCCGAACACAATATCGGGACACACAGTATTCGAGATACCAAAAAAATAAAAGCGGCACTGTAATCACAGGCCTCACGGAACTTCCAACAATCGAGACAAAAATCCTAATTCAATAGGCCTCGAAGCCTCACAACAACCTACTTATTCAATCGCAAAACGTAGCGTGACGTTAGCGAGCGATAGTGAAACGATAACCTAACAATAGCGAAATTCTCAACAAAAACTCTTCATAAATAATGAATCGATACGGAACGATAACGAATTTCACATAATTAATTTTTAACAATTATTTCACACTTAATCCGGGCCTGTACAGAAATTCCGGAGCCTGAAAAGAAAATACATAGCATACGAGAGACATAAACACTTTAAAATCGCGAGACCGGCGACGTGGAATTCAAACTTAATTCATAATAAGATTCAAAATATTCCATAAAATTCCCAATGTAGTGCAAGAAATCCTACAGGAATACAATCGACGCAACATTAATCATTTTAATTCTGACGTAAATATCTAAAATTTACCCAGTACTACTCAAAGTGGTCGACATTCAGAAATGTAAAATGTTCATAAAATATTAGATTTGATCCTTTAATATTTTCGGGATATATTGTAGTACCATATCTATCCCACCGGGATAAACACTTGATAAAATTCTGGGATACTTTATGCGTCGTCATTTATGATAGCGAATATTAAAAATTTCGGAATAATTGCACAATCTTCAAAATTTCTGGAATAAATTAAATTATTCCCGTATTCCAGAATCAACACAACCACACGGAAATCCAAAAGCAGCAACTTATAATCCCTACTAGGAGAAGCGCTTGGCTCCTTTATGGTTTATGGTTTGCACGGTAAGCTAACTATATCCAATAACAACAATCCAACAATGGAAATACGGAAGATAAATCAATTTTCGGGAATTAGGAAAACTAGGAAGGTCGACCAATACAGGAATCGAAGCAGGAAACAACGCAGAATCCAAACTCCAAACCAAAAACAATATAGCTCCAAAACGAAAAGCACAAATCCAACTCCAAAATCCCAAAATAAAAAGTCTTTTATTCGCTAGAATATTCAATCATTTTATTTTAATTGTTTTAACAGCTCGATGTGCCTGATACGGTCGCCAGACCTCGTCTATCCATTTGCGAGTCCTACCATCTCCACGACGAAACACAGCTTAAGCGATCTCACTCTTACCCACACTCAAAACATGCTCTCATCTACCGCACTAATAGAGATGATAGGCCGCCAGTCATGTATATTTTGGTTTCGTTTTGCACACCTTGCTTTTAGACGGTCACCAGTCAACCTGACGTCATCATAACATCGCCAATCTATATGTTAGAATCGTCTAAATGAATTCATAATAAAACATAAAATGCATTGAACTTAAAATTGTACCGCTATCTACTGGATGTACAAAAGGGCTAATTGCCCCCCTAAATACGACTAAAATTAGCCCCCTATAATATTTATATCATGGATGTATTATACTTACTGGATACCTGACTAGTTGTTTAAAAGTGAGGCAGGACCGCCATATTTGAAAAGGGCAAAACATACATCGACTCAAAAAAATCGAAATTTTTGAGATTATTTTTTTTCCTTTACGGCACATAATAGCACATCTTGGGCACATCACAGCACACCCTTCCTTTTTCAAAAAAAAAAAAAAAATGGCGGAGCTAACTTCACGCCAAAAACATAATTTTGCTTTTAAAAATTACATTTTTAAAGACATTTTTTTTTATTTCGGCACATAGTAGCACACATCGGGCACATTATAGCACAATGGCGGGACTGACTTTAAAAAAAAAAAAATTTTGACTCAAAAAAATCGAAATTTTTGAGATTATTTTTTTTCCTTTACAGCACATAATAGCACATTTTGGGCACATTACAGCACACCCTTCCTTTTTCAAAAAAAAAAAAATGGCGGAGCTAACTTCACGCCAAAAAATGATGTTGCTTTTAAAAATCGCAATTTTTTAGATTAAATTTTTTCCTTTACGGCACATAATAGCCCATCTTGGGCACATTGCAGCACAACATTTTTTTTTCTAAAAAAAAAAAATGGCGGAGCTAACTTCACACACATCAGAAACATGTGTTTTAATCATCGAAAATGAACATTATGCAATTAAAAAATGTTTCAAACAAAAAATGTTTGTCGTAAAATTTTCCACATTTTTTGTCCCACCTATTTTTTGATAAAACTTGTCGTTAAGCCAGAAATTAAATTTTTTATTGTTGAAAAGATCCACTGTTGAAATTACGTAACATTTTTGTAATATTCGATATGAACGCGAAGTACTCTAGTAAGAAGAGTGTTTAAGAAATATTACATTCCCATACTAGGATTATAAACCTATTCACGGGCTATCGAACTTCATCGAAAAATTTGAAAAATCTGGTTGCGGCCACACTACAAACACAATTTTTCCAAGGTAGTATTTTTTAAAGTGGAAATTGAACGCTTGACGCGACGTGCTCTAGTTAAAAAGAGTGGTCAGGAAATATTAAATTCTCGTCTGGAGGTTATAGACCTATTCATGGGCACTCTAACTGTGTCGAAAAAATTGGAAAATTTAAAAGGAGCCACCCTACAGAAGCTATTTTTCCAATATAGTGCTTTTTGAATTACAATTTGAATACTTGACGCGAAGAGCTGTACCAAAAAAGTGTGTTGAAAATATTTAATTCCCATATAGGGATTATAGACCTATTCATGGGCTATCTGACTGTGTTGAAAAATTTTGAATATTTGCAAGCGACCACCCTACAGAAGCAATTTTTCCAATATCTTACTTTTTACAAAAAAAAAAATTGCTTCTTTTTCTTCACAATCCCCTTAACATGCGTATCGAATGAAACAGTTTGACGAGTGAAATAAGATAAGCTACGTGACGCCATTCTAAATCCAATATGACGGAATCCCTATTACAAAACCCAAGATTTAGAACTTAGATTTTGTTTTTTAAAATAAATAAAAAGTAATGTATTTTTTATTTGTATGAAATTAAAATAATTAATAAAGACTAAAAAGTAAAAAATAAACAAATTAAAAAAAAAATATGAGCCGTCGTGGGACGCATCACAGATGTGAAACATTTTCAAAGCTCTCTCCCTGCGAAGACAATTAGTGAAAGAATTTTTAGAATTGGTTCAGTAGTTCCAGAGATAAGAATTTATGATTTATATCCCCCTCCGCGAGAAATTCTCCTCCTGCGAAGATAATTAGTGAAATAATTTTTAAAATCGGTTCAGTAGTTCCAGAGTCAAGAATTCATGATTTATTACCCCCCGCTAGAAATTATCTCCCTGCGAAGATAATTAGTGAAAGAATTTTTCGAATCAGTTCAGTAGTTCCAGAGATAAGAATTTATGATTTATTACCCCCGCCCCGCGAGAATCTCTCTCCCTGTGAAAGTATTGAAACAGCAATACACAGATATTTACACACACACGTAACATAGCGACTGTGTAACAGTATAGTGCGGGGAGACGCGACGTAACTACGTGCGTTCTTAACGACGTTCCATTCAAACGATTTTACACCCGTGCCTAAAGATGTTTGAAAACAAAGAACTTTTTAAAAACAATGGTTTTCTCTTAAATCAAAATGCACTAAAAAGTAAAAAATATTTTTTTTTCAGTAAAAAAGAAAACCATTGGGCAAAAATGTATCGACAAAGTAATATTTTAACTTAAAAAAAAAAATTATATTCTACTTTTTAGTGCATTCTGATTTAAGAGAAAACCATTGTTTTTTAAAAAAATTTTTAATTCATTTATTTTTTACGTTTAATCCCATTTTACGGCTTATCGATTCCACCTAGCGGTCCGCCCTTTTCGCACATGATTTCTTACATATAAACAATTTGCAGACATAGGTACTCCTGATGACGTTTTTACAATTAATTTTGGGTAACTTCACCCCTGTCTTAGCTCTCTGCCCCTCGGATACTCGCTTCAGTATATCGTGATCTTTCATTTTGTAAATTTTCAAATGCTATCTCAATGACGTTGATAAGGAAAAAAACGTTACTTTCACCCCTTATATCTACTTCCTGTATTCACTGCGTTGTCTGCCAGCGCAGAAATGTAGTGTCCGTTTGTATTAGAACAAATTACCCTAAAGTTTCTTGATATTCCAAATGACGACGCAAACTCGGCTCCAGCTCTCACTCTATACATACGGGAATGTAATATTTCCTGAACACGCTTTTTTACTAGTGCACGTCGCGTCAAGTGTTTCAATTCCACTTAAAAAAATTCGACTGATGACTAGTCCTATACTTCCCACCTAGTAAACAATAATTAACTAAAAATTATTTTTATTATAACGAATACAATGACCTCCAAGTACCTCAACGTTCAAATTTGTGTATTGTCTATCTCATTCTGGCCGTGCGCGACAAGTATACAGGCAAGATACACAGCATATATTTGCAAGAAATAAACACTCTTTTTTTGTTCTTTGAAAAAAAGCATGGCCATCTTTTTTGTTTATTGATCTACTGAATACTGATACAGCAAAAATCATGGTTACCTTGATTTACGTGCAATTTTTTTTAGTAAAATATTTTTTTCTCGAAAACTATATATTTTAGAGAAAAAAATTTAAGATTTTTTCATATTATAAGATGTAGAATTCATTTATATTTTTTTACCTATGTTAATACTTGACATTGAGAACGTTTTTTTTAATATCTCAGGATCCACTGAACCGATTTGGCTCAAAATATAATCAGATTTAAGTTAAAGGTTGATAAATACAATAGAACAAACGGCAAGGCCGTATGTTGTTCCGTTTTTACGATATCGGAGGCGAAAAATTGACCACACACACATATACAGACATCAGTCAGAAAATGATCCGATTTCTAGGGTAACAAAACGTGAAGATCTGTTAAAATCTCGAAATATTTTTTTCGGACTAAATTCATTACTTCCCCACCATATAGTAGAGGTGAGAAGTAAATATACTACAACACAAATATGAATAGGTCTATAATCTTTGTATGGGAAATTAATATTTCTTAAACACTCATCTTACTAGAGTACTTCAGTGGATCTTTTCAAAAATAAAAAATTTAATATCTGGCTTAACGACAAGTTTTATTAAAAATGGGTGGGACAAAAAATGTGGAAAATTTTATGGCAAACATTTTTTGTTTGAAACATTTTTTTATTGTATAATGTTAATTTTCGCTGTTAATTAAAGCATGTGTTTCTTACTATAAATCTGCACGTAGCGACTAAAGCTCAACTCGCAGGAGGGGGGAAACTTAGTATGTTCATTCCAGACCTAAACTAAATGGATTAAAATCATTTCCAGCTTTCCCTTAATTAATTCTGAATTAAAACACCCAACCACTGGTCTAATTCTACATAGAATACATTTATTTATTATTTGTTTTAACCGACTTTAAAAAAAGGAGGAGGTTCTCAATTCGACGTGTATTTTTTATGTATGTACACCGATTTCTCCTGAATTTGTGTACCGATTTTGATGATTGTTTTATTTAATAGGACACACCTTCGGCGTGGTTCCATAAAAATTTTACTTGAATCGGTTCAGTAGTTCGACTGATTTTTTATTATTATGTATTTTTTTACGTATGTTATGTATGTATGTCGCATCATATCTCCTGCATTTGCGAACCGATTTTGATGATTCTTGTTTTAAATGATAGGGCATACCTTCAGGGTGGTTACTATTAATAGGTTTAGTGGTTTTTTTTTTTTAGTTTAGTTTTCAAATATCAAGGCAGAAGTTGGTTAATATCGTGCAAACTACGTATTGTAAAGCCAGTAAGACTTAAAAAATAAAAAAAAATTAACAAAAATAAAAATCTCCTTTAAAAAGTCCCTAAAAAAAGAGGAAAATTTTGAGGTCGGCGCCAATTTAATAAAATGAAAGTACCTAGATATATAAAAAGTTTTAGCAATTAAATTAGCGTCGACCTCAAAATTTTATTATTTACTTCTTTTTTGAGTTACTTTTTCTTGTTGAAAAGTTTTTTTAAAACAGGAATTTAAATTTTAGTGACTAAGTAGATACTAATTTATCGATATTTTAAGTAACATATTTTTATATAATTTTTCGTTGATTTCAAATTTTGAAATGAAAAAAATACAAATAGAATTATAAATAAAACACGCATACGGAATTATATTGAAAATATTTCGAAATTAAATTCTTTAGAGTGCATAGTGCACTCCTTTTCGTTAATGATTGCCGACATTAAAAATAACTTTAAATTGAGAATATGTTAAATGAAGGAACGGTTCACTAATTATTAATTTTAACAATAATTACTTAATTATGTATTAATTATTGTTCATTAAAAAATTGTGTAGATTAGTTTTAAGTGTTCTAATATACACAGACAAAGTAACAACTAATTCTGAAAATAATTAAAACCTTCTAAATACTAAATAACATAGAAAATATTCAAATGTTTAAAACAAACTACTGAAGTAATAGAAAAGTATTTTCTCTATGAAAGTTTAATTATCATAGATAACATTCCTTCAAGACTCAGAGAACAGCTGAAAGTTAGATGGACCCTCGTTTTGTAAAATGTTTTGGTGTTTTTAATTTGTAAGTCTTTAAGTGTTTAGTAGTCTATTTGTGCGAATTATTCAGTAACGGTAAAGGCACAGGTTTCCGATCACCCTCTTGTTGGCGACAACTTTTAGTGAGGTTGTATTTTAAGCTTATCGATACCTGGCGGATAAAAGCATCAAATTTGGTTTGAAGATATCTTAGGGTATACTAATAAATGTTAGCCTAGGAACCCTTTGGGATTTCTAAAAAACAACTTTTGGCAGCCGAAAAACCACTAAATTTTACCACCTTTTTTGCTTTTTTCGAATTATCTCAGAAACGGTAGACTTAAGCAATTCTTCCATTATGTAGTGTTTTAAAGAGGATCACATTTTCTAAATTTCCATTCGCATAACTTTTTTGTGATACTAATGGTAAGCGCGCTACAGCTTCTTGAAAATCACGCGCTTTTTGTAACCCTGGTAACCAATGATTAAAATGCAAAGTCTTTTTCAGTAGCTAATTTTATTGTGTTCTTCATTGAACTCAAATTGAAAATAAACATGTTCATAAAGCAAGGAATTCCCTAAACCGTCCTTTTTGTCCCATATTGATATCTTTTAAAATTGAGAAGTTAAATGCAGTCAAGGTTGAAATCATCACAGAATTTTAATTGTTTTTTTAACACGCGTTTCGAGTACCTTCCATACCGAATAAAAAAAATCCGTCTAGGTACTCGAAACGCGTGTTAAAAAAACACGTAAAACTCTGTGATGATTTCAACTTTTTAAGTTTTCAATTTTAAAAGATATCGATATGGGACAAAAAGGACGGTTTAGGGCGTTCCTTGCTTTATGAAAATGTGTATTTTCAATTTAAAGTTCAGTGAAGAACACAATAAATAAAGCTATTGAAAAGCAAGGTTATTAGAGTACAGGTTGCCTCGTCCCATCTGACCAATCAGCGTAAGCGCGGGAATGACGTCAGCTAGAATTTAGTTTAAATCAAGTACAAAAATTGTTGAAGATTATGCTTATTTATATTAGGTGCTTCGTGCAGATTTTTTCTTAAAATTGGCAGGAGACAATAAATAGAAGAATAGATGTTAAAAAATCGGATAATTTTTATTTTTATTACAAAATTTAGGTTTTAATATCTATAATATAAACAAACAAAAAATTAAATAATGCTCAAGAAATGGCAGATTTTGTTAATTACCTATTTTTTTAAATTTAAGAAACGGATAGAATTAACTAACAAATTGATAAATTAATTATTTTATCTTTTATATTCACAAAATATTAAAAATAACCACAAAACACCATAACACTTAACAGCTATCGCAAAATTGACAACTTATCATATTTTTTCACTAACAGAAGAATCATGTTTCTATTAGGTATTGAAAAAACATATTATCACACTACCATGGTTACTGTGATTTTTATTTCCAAAAAATAGCAGCGTCCATGGTCTGATCTTTTCTATTGAAGTGAGCAAGCATGGTATATTCTGAGTGACGTCATCCCCCCACTACTATCTATCGGAATGAGGCAACCTATACTCTACTAACCTTGATTGAAAAGGACATTACATTTTAACCATTGGTTACCAAGGTTACAAATAGCGCGTGATATTCAAGACGCTGTAGCGCGCTTACCAATAGTACCACAGAAAAGTTGTAGAATTGAAAATTGTAGCTAATGTAATCCTCTTTAAAACATTACAAATTAGAAAAATCGCTTAAGTCAACCGTTTCTGAGATATTTCGAAAAAATCAAAAAAGATGGTAAAATTTCATGGTTTTTCGGCTGCCAAAAGTTGTTTTTTAGAAATCCCAAAGGGCTCCTAGGCTAACATTTATTAGTATACCACCATACCAAATTGGTTGCTTTTATCCGCCAAGTATCGGTAATTTCACTAAGCCACCTCATTATTTCATGTTATAAGACCAAACTCACTTAATGTATTCCAATTTCTCTTCGCACACCAATAGCATATACTATAAGGGGACTGTTCAGTCATTACATAGGACGTTTTTTGTCTTCCCTTGACCCCTCCTCCACCATCGTAAGAAAAAATTAGAATTCTAAGAGTTCCCTCTCCTTCAAGTGTAACGTAAGACAAAACATTCATGTTGATTTTTTCTGTTATAAAGAAAAATTAAAAAATGCATATTTATATTTACGAATAATACAACAAAAAACCCCTTACGTGATAAATTAACAGTCCCTTATCGCGTATTGTCACTAAAATACGAAACTATAAATTTGGAATAATAAAGTTGTATTTTTTTTTACCTATTGCATAATAATATTATGTATAAATCTATTCTGTCGACTATATTATGTCGGTACATGACGTTTTGGTACGGCCGTTTTGGTCCCGCCGTTTTGGTACCGGACGTTTTGGTCCCAGTTATTAGATTATGACAAATAAAATTACCAATTTTTCAGACAATATATTGACAAAAATTAAATAATATATTTCAAACAATTAACGTTTCGATCCGGATTTGGAATTTCTTCGGAATTGAGCTAAAAATAAAAGTATAAAAAATAAATTAGTAATTAGTTTATACAATAATAAATGTATGCTGTGTATTTTTTCAATATGAAATATGCGTGCAGCCCAAACGGCTCAACCGATTTTGAAAAAATTTTTTTTGTTTGATTCGTCTCCAGGTACTAAATTGGGTTGTACACATATATGTCTTCTAAAGCGTGACGCAAAACACCGTGACGCGAATCCATCAGTTTACCACCACCAAAAATCGTTCAACGCGCCTAAAGAAGTTTTCACTTCATTAAAAAAAATTAGTAATTAGTTATTATTTTTTCATTAATATTCTCATATTGAAAAAATACACAGCATACCTACATTTATTATATAAACTAAATACTACTTAATTTTTTATATTTTTATTTTTTAGCTCAATTCTGAAGAAGATCCAAATCCGAATCGAAACGTTAATTGTTTAAATTATATTATTTAATTTCTGTCAATATATTGTCTGAAAAATTGGTCGCTAATAATTTTATTTATTAATGATCATTGAGTTATTGATATTTGTCATAATCTAATAACTGGGACCAAAACGGCCGGGACCAAAACGTCCGGTACCAAAACGGCCGTACCAAAACGTCCTGCTTCGATATTATGTAATAAAAATGGTTGTCCTTAGGCGAGTAGTCGGGAATCTGTTCCTTTACCCTACAAAAATGTAAAGAACTGTTAATTTGTATAAGTTGTTCAAAAAAGTGTTGATGTCGCGATTAATACTATTATATATTATGTGCAATCAATGCAGTTTATCACGACGAACTGACAAACCTACAAAACTAATAGTAAGAATTTGAAATTTTTCAGCCCAAGTGGTGTAGAAGTGAAGTAAAAAAATCTTGCAGAATGTTTCAAAACAAAACATTTGTTTCGAATATTTTAGCAATGTAATGAACTGATAAAAAAATTAGTTTTGAAATGTTCCAATGTTTTTATAGTACATCAAGCCTTTCTGAAGGTAATCTAAATGCTTATTTTTTTTTATTGAAAACTTTAGAAGGGCTGTATACCCGAAAGAAACAAATTGAGCGCAATCATTTTATTCTCATTCGGAAACTCACCAGCTGTATAAATTATGCTGCTCAATTCTGTTTAACCTAGAGCATCTACATTAGTCTCATATATTTCAGTACAAATTAAAATGTTTAGGTATATTCTCATCTTTTTTACATATTCAAGAGTTGTCTATAATTTAAAATAGAAAAAAATCTATTTTTTTAGTGCAACTAATTCCGAGAAAGTTGAATTATTAAAGTTTAATTTGATCCAGTCAGCTTTAACCGTAATTTTGAGGGAAAAAAATTAAGGATTTTTTCTTTGCAAATAGTATTTAAAATAATTTAAAATTTAAAATATTTTTTGTAAACCTTTTTTAACAGTTTCCACAAGATGCGTTATTTTCACGTAAAATGGAAACAACGTAGAGTTAATTGTTTTTTTTTTTAATAGCAACTGAAGGGTTTTTAAGGACATTTCGATTCTGTACCTACCAAAATTAAACACGCAATAATTTTTAATATCAGCCAAATAGGCTATTGATTATGTCCCAAAAACAGGCCAATAAGGAACTAAGACGTTCACGGGTTTTTATTGCAGGAATCGTTCAATGGGTCATTTAAGAAGAAAAAATCGCGGAGTGCTATTAAATTAGAGGTTGGAAATTGAAGATAGGGGTGAAAATGCATCCTTTTCAGTTTTCAATATATTTCGCAAACGAAGCAAAATTTCGATATGCTTTATATGAAACTTTTTGTAGAGAACTGAATTTCCCATCGAATTGGCTTATTTAAAAAAATTTTAAAACATTTTTTTATGCCAAAAATGTTGAAACAAAAAGGAAAAAATGCCAAAGTTTCGAATTTTTTAATTTTTTTGCTTTTTTTGGGTCAGAGATAGGCATATGCATTGCTTTATAGAAAAAAAGTAGACAAAATTTCCTTTAAAATGCTGGGTCGAAACATTTTTTGGGTAAAAAATTGACCGAAATATGGCCACTCGAACATAGCTTTTATGTTTTAATTAAGTATCAAAAAGTGCAAAATTTTCTTTGGAGCAATTACCACCAACACGTGATGCCATCAAACAGCATGGCTTAAGAACGTATTTCCAAATCCAGCAGTAGCAAGGAAATCACTTAAACCCTCTGAACTGGGGTTGTAAAAATTCCAAATATGGATTAATTGCGATTCGCACAACAGCACCTCTACGCCAGAGATGTTGTTAAAAAAAGTGGCTTGCGGTTGCACTACAGGTTGCCATGGAAACTGCGGTTGCAGAAAATTACAAATACTTGTCCCATATTTTGCAAAGAATGTATGGGGATCAATTGTGATAATGTACAAGTAGCCGACATTGCAGAAGACGATATTATTGAAGATATAGATGATGATATCGATATACAGCTTGAGAATGTTATTGAAGAAATATAATAGCACCATGGTTACATACATTTGTTTGAATAGTTATTAATTATCAACCAATAAACTTATAATACCTTTTTTTATTGAGTAAAATAATATTCTTTTCAACAAAATGAGAATGAAAACAATATTTGTATAAGAGGGATAAAAATCATATCATATCATGTATAAGAGGGATAAAAATCATGTCATATTTCGGTTTTAACCCAAAAAAATTTTCGACCCAGCATTTTAAAGGAAATTTTGTCTACTTTTTTTCTATAAAGCAATGCCTATACCTATCTCTGACCCAAAAAAAGTTATAGGCAAAAAAGCAAAAAAAATAAAAAATCGAAATTTTCGCTTTTTTCCCTTTGTTTCAACATTTTTGGCATAAAAAATGTTTTAAAATTTTTTAAATAAGCCATTTCGATGAGAAATTCAATTCTCTACAAAAAGTTTCATATAAAGTATATCGAAATTTTGCTTCGTTTGCGAGATATATTTAAAAAACTGAAAAGGGTGCATTTTCACCCCTATCTCTAATTTAATAGCACTCCTCGGTTTTTTCTTCTTAAATGACCCATTGACCGATTTCTGCAATATAAACCCGTGAACGTCTTAGTTCCTTTCTATATGACATAATCAATAGCCTAAAAGCACGTTAAACTGATATTTGATAGATGTTTTTATATAAGAAATTATAAACATTATTTACAGTCTTAATCAGTTTTTAAATCAGTATGTTTACCATTAAAGTTAAATATAACGCCACATTAATAAAGTGAGTGTCTTAAAAGAAATTTATTTGTTAGTGTAAAACATTAATTTTTAAGCGTGATAATGGAATTTTAAAACTGTTAAGAATGTGATAATTTTAGTAATGTTAATTGTGTCAGAACAGTGTAAAGTGCAGAGTTTTTTGTGGATATACAAGATGTCTCAAAAATAACTGACATTTATAGTAATTCATGTTATGAGAGTGAAATGTAAAATATAGTTAATTATAATCTCAGGCTTGACTACTAGTAGTTATGGGATCGATAGATAAGATGAAATAAAAGTAAATAGGATTTAAAAAAAATCTAAAAATTCTTCAAAGTTAGATATGAAAATTTAAAATGAAATTGAAATTGGACTTAAAAGGGCTGGGTCTCGTTCAATAAATTGAAACGATGTCAAAACACCCGACTTTTATATAATATACAGGGCGCTTTATTTCTTGACTGTTGTATTGATAACACTAACTTAGTTATTTGTGATAATAGAGAATAGGTTAAATTAACAAAATAGTGCAGTTTTTCATAAGGAATTCAGTCGTGAAAAGATAATTGATATACCGGGTGTCAGTAAAAAGTTATATGGAAAAAACGAAATTTTCAATATTTATATTATGCTTCGTAGAGCCATCATTTGAAGAGCTAGAGAAAAATGTTTCAGATGTTTTTTAAACAATTTCACGAGCAGAATAAAGTTACTTAAACAGTTTTTAGATTCGTATACGGGAGTGAGCTTATGTTTTTTTTAATGGGAATGATAGTAATAGCCTACTATCATTCGTCGTAATAGAAAGGCTTTTTTCCTCTCTATTTATTTTACTATAGCTAATACTCCAGTATACGACGGTATTGGCGTTGCATTAACCTTTAGACAAGGAAATTTAAAATATGGTAAATATTTCTACAGTAATGTGAAATATTGTGCTTAGTTAAACCATGTGATATTTTTGGACATCATGTATGTGCTAAATAAAAAAAATGGCCAAAGTACAACACGCCGAATTACAAATACTTTTTTTAATAAGTATGCAAAAAAAAACGTCATACGGAGATCGGTTTTTAATAAATACTATGCATTTCTGCATATACATATTTAAAGTATGCTGGGAAGCAATAATTTAACATCATATTTTTTGTTTAACCGTTCAACAATGTCAATATTTCGTTACGCTATCACTTCAAATATCCGAAATTTTATTATTCATGAGATACAGTGCGTTCCGTAGAATATAATATCAAAATTATTAACAATAATGCTGCTCCTTACATGCTAAGTTGCTTCCAGAATTCGCGAAAAATAATATTCTGCAATATTATTGTTGAAATGGATACATGAACGTAATTTATAAACATTATTATATGAAAATATATGTACGCAGATACAGTGGGATGGATAAAATATTATGTTTTGTTTAGCGTCTTAAAGTTGAACTTTCAAATGTATAGAGCGAAGAACACATCTACGCGATTGCGACTACGATTGCGATAGCGTTGACGACCAAACCCGTCTGTGAAAATTCTATCGCCGACAAATCGCAACAAGTACGTGCGGATTCACTTGTTTACTAAAGATGTGTCCGATCGTCAACAGCATTGTTATTGCGAATCGCGATCGATGTCGCGATCACATAGATGTGTAGATGGCTTAATTTGATAATCGGATGATTTTTTTAATTTCTGAATATTGACTGAATTTAAAGGACGTCCACAAACTTGTTTTTTTTATGTATCTCATTAATTAATTTATTTTTATAAAATAATGATTGATGACTCTATTCGGTATTGTGCTTCTCATCGTCACTACAATAAAAAAAATATTTTCGTTAGCTTATGCTAAAATTTATAAGAAAAAGTAGTCCATTGGCCATTTTTGATATGGAAGTAAAAATAGAGGTGTAGTGAGTGTTAGAAGGTCAAAGAATGAGGTCATATATGAAGATAGAGATAGACAGAGACAGAAATATAGACAGAGAGACAAGATGATAATATAATATCAATATGTCTTGATCACAGCTCCAATAGAACGCAGCCTCAGATACCTGTGATAGCGATCTTGCACGACCATTTTGAGGTACCCTCAATATTGATATCCTCAGCCTGTTCGATTGAGTCTATATGAGTGTCTGGGTCCACTGTAAATGTCGTTCTGTGGTAGAGTAGAACAATAGTGACGTCACGTGTTGTAGTAGTAGTTGTTGTTGTTGACATTGGAAACCGGAAACAATAACAAGATACACACCAAATACAACACCGATACACTGACAATAACTAAACACAGATCGCTGCTTGCTGTTGATCGATCCTCCTCTTGTTTATTATTAACTGATGCGATGATGATACTCTCGAGCCCAGGACCTGTATTACTCCGAATGTCTTAATTAAAACGAACATCATTTATTCTGCATTTGAAATTATAATTCATGTAAGCAATTGTTAAAAACGTCAAAATATATGAGGAGTATTTTCACTTTAAAAAATTAAGGCTTATTTGATGGACCAAAACTTTAAAGAAGATTCATATACGCTTGTACGTACGGAAAAGATTTTCTGATTTACAGGTGTTGAAAAAAATATTTCGATTAAAATAGTGTGCAAACAGTATATTGCACTAGTATCTGAAAGAAAGTAGGCAGTGACTTTGTATATAATATAATATGTTTGAGTCCATGAATAAGACCTATTTTTTTTTCGAAAGAGGGAATAGGGTACAAAATATACGCCGTGCCCCCTTTGGTATACTCATGTACATACGATTTACATGTACCTAACATTGTTTTCCATACGTTTTTACACACATTGTTAACAATAATTTATACTTACAGTCAGACAGTGCGTTTGGTTTAAACCAACATTTTGACTCTACAGGTTAAATTTCTCCATTTGAGTTACATTGAAATCAAGTTATATCAAATAGTATTTAGTTTTAGATTTATATTGGATTCAAATTAAAGAAAATAGAAATCTTTCTAAAAATAGGGTAACGGTTTTTAATGTTCCCACAGTTTTTATATACTGAGCCTACTATTTGATATAACTTGAATTCAGTGTAAATTAAAATAAGAAATTTAACTTGTATGTGAATATGTTGGTTGAAATCAAATGCACGGTATGTAAATCGTATGACGTATACATCCAAATGGAACAGCATGTATAAATATATATAGTATATACGTACATTTATATATATACTCAAATGCAGAATTGTTTATGTTGACCTGTTGTCTGTACGTTCATTTAAAAAAAAACAAATAAATAGATTATAATTATACTTATATAATTATATATATTAATTAGTTAATAACGACAAATAATTTTGTTTAAAGTGCAAATAATGTCAAACATAACAATTATCTGTTGAAAAATCGGTGTACTTAATTTACGGAATTTCATTTCACTTTTGGAATGTTTTCTAAAGAGGTATAATTGACTATTTCGAGCTAGTGCATATTATGCTGTGGACCTCGCTAGTTTTTTTCTCAAAATGGCTGCCTAGATTTTTTCAGTCAACGCTCCTAATTTTCTCAAAAACGGGTATCTTTAGCATTTAAGGCATAAAACTGGTTCGAAATGTTGTTTTAAACAATTTTTGTAACAACAATATTTTGTCTACAGTTGAAAAAAAATTGACGGGATTCAGATCATGTGACCAAGCTAGATATGGTCTCTTAGTAGGTACCCTAAAATATTCCAAAAGAAAATCCGCGGCGTACGCTAATTTTCCCATAGGAATGGTCTAGCCCCTAAACTATGCGGCAAGTTTTATTTTTAAATTAAGATTATATTCTTCAAAATTAACATTGAATATTTATTCGATTTTGATCATTTATTCGGGGCTTGCTTTTTTAAGGCCACCGACAACCGGGGTTATTTGGGCTCAGTATCACTTCATATTTTCAATTTCATTATAAATTGAAAATTCAATTAATGCTTTAATCAGTTCTCAGATCAGAGCCTAGGAACTGGGGGAATAGAGGAGTCATGGAAACGCCATATAAACAACGGCATCGCTACATGCCTGGCTATTCCCAATGAGGCGTGCTTGAAAGGAAAAATTCACTGTCATTGCCGGAATTAGCATATTTTATGTGATTTTTTCTTTGTCCATTTTGTCATTATTAACACAAAATTAATAAAAAAAAAAGTTTATAACAACGCTGGCTTATTATTGTTTTAAATGCTAATTAAGTTTTTCTTTAAATCAACGTACAAACCATATATATATATTATTTGTTTAATTCGATCAATTTCTGTGGGAGTGCAATAGACAACATTTATGAAAATTAAGAATATACCATTTTAATTATAATTAATAATTATTAAAAGTACCCGTTGTTTTTTATTTGCTCTTTTGCATTATTTCGTTTTAATCAAATAGAATGAAGCTTACTATATGGATTTGGAATTAATTTAAAGGATTAGTCATCGACACGCGGGTGCAATAACTTTATTATTACGGAATGACCTTGGATAAAAATATGTGACAACGTATTATGCAGTTTGTATTACGCACGTGACACATTTTCTATTATTTTTAAAATAAAAATAAAATTTTCCGATATCGCTATGCTAATAAATTATAAAAACAAAAATGTTACGAAATCGATTAAGTATGTATAACATTTTTGAGTTTTTCATATGATTAACGTTATTTTCCACACAGAATGACAATCTTCGGTTCCCCTGTTAGTGTCAATTACTAGTTGAAATGATAAAATATTGGAAAATTGGCACCAAACGTTTTTCGTTTCACAAATCTGCTAAAGTTTTGTTAGCAGTAAAAACAAATTGTACACCATAGCTTGCATAATTTAGGTAAACCATGATATTTTCTTCAAATTTTTAATTTAACGTTAAAATAAAATATGTTTTTTTCCATGAACTTATGCATACGGCGGATTGACAAAAAATAGCATGCCTAGGGCGACACTTTCGAGCGCGTTGCATAATATTATCTAAACTGTTGATTTTAGACATAATAACATGCTGTTGCGGACATTTTTGTAGGGAATTTTATACCAAAATTGTTGATACGCAATTTATTTTGTCCGATTAGAGTGAAAGTTATAAAAATACATATTTAACGAATTTTTCCACCCTAAAGACGTGATTTTGATAACTTCCACCGCAGTTGTTTTGGATAATTTTGGTCTAAATTATCCTCACCTGATATAATTTCGGTAATTTAGCGAAAGAACGGTAATCTCGCGACTGTCAGTTCTGTCAAAAAATACGTTTGAATTGCAGGCGGATTGGTACGTCATGTACTAATACTATGTATGCTTTGAATTTTTTAAACATAATATAGTACAGTAGAATCTCGACTATCCGTCAGGGGTCGAGACTGAGTGACGGATATGAGAAATAGACGAATGATAAAAGTTCACAAATGATGTTTTATTATTTTTAGAATACAACACACAAGGAATATACTACAGTAATACCCCGACTTAAGTTAAGCGATAAGTGGGATCGAGCGATAACTGTGTAAGTCGAATTCGTGTAAGTCGGGGTACAATTTTGCATATAAATACATACATATTACATATGTTTAGTTGGGATCGGAGACTAAAGAAAACAATAATTTAGAAGAAAAATGTGTAATAAAATCTTAGATAATACAACAAATTGTATTATTATGAATTGCAAAAACCTAAAGCGAAGTTATTTTGACGCAGAAAACTTATAATATCTAACAAAGTCGTCTGACGGATAAACGATTGGAAGGTTTCGCCTTTGGTTATATAGACAGCCATTTTGGGGTTGGCCATAGACACATTTAAAACGTGTATAATGTGCATATGCCATAGATATAAATATAATATGTCGGTCCTGCCTTCAAAATTTCGCCAGGACGACGCATACGCACTGAATTTCTGCGGGGAATTGAGTTTCGCGGCGCTCAAGAACGAATCGGAAGTTTAAAAAATCGCATAACTCTGGATGCGCGTAAGACGGAGTAACGTAAATCGGGGTAGCGTAAGTTAGGGTATTACTGTATTTAGATATATAGATTATAATATTATTTAAGTCTACCTTTTAAAATACATAGTCTGTAATTTTTTTTTGCTTATTTGTTATTGTGTTTTATTATTGTCTTTTGTTATTTTATCTTTTTTGTTGTTGTCCGGCGTCTATAATTCACAACAATCTAGCCTCGAGTAATCGCCCGCCTACATAGTTTATTTTACATACTTCATATGTTAATATTGTCGGCCTTATCTATTTGCTCAAGATCATAATAATAGATGACGAATAATCGGGTGACAGTAACTTAATCGAGGTTCTATTGTACAAAAAATCTATAGTATTTTAGTTTAAAAAGAGTATAACGACAAATTATTTTTGTTGATTAAAAAATTATTGTAACACTAACGTTATTAAGGACATTAGCGGTACGAGCAAACCGGTGTTAAAAATAAAGAGTTGCTGT
Organism: Mongoloraphidia duomilia; assembly: GCA_039654895.1. Classification (NCBI taxonomy): domain Eukaryota; kingdom Metazoa; phylum Arthropoda; class Insecta; order Raphidioptera; family Raphidiidae; genus Mongoloraphidia; species Mongoloraphidia duomilia. Next base: position 45,805,357 of record CM077516.1, on the reverse strand, counting down.
GCCCAAAAATTAAATGTTTGCTCGACTGCAGATAAAAAAATATTATTATTCCATAAAAATAAGAAAGTCAGATTCTGAATAAGGTACATGCAAGGTGAGAATTATATGGTTAAACAAAATTTGTTTACCTAACCATATAATTCTTACTTTTTAAATCAGATTTTTTGTTTGCTGATCATGTAGTCATAGAAAGAGAATTAATTTAAAACGATTATGTTCCACCTTATAAATTGATGTATTCACCAATAAGAATAGGTTGAAGCCTTACTGAATATTAAAACAAAAAAACAAAATATATAAGTAATTATTAATATTTTAAATATTATTGCAATATGTTTGAAATTATAAGTCTTCATTGGGATTAACTGCTGTCAAGGGAGGGTTAAAATTCATTGTTCTGTTAGAAAGATGACAAATGAAACAAATAAGTCAATATTCAGTAAAATAACGTCGTTGTCTTCAGTAGCTAACCGCTTTAAAATCAGAACATAGGTGCGTAAAAATTAATAATTCAAAGTACCTAGCTTAGTCTGGTTTGATCCTTAGCTCTAGTAGATGTAAATATAAGATACATTATTAATACGATGTCTACCATATTAGGTTGACTTTAAACAACATTATACGTCTTATTCCTAGAATTTGTGTAAACAGGACCGTATTTAATAGAAATAATGGAAATAGTTGATTCAGATACGGAGTAATACTTGGCTTGATAGATTGGACCTAAAAAATAAGGAATTTGAATTTTGATTTTCGTAATCAAAATGACCTGAATTAACGAGCAAAGGATCTATAAAGCATATATGATTTTTCCTTGTTGTTTTGCTAGGAAGACGATTATTGATGAAAATGGCTGAAAAAATAACTTGTCAACACTGAGAAAATTTAAAATAATACATTCCTTTATAGTACCATTTATATATCGTATTAAAATACAAAAATTATAAACTGTTCTTTACTGTTCTTTATTAAAATTAAGGCTTAGAAAAAAAAAATTCTTTGATTTTTTTTCTATTTTCAGTATCCAAAGAAATGACATTATCATTTTAAAAGTTAATAAACAAAAAAAAAAAACAAAAATTTATAAAACATTCTAATATTTTCAAATTAAATTAAAAGCAAGTATCTATGCAAACAGCTATGCATGATGTCTGAACTTTGTAAATCCACTTTTGAAAAAGAATCATTTCTCTTATAAAATTGAAATTAAAAAAAAAAATTTCCTACACGAGCGAAAGTTTGTTTAGTTATATATGTATAGAAATTAGTTTTTTCATTCTACAAAAAAACCTCACTCTATCCAGATTAATATAAAACAGAAGAGTTTGAAGTGCTCTGAAGTTGTAGTTTTGTTTTAAAAATTTAAAGTAGAAAAAAAAATAATTACCATTTTCCTTCATAGAATATTAATATATAATTTAAAGATTAGGTTTTCTATGGACTAATGAAAGACATATTCAGAAAACGTACTCTATTTAGCTGCAAGGCTTTAACAAAATAAAGTTTCGCCAATTCAATGATTCTGGAGAGACTTGTGATTTTTTATGATTAAACAAAAGTTCACACGAAAGAGAAAGGTATACAAAATGCAATATCGTGGAGAAAATACGAGTTTAATAACATTTTTTCTTGAACAAACAAATTTAAATAATTTTTGGATTAAATCTGGTGGAAGGACGGATATGACCGGTGGAAGAGACGGGTGTAACTAACTGATTTAGAGGAACAAGTTTTTAGTTGTACGATAAATGATATAAAACTGACAAATGATGTTGATAACAAAGTAAGTTATAATGCAGATACTTCCTTTTAAACGGAAAATTGTTTTCAGGAAAATCGCTGTCTACTATCCCACTGAAATTGATAAAGAACTTTACAAAGAAAATATAAGTAAACATCCACCAATGTTTTCTATGTGATTGTTCAAATTTTCAATAAGCTATCCTTATAGGAATTACCTTTAAAATTAGTAGAAAGTTAAAATAAAACGTTAATATTTCCATACATACGATCATAGTAAACGTCATAGCCTAAAGTCATTACACATTTGAATGGAACTTTCGTAAAATTGTTATTAAATAGGTAAGGTTGATAAGGGTTAAGAGGTGATAGCTTTCATACATCACGTACATTATTATTATGATTGCATTTAGGGTGGAATTTTGAGCAAAAGGAGTAAAAAAAAATTTGCTACCACATCGCAAAAAAAGTTTTGCCAAGATGGACGCAAATTCAAGAAAGAACACAATATTTTCTGGATCCAGTAGCAAAGTTCTAATATTTGCATTGGTTTTGCTTTACTTTTTAACATTTTATAATCATTCACTGTGTTGCAAGCTTCAAACATATATACCTAGGTATAAAATGACGATTAACCCCAAACGCAACCAAATAAAGACATTGAGGCAATATTATATAAAACACATAAAAATAAAAAAGGTTTCAGACAAGACATACACCATCGCATCGCAAACATTTATACACCATAACCATACATATTATATAAACAGCTTTATATATAGTCACGATCCGGCGGGGATTTACGTAGCAGCAGGAACAGCAGGAGACAAACCTGTGATAGCAATCTTTGCCGACCATTTGGAGGTACCGTCCAGCACTGACTGTTTGACGGCCTTCATGTGACCAGCATGACTTTTGTCCTCCACGGTAAACACCTCCCTGTACACGTCCGTTGACACGGACAACGGTTTTAACAAATGTATTATGAAAGTCGCGCACAGAAATATCTGCATAGTGCACGCACAAGTTAGATAAGCTTTTCGCAAAGACCGTCACGTCTTATTAAAAATAATAATTAATTAGCACATTTAAGCTGTGTTTAAAAGTCAATTTGTATTATACGCAACAACTTCACGTCACATTTGGCCATGTCAAGTTACGCACGTAATGTTAACGTAACATTATTAACAGGTACCTATAATGTACATTTATCAAACGTTAAAATCACTTCAATTTCGAGTTTTGTAATACATATTACGTAATAATGTAATGTAAACCGACATCCATCATTAGCATTGTGACGTGTTGCTGATGTTACGTATAATGTGAGTTATAAGTTATAAATAATTAAAAAATACGAAAAAAGTACTGTACTAAACTCGCCATTAAGGAATCTCTGGCCTCTATTTTAATGTTAAACGAATGAGATTTAAAGTTAATTGAAGATTCTGAACTGAAATGTGGATGGGTATTTTAGACTAATTCTTAGAAAATTTGACTTTTTCAGCAAAAATACGTTACAGAAAAACTTTCAAATATAATATCTGAAATATCAAGACGGTAGTTTGGTACAGTGATAAATTAAGAGATTAATTTATCCAAACTCAAATGAAGTTTTAAAATTGATGACGAAAATTTTGATACTATGCAATGGCTCAATTTATACAATAGGTAGTTATTATTTGTTTTCCAAGCTTATCTAAGTTGTGATTTTTTTGATCATAATGTGTGCTTTTTGACCAACTATAAGGAAACATTATAAGACAACATGCAGTGTTTACCAAAGTTTACTAAACAAAATTATTATCAAAGGATAGTTATAGATTAATACTGCCAGACTACGATTTCACTTCTAATTTTACCTCGTACGTCAAAAATAATCTCGTATGTACATTGTTTAATGAAGGCAAACATTGCCATAATGCCTGATAATGGGTCGTTTTTAGGGTTCCGTACGTAAAAGGTCAAAACGGAACCCTTATGGTGAGACTTCGGTATCTGTCTGTATATCACGGCCGTTTTTCTCAGAAACTACTATTGATATTGATTCGAAATTTGCCACAGTTGTAGAAGTAATTTGCCCGTATCTAATCCCGGTGAAATAATTTCAGAAATATTTATATTAAAATTAAATAGCGACAATTTGAGGACTCGAAACATTATTATATATCGTGTAGGGTATCAATTGAAAGGGTTTGCTTTAAAGATTTAAAAAATATATATATATTTTAATTTTAAGACGGATTAGTTTTTAAATTATGCCCAAAACTGTGCAAAAAAATACCGTTCCCCTCCTTATTTCAGAAGTTTGCAAGCCAAAAAATCTGAAATAATTCCTACTATTACAAGGTCTGATATACAGTGAGAGTCAAAGTGATTTGATCATTTTTAAAATGCCATAAAAATATATGACTATCAATCGCAAAAATTAATGATAACAATCGAAAGAGGAGGCTTTGGAGATATTTTGACAGTTGTCAAAATGGTGCGTTGGAGTATCCAGCCACGCATTTTTTGTGTTGAAAACTTTATTAGATTTGGTTCCATAATATTTTAACTCAACGGTTATTCTGCCGTCAATTTAATTTTCGTGAAGTTCAGCTCAAAATGTAATTTCGTATTGGTTGCGTAAGTGGAAAAATAATAGGTCAGTTGAAAACAGAAAATTAGAATTGATTGTCTCACCAGGTCTTCATTTTAAGGGTTACATGCGGATTTCCTCCTACCAGTTGATTTTCTCTTTTCAACTGACCCATTATTTTTCCACTTACGCAACCAATACGAAATAGCATTTCGAGCCGGAACTTCAGGAACATTAAATTGACTACGAAATAACCGTTGAGTTACAATTATGGAACCTAATCTAATAAAGCTTTGAACACAAAAATACGTTGTTGGATATTTCAATGGATCATTTTGACAATAGATTAGGAAAGGAAGGCGTGGCGGAGTCGCAACTGTCTCCTTCTGAGTCGCAACTGTCTTCTTCTAACTAGAAACGTACGTTCTGAATTGAATTTCCCGTCGCCTTAGCAGGACAACATGTCAAATTTGAAATTTCATTCATTCTTCTGACATAACCTCGTTTTTTTAAACACGTTGTAGTCGTTAATAATTAAAGCCATTTGTTATGGGGTAGTGTTTTGTACCTGACTGCATTCATAATGAAAATTATGACTGCAAAAAGTTTACATTTCCGACTGAAGAAAAAGCTAAAATAATACCTAGATATCCAGTACCTAATTGGTGAAAACACATTTTTTATACTTTTAGTGTACCTTCGCTTGATCTAGCGTAACTCAGACGACTTCAAAACATTTTTCCAACTCCATATGGAAAGAACAAACGCAATTTCTAATTATAATTGGTTAAATTATACCTCGACAAACGTCAACGTGGGAGTTCGATTAGAATTAAACGTCACTGGTTGTATTAGTGAATCAAGTTAGCCGTTAGGACATACCGTTTTTTATAAATCTTGAGTTACAAATAAAAAATTATTTCACACGAAATAATAAAGTTTTGTAGCCAATAATGACGGGATTTATTAATTATTTTTATGAAACAGCCATTATTTTGGTAAGAAATGTGTTTTAAGAGAATAGTAACGAATATTCTGTTCAACCCCATACATTTTTGAACGCCAATCGACTCCATTTTAAATTTCGCGCTCAAATTACTTCTCTAGTCTATCACTGTCGAAATATCTCCAAAGCCTCCTATTTAGATTGTTATCAATAATTTTTGCGATTGATAATCATATATTTTCTTATGGCAATTGAAAAATGATCGAATCGTTTTGGCTCTCATTGTATGTTACAGGAAAAACAAAAACGAAGTTCCAGACATTTATAGTTTCCGAAGAAGAATAATAAATTTGTTAATTTATTGCACTGTATTGAACGGATTATTACTCGTAGTATATCTTGTTTCTCCGATGTTATTACAGCGAATCTTGTAGAGCAGTGGGTTATTTGCTTACCACTTTGAAAAGCTGGGTTCAAATCTTCTTTTTTTTGTAGGTAATGTAAATATTTTGAAATTTTTGGAATAAGAAATTTAATTTAAAAATAATTTCAAAAAAATAAATTAAATTTAACGAAATGAATTTAATTTATTACTTTGTTAGTTGTATAGAACCTTCGGCTCGCGAGCCTAACTCGAACTTGTCCGGTTTTTTTATGATTGAGGATATTTTTGAAAATGTTCGTATTTTATAAGACAAGATTTTACTAAAGAGACAAATAATTGAGTAGGTATTTAAATTTTTTTGAAATAAAAAAATGTCTTTAAAAAATGAGAAAAATAGATGTAAATACGAGATTTTTAAGTTTAATGTTATTGTATATTTCGGTTTAAAACACTACCTTCATAAACTGCTATTTTAGTAGGCGCAAAATAAGAGAACACGGCTACATAATTTTGCACTGTTTAAAGTAAAGTAAAAAACAAAGTAAACTTTTTGATTTAAGTACACTTTTCGAAAATAAGATAACATATTCATGTTAAAATAAAGAAAAATTTTACATTAGGAAGGTTTGAAATTCAAAAATAAAAGTATGTTGTGACGACAATGTAGAGTACCTACACGTGTTGTAGCAAAAAGTCACAACAATTAATGTTGTTAGTTTACGTTACATTTATTATGAATGTAACTTTTTTTAAAATAATATTCATGCTCGATAATTTTAGATACAAAAATTGTTGAAGATTATGCTTATATATATTAGGTACTTCGTACAGATTTTTTCTTAAAATTGGCAGGAGACAATAGATAGAAGAATAGATGTTAAAAAGTAGGATAATTTTTGTTCTTATTACAAAATTTAGGTTTTAATAATATCTATATAAACAAACAAAAAATTAAATAGTGCTCAAGAAATGGCAGACCTTGTTAATTAAGTATTTTTTTAAATTTAAGAAACGAATAGAATTAACTAACAAATTTATACATTCTTATTTTATCTTTTATATTCACAAAATGTCAAAAATAACCACAAAACACCATAACGTTTAACAACTATTGCAAAATTGACAACTTATCATACAAGGTGTCTCAGAGACTTTTGGAATTTTATTTCATCTATAGCTTTAATGCCTGTTGAGATACAATTGCCTAATTTTTGCAATGAGTAAAACAAGTCCTGGAAATTTGATGTCCTTATTGATAGACGGCAAGCAGCACGTGCGTTTTGTGTTCGTAATTTTTTTGAATTAGGATCATTCTTACATCGCAATGCGGCGTCGGTTTCGTGTTCGTTTTGGTTTTCACAACGTCAATGAAGCACCTAGTAGGTAGTACCAATCTAATCAAGTCCTGGTTACATACATTTGAAGAAAATATGCCCATTTTTTTGAAAATAACAACGGACAAACAGTTACTGTAAATTTTGACAGGTACGCTGCAATGATCCGTAAATTTTTTGGCCCTGCGCTCCAAGAATTTGATGATTTTAATAACCAGTGGTGGTTCCAGTAAGATGGGGCTACTAGCCACACATCAAATATCGCATTAGAAGCTGTAAGAGAATGGTTCTCGGATAAATTGATATCAAGAAGAGGCGACATCAACTGACCTCCAATAAGGCAAGGCTTGGCCCCAAATGATTTTTTATGAGGGGCATCTTAAGAGTCGAGTTTATAATAAAGCCTCAGCAAATTTGATTCAGCCTAAAAATCGTATTCAGGAAGAGATTGAAGTCGTTACTACTGACTTATGCACAAGCGTCATGGAAAATAATTTTAAGGTATCGCTTGGATGAGTGCCAACGGCGAAATGGGCGACTCTAGATGATATAATATTCAAGTGGGTGATTATCTGGCAAATGAATGACATACAGACGTGTACCTATACACAGCGGTTGTATTAATACTTGAATTTTCAATAAATGTAGTTTTAAATTCCAAATAAAGTTAGTTGTGAAAACTGATGGTAGATAAGCAAAATGATAAAGAAAAGTGCAAAGCTCTCTGAGACACCTTGTGTTTTTTTTCACTAACAGAAGAATATTATGTTTCTATTAGGTATTGAAAAAACATATCATACTACCATGGTTACTGTGAATTTTATTTCAAAAAGTTAGCAGCGCCAATGGCTTTCGAGTGACGTCATCCCCCCACTACTATCCAACGGAACGAGGCAATCTATACTCTACTAACCTTGATATAATTTCTAGAATGTAAACCAATAAATAAAAATTATATATTAAATAAACAAAATTCTGCAGTTATTTTATAATGTTTCATTATTAAACAAAGACCCTCCGATTTTATGATCTTTTGGTTTAACTACTAAAAAAAATCGTAACAGTAACTTGTATAAATATAAAAAAATTGTCTATAGAAAAGATAATATTATCTAATTTAGACATAATTAAATATTTATATTTTTTATTAAAGCAAAATAAAATTTTGAAATTTGAAGAAATGTAAAAATTTAGAGATATTTTAAACGTGAAAACATTTTTCTATCTTTTATCGGGAGATCATAAAATCGAGATATAAAATTCTCCTAGAAAATAAGTCTATACGCACCGGACCAAAATCAAAATCTTTTGTGAAGTTGATTATTGTATTAATTTGACTTAAAAAGTGTCAAGAAAACGTATAGTAATGTTTTTTGTATTTTTTACATCTTTAGATCTTGAAAATCTGACCACAACTTACCTTGAAATATACAACAAAAATCGATTCATAAAATGGTTTTTAAAATTTTAAATAATCAATTAAATTATTTTCAGCTGATTTTAAAACGACTGTTTTTTATATAGGCAATTATTATTCAACATCATGATATGTTGAAATGCTGCATAAAAAAAAAGAATCCGTATATATTTTGAATACTTATTTGATTTAAATATCTATTTTATATCATCCGTAAATAAAATATTATTAATTGTATAACCTGAACCTTTATTTTATAAATAGTTCTAACATACTATTATTGTATAATAGTTATTATTATCAGCCTTAAAAATTAAGTAGGTATATCTGAAAAGTTTCGAATTAATAAATACACATCGACAGTGTTTTTGTCAAATTTAACAAAACTTACTTGTTTTGAAAATTTATCAGCGCAATTGAAAGTGTACTTTTCAAAATATTTTTTCGTATGTAAAGACGAAAATTTCAGCAATGCAAACAATAATATCAAACTATGAATACGTTCTTGAAAATTTTGAGACTGTTTTCGAAATAACTATATTTTTTTTTAATTTTTAAGTGGGGAAACCTCCCCAAATAGCGTCCTCAAGGTGAAAAAATTCGTTAAAAATCTGCTTTTCCAGCTTCCACTCAACTTGCTAGATGGTTGAAAATTGCACACCAGTAATTTTGTAACGTATAACATTTTCCACAAAAAAACTGCAACGGCATAATATGCCGTCGCAGTTTTGACTTCAGACATATTATGTCTAAAGTCAATATAGTTTAGAAATGCGGAGCGCTCGAAATTGATATTATTGCGTATAGAGGTGAGCTGCAGGCGCAGTAATTTTGTAGAATTTATGTCCAGAGTTATCATTATATACTTATGGCCGATTTCTTTACCTATAGATATCTTGCAGATAAGTTTATCTACCAGATATGTTGAGGTGAAATCAAACTTTGGTTTTCTTTACTAGCAGATATGAGATATCTGCCAGATAAAGTTATTCAGTAGTAGTACATGAAGCATCGAAACTCCACTTTTCATTAATTCGCAGTGAAGAAATCGGAATCGTATTTATCTGCCAGATAAATTTATCTGGAAGATAGATATCCGGAAGATAAGTATTATATGAAGAAATTGGGCATTAATATTATACTTTCAATAGTTTTGCTAAAGAGCTTGCGGTTCTGTTATACGAAATGTTGCAAGACCGAACTGACAAAAAGTGTCATATTTAGTGCAATAATTTCGAGCACCCCGCATTTCTAAATTATTTACTTTAGACATGTGCCATTGTGTACTTTTTTTAAGGAAATTTTATACTCTACAAAATTATTGGTGTGTAATTTTCTTCTATCTAGCGTGGTTTTCATACAAATTTGAGTGGGAGCTGGAAAAACACATTTTTAACAAATTCTTTCACCATAAGGGCGCCATTTGGGGAGGTCCCCCACTTGAAAATTGAAAAACAAACAAACATATATGTTCAAAATTATATAATTTATCGATTAAAATCAAAATCAATCATTCGCTAAGTGGTTAGTCGGTGAAGACAAAAAATGGTGGGTAACTTGCTCGCCTAAAAAGGCTCTTGAGGTAATTTTTGGTGTAAAATTATACGCCTTTAAAAGTCTTAACTTGAGCAGAATGAAAACTGCACATTTTAATTGTTTTAGAGTTGTCGATGTTTTGCGTGTCTAACTTCTATTTTTTCACTGAAATTAAACAGTTCAGTAAAGTCTTCTATGATATCCTACATTTAGTATGGGTGTTGTGACCTAACGTTTTTTCTGCATTCATTTTAAGTTTATTATAATGAATCGTAAGTCAATATCTAATATTTTTATTCGTTAATTAATTATTATTTATAAAAATGCAGAAATATATCTGTATTTACTAAAGTCGAATGATGATTTATATAAAAGTGAAGAACTTAAAATTATTGATTATATTAAAGCACTAGGTATATTTTTGCAAAATTCCGGTGGTTTTGCTAAAAAATGCATTACTTTTAATATAAATAATTAGTCTTAAGTTCTTCACTAAAATGCATTTAGTATGCTTCTTTTAATAAATACGGATAGAAGTGGCATTTCTTTAATAAAGAAGTATTATACTCCTCAATTCAGAGCCATGCGATATCCGGCGCCCTCTGTATGTAATCTGACAGTTTCGATTTTTAAGTTTAAAATATATTATGAAGCTCCGAGTACCAAAATATCACCGCACGGCCCTGTTAGGACATAATTTTGTTTGTCAAGCTGTAGTATATTATCTGAAATCGATTTTACAATCATTCCACATAATAGAAGAGACGATAATAAGTTATGCTTGCCTAAGGTTCGAACATTTCGCTCAACTTCACATAAAGTTTTAATACTTTGAAAAGTAAGTTTTCAATTGCGTTGCGTAAATGTATGAGTTTATATTCAGAATGTTTTATAGTAGGTCACAACTTGGGTCTTAAAATGGAGAACGTGTCAAAATGGTCGCTCGCAAAATAAATGCAACTTATGAAGTCTCTTAATAAAGTGAGCAACAAAAAATACGCTTTCCTTGTTGTGACAAATACATAAAAATAAACAGGCTTTGAAGTGTCAAAAACTGACAAAAATACCTGGAAAAAATGTTTGCGGTAGTTTAAACCTAGTTCAACTAGAATGTTTTAATAGTTTTGACTTTTGATTACTATAAAAACTGTTACGTTTCGAATATCTAAACTGCTGTTGATGGTTTCAAAGATGGAAAGTACAGTATGTTTATAAAAGTTAGTAGAATTTTACTTTTTTTTTTATAAACGTACACACTGTACAATAAAGACGGCTATTGCTTACTCAAAGCTAAATGAAATTAGATACCTAACTGAAAAATAGGGTATTTAGTAGTTTGTGTGGGGTAAAGTCATTATTTAAAATACTACAGGCCTGAATCTCTTTTTTATGAACGCACTATATATAAAATATAATATTGCAGTTATTTATAAACAGTGAGAACTAGGTTTAAATTAATATACTGTACAACAACGGACTTAAATTGTGAATAATGTATAAATAGATAATGTAGGTATTGGTATGTCTGACATTAGATTATAAACTTTTAATGCTTTTGTTTCACCATGTTTTTAATATATTAATATTTAAAGAGAAAGAGAATTTAGAGCCGTATCATAGTGAACAATTTGTTTTCTAATTCAGATTAATAAATGTTCTTCAAATGGAAACCTTCGAATTTTTATATGAAGTTACTAAAGAAAATTTTCTGGTGGGTTTAAAAGGATCAAAAAACAGCAATACCTACTGATATTTAAAGTTGCATTTATTGTTAACGCTTCGAGAGATTTACTCTCATCTTCAGAGTCCTGGTAAAGGACAATTAAAACCAGTTACTTGAAAACAAATTAATTATTATGTTTTTTATATTAATAACTTTGTCGAAGCATTTACTATAAAAAAATATCAATAAGTAGCGACAATATTGGTACTATTAGAAAATATAGAGGAAAATCGTATTAACAAAGGGGATTTTGCGGAAAATATCGAGGGTGGTCCCCTTATTAATATACTAAAAATCCCACCCTTCACTCCCTCAGGTTTACTCAGGTTTAATTTTTAATGGGGGTGGAACTACCCCTAAAAGTGTATTTTTGCAAAAATGTCGAGAACTATTTATTTTAGAACAAAAAAGGTCATTATCAATATTAAAGCTGATAAAATTTACAACAGAATGACGTATTAAAAAAAAACTTTAATGGTTACTGAGCCTGAGCGCGCGAAAACCCATGGCTAAAACGTAATGTCTTTTTCAACCGCGTTCTTTATCGAATTTCAAATATAAAACACATATTTATATAAAGAAAATATATGTTTTCAATTTAAAATTTGATAAAGAACATAATAAATTCAGAACGTAAATGGGATAGTTGTCAATGTCGTAAAAATAATTGATAGTCAGAGTTTAGCCTTGAGAGTTGGGCGGCGTGGATGGAAATCTAAAGTTATATTGAATGCATAAAAATGGATACAAATAAATTTGTATAAAGTTGAGACTGTTTTTAATGATTTAAATATCTCGACAAATTATTAAAGAGAAGACTTGTAACAGCGGTAGTTGTTACAATTAGGTGAACAGTCTTCATCAAAAGTGGAACAAAAATAAGAAATACAACAATTATATCAGAATAGGAATATATTGTAACACTCTGTACTGACAACTAAAAATAGAAAAAATAAAAATTTGTTGTTTCAAAAGAAATCGAACACCGTCACAATTCAAAAGTTCTGCAGGAAAACAGACGTGCCTTACAAAAGAGGTCAAGCAAGAGTTGTGTTTGACGGTATTCTAGGTTAAATATCAACACCGGATATTAGCAGTGGCAGCTGTTTGCAATATCGTACTTTCCAGTAAAGAGTTACATTAAACTTGATCATTATTACTCAGTTCAGTTTAATCCAGCGGTAGCAGAAACATTAATTACATATTTCCGTCGTGATTTGATCTATCCTCCTTCTGAATTTGATTGTATTTTTTGTAGTACTTATTTAGTCATTACTAGTATTTAAAATAATTCATTAAAATACATCATAATATATAGAATTTATAAAGAATCATTAAGCACCAAAAAAGTGAGGAAGACAAACGGGTAATCCAGATTAAAAGTTAGTTGAAATAAACTTTGTAGTTATTCAAATTGCTAACGGGAAAGCAGCTGTCTATGTGAAATTTGTAATTTATATAAGTAGAGACGAAGTCACGGAACCTAAATAAGATTATGGTCAAACTTTACAGTATACGACAAAATGTTGAAAAAGGAACCATCCCAGTATTCTTCTGGTTACTGTACTGCATTTCCTGAACAAAAAATGGCAAAATATTCAGATAATGCATTTAAAATAACAAGACTGCCGTCAATTTCCGTCATAACTTTTGTGAATGTTTTCATTTAGATTCCCGTTGTTTATAACTTGTTTTGTAATTGTTTATAAATTTTCAAAGTAAAATATTTTTCCGTCCTCGAAACAGGATAAGCAGTGGCGTATTTTAAGATTTGGCGCCCTGGGCCTATAAAGTTTGCCGCCCCATAAATTAACGAAATAAAAAAGGCCATACAAAAGAATAAACATCCCGACTAGTGCCGAGTCGCGACGGACACGCCGGTCGGCAACACGATCGCCCCGCATTTTGTGTTATCAACCAAACAATGAGTTTTAGTATTTCCTATCTGTTACGTTTTTTGAACTAAAAATAGAAAATTTTTTTCCTGACTACGGCGCAGCAAAAAGAAAGATTATAGTTATGGTTGGAACTTTATGTATCTATACAGGGTGCTGAATTGGCCATGTGTAAATAAGGATATTACATAAAATTATGCTCTCCTGATTTTTTTAAAGCAAAAATGCATAGAATTAAAAATGAGCGGGACTAAATTATATACATGATAAGTCACTTAGATATAACGAAAATCATTTTTATATCGATTCTATTAGCTCGTATTAGGATTTAGAGCATTTACAAATTTTTATCAAGAATACATTTTTCTGTCCAATTTAATAAAAACTCGGGTTGGAGTGCCAAAAGGTAAACATACTATGAATTTTTTTGTAATTACATTGTTTAAAAATAATTTTTGTTATAACCTATCGTGTAGTAAATTTAAATTGTCATATTTAGTTCAATGCATTTTTGAGCTTAAAAACCGGGAGAATGAAAGATTTTACACATAAAATCCTTATTTTACACTCGACTAATACAGCAATTTATATTATATACACTTATTTGAGAAAAATAACAATATTTAATCTGTTAACATACTAAACAAGTCATTACAAATACACTCACAGACAAAAATATTGCATATTTTTTATGTTTATTTCTTTTCCATTAAAACGTTTAATTTTTGTTGCTAAATGTCTTATGCTAGAGTGTTTTACGTATGTTAATGGTCAAATGTTTTACATTAGCAGCCTTACAAGTTACAACAGATTTGTATAGGAATACAAAAAGTTTTAAAGGAAAAAATATAAACGTTAAAGAAAAATTATGCAATATTTTTGTCTGTGAGTATAACATACACTAACCCAGCATGTAATTTTGCAATAAAACATTAAAAACATGACGAATAAATCTAATGGTTCTTATAGAGTTCAGATGACGGATAACTAACTAGGTAATCATTTCGTCAGAGTTTTACAATCCGCCACTGCGATAATCTTTTTGGCGATGAAAACGAAAGACAGAGAGAGAGACTTATATGTTTGTTCTATTTCTATGCAATGAAACGGAACATTTGTACAGACTACAAAAGCATGGAGAAAATAGTAAAACACGGCGAGATGGTCAAATAATTGACCGTACAATATATGATAGTCGCACACAGATAACGCGATGTAGTGTTGTGTTATACACTAACGGTCACTTTACGAGAGTTTCTTCATCGTACACAAAGAAAACAACCACAAACAGTAAATAGAGTGCTCGTCACGTGACGTCAACGGAAGTGGTCGCTAGGATGGATGAAGTTTATGTCGTACGAGTCTCGGTGTTGATAAATGATAACAGGGGGAGGTGCTAAATGTCTTGGAGATGTCAATTGGAAGGAGGAAGTGGCGGTGCACGGCTCTGGATGAAAATAATAATTTATTAACAAAAATAGTATACCGTTGCGTTGAACGGTAAGAGAAACTGAAGTGAAAGGTAATAAAAAAACAGATAAAAATATGATTATAAAAAATAAAATATAACTTTGGTTCAATCATCACTAGATTAAAATAACGAAATTTAAATGTTATTTAATCAAATAGTTTATCCAAAACGTAGGTTCAATCATAACTAGATTAAAATAACGAAATTTAAATGTTATTTAATCAAATAGTTTATCCAAAACGTAGTTCTTGAAAGTAGAAATTGAAACCACAACTGTTGCTGAATAATATAGATTACAGACTACTAATCACTACAGCAAAAAAGCCTGCTAAACGGGGGCCCGGGCACCTGGTGGTGTTTTGGTGCCTTTTTTCTTAATTAAAAAAAGATATTCTGTTTTGAAATTAGGGAAACGAATTTTACCATTTGAGGCCTTACATGATGATATTTTAAATTAACGGCTCAGTTAAATTCTCTTTTTTTTACTCGTTGCCATGAGGATTTGTAAATATAAATAGCTAAAAATAAATCCGCTGTTGCTTTTCTCAGAATATCGTTATGAAAACTATTAATAAGAAAGTATCAAATAAATGAAATGAATGTTACCTGATCAATTCGAATATTTCTGGTTTTTCCCGTTCGCGTTGTTTCATCCGTTCCTTCATTGCTGTTATAATACTGTTGGCTTTATCTTCAGCACCATGTTTCGAACTTTTCTCAGCCGCTCCTGTAACAAAAAAAAAAGAAGATCAGAACATAGGTAAGTATCTATATTATGAAAGTATCAATTGCTGCTTAAAATAGTTACAATATAAAATTATGTATAAGGCAACCAAATTCTATTATGTAGATAAATATTAATTTTTGAATTTGAAAAAATGTGACATTTAAATAATTATAATAGTAAGGGAGCCCTCGACTAAATTTTAGATTTATCGCGCCATGAAGATTTCAAGTATTTTTCAATAGTTTATATATCCCTAAAGAAAAAATTCCTCTGCTACTGTAGCGATACCATTTGTACGCTACAGTGTTTTCAAGTTTTTTTTCTTTATTAAACTGAAGTAATTTTTTTTTGTATTAGTATAAATTTGTAAAAAGTCAGAATAATTTTAGTAGGTATAAATGTTATGTAATGATTAGAATAAAAAGAGGTTACATGATTTTTTTTTTTGCTGTGAGATGGCTATTCGTGTTGTCCTTCTCTGTTTATTATAAAAACGGATGTTTTTTGGGGGACACGAATAGTGATCTTACAGTCGTCGCTGCGGTAAATTTAGTGTAAAATTTAAAATTTAAAAGTAATTTTGTACAACGATCTTTTTGACTTGTAATTTTTTTGTAAAAATTTGATGTTTGATTTTTTTTTGTTTTGTGCTTCGTATCCCCATCAGGGTTTAAATTTATAGTTTTGTTGTGAAGCGGTTTGTATTTTTTAAACACACGCACACTACACAAAACAGTTACTAGTCTTGTCGACAGTAACTGATTCCAAACCATACCTTTGCCTGACAACAGTTTTCTACGGAAGTATTTCTAGAAGCTGTCGTTTCCCTTCATCCGTGTCTAAACTTTGGATTCTTTCAAGTTTAGACGCCTCTCCTTCCCACACAATACAGAATTTTTGTATTTATTTTTATTTTTTATTGTAAATTATTGTACAGAGTTAAAATAAAAGAAAATTTTTTTTTGATAATAATAAACGCTCTGAGAGCAATTAAATAAAAGGTGTACTTGAGTTTGTTTTTACTTATTGGAAGATTGATAATTTTGTACGGCCCGTTCCACCCCTAGACGACGGAAAGAGCCAGAAGGAACGGGAACGTTACACTACTGACGTTTCTGGTGTTGTTGAAGACTGTTAAAGTTGTTAAATTCATTTCTCTGACATGTAAAAATAAATAATCCATATTTTTAATGCGACACGTCAATTTCCTTATTTTTCTATTAAAGGTAATGTTAGTTTCGTCGATTTCGGCCGATTTGATTATATATTTTTTCGTAATAGTTCTAGTACAGTAAATAGAGACACAAAAATCGCGTTTACTAAAAAAAAATACTTAATGGCTGAAATTTTGATGAGGTGTTCGGGGGCATGTCGTGAGTCTAAAACCGAGTTTTCGTATTCGAGGGGGTGGGGGAAGTTACATCCCCCGGTCAATATAGGGGTAAGTTTGTTTTAATTTTTTATCTTCGTTGCTGTTGCCCGTACAGTCAAGTCCAAGAGATCAAACTTGTAGGAAATTAAATTATCTATCCAATGATAATAAAATCAAGGTCATAGGTCGATCAGGTCAATCACAGTGGCCGGTAAAAGGTCAAAAGTAAGGGGTAGTTTTATTTATTAATGTTCACAAAATTAGAATGAAAACTTCAGATAAGGCTTGTAATCTAATTCTTTCTATAAAAGTCGATCAATTTTCTGACATTTCAAAATAAAACTTAATAAAAATTTATTTTTCTATTCCAATTTATCAAGAACACTGTTATTGTATAAATTTTGGACATCCTAATATCTCAAATAATAATATTAAACTAGGTTTTATTTTGAAATGTCAGAAAATTGATCGACTTTTATAGAAATAATTAGATTACAAGCCTTATCTGAAGTTTTCATACTAATTTTGTGAACATTAATAAATAAAACTACCCCTCACTTTTGACCTTTTACCGGCCATTGTGATTGACCTGATCGACCTATAACCTTGATTTTATCATCATTGGATAGATAATTTCATTTCCTACAAGTTTGATCTCTTGGACTTGACTGTACGGGCAATAGCAACGAAGATAAAAAATTAAAACAAATTTACCCCTATATTGACCTGGGATATAACTTCCCCCACCCCCTCGAATACGAAAACTCGGTTTTAGACTCAGGACATGCCCCCGAACACCCCCTCGAAATTTCAGCCATTAAGTATTTTTTTTTAGTAAAATATACCGTTTTACTGCAAGGTTAGTAGAGTATAGGTTGCCTCATTCCGATAGATAGTAGTGGGGGGGATGACGTCACTCAGAATATACCATGCTTGCTCACTTCAATAAAAAAGATCAGACGATGGACGCTGCTAATTTTTGGAAATAAAAATCACAGTAACCATGGTAGTGTGATATGTTTTTTCAATACCTAATAGAAACATGATTCTTCTGTTAGTGAAAAAAATATGATAAGTTGTCAATTTTGCGATAGCTGTTAAGTGTTATGGTGTTTTGTGGTTATTTTTAATATTTTGTGAATATAAAAGATAAAATAATTAATTTATCAATTTGTTAGTTAATTTTATTCGTTTCTTAAATTTAAAAAATAGGTAATTAACAAGATCTGCCATTTCTTGAGCATTATTTAATTTTTTGTTTGTTTATATTATAGATATTAAAACCTAAATTTTGTAATAAAAATAAAAATTATCCTATTTTTTAACATCTATTCTTCTATTTATTGTCTTCTGCCAATTTTAAGAAAAAATCTGCACGATGCGCCTAATATAAATAAGCATAATCTTCAACAATTTTTGTACTTGATTTAAACTAAATTCTAGCTGACGTCATTCCCGCGCTTACGCTGATTGGTCAGATGGAATGAGGCAACCTGTACTCTAATAACCTTGGTTTTACTGTACTATTCAAGCTCCCATCTTATAAAAAGCTCCATAGAAACGACAAAGATAGATAGCGATTTTCCGTCATCAAAAACATACATACGTGACAATATTTCCCAAGTGTCAGAATATTTGAAATTTTCCTCCACCAGGACCGCGACCGAGGCGGAAAATGCCAGTTCTTATTTTTGTTCAACACCCGCAAGAAATAAATCATTTCGTGGCCCTGCTGAGCGTGGGCGAAATAATGAGTTCCTTGATTGTTGACGTGCAGAGTGGGCGAAATCCCATTTCGCCCACGCTCATTACGGGGAACGTTTACGCAAGTGTTGGAGATTTTACGACCCAAAAATCACTTCCACCATAATTGTTCCTGTTCATTAATTGTTCACAATTCGTTTTTACACTGTTTTAATAACCTGAATTTTATTTTATTCATCACCAAAAACAGAGATTTTAAAAATTTAAGTTCACGATATAGGAGGAGGGGGGTGTCCACCCTTGAACCCACGGTCAGGGGCTTCGCCAGCTGTACCTCGATCAAGTGCTTTATCTCTGGATCCGTCTCTCTTGGACCTGACCCTTAACCTCTTCCTATAACTAGTATTTCATGACAACTCTGAGGGCGATAGTTTCGTCAATCAATTAGGTCATCCATTATTTCGCCCACGTTCAGCAGAGCCACGAAATAACATATTTCTTGCGGTAGTTGAACAAAATATTGTGTGCGACTATTGGTCGAAAGAGGAGATTCCACTCGTGTGTTTTACCGCACTCGCTACGCTCCTGCGGCAAAATCCACACTCGAGGAATCTCCTCTTTCTCCCACTAGTCGCACAATATACTATTCCTACATTGACTAACATTACCATTAATAGAAAAACACGGAAATTGACGTGTCGCATAAAAAATATGTACCTATCATTTATTTTTACATGTCAGATAAATGAATTTAACAACTTTAACAGTTTTCAACTACACCAGAAACGTCAGTAGCAGAAGAATTTGTTCTGCAGGGAGGTATAAACTATTGAAAAATACTTGAAATCTCCATGGCGTGATAAGTCGAAAATTTTGGTCGAGGGCTCCCGTACTATAACTTGAAAATGTTTACTATGTAAGTAAAATGTTATAATTTTATGAAATATTTTATTTAACAAATTTGACTGTTTTACCTATTATAAATAATAAAAAAATATAAGGTGTCACATATTTTGTTAATTACTATTATTTTTTCTATATTTTGCTGCACGCCACTGCTGATATTCTTAGAATATTATTGTAATTATTTAATACTAGCGGTACCCGTACGGATTCGCCCGGGTGCTAAGAAAGCCCGGGTGCAATATACTACTCACTCGCTTCGCTCGTTCGCTTGAATATTATAAATACACTACTCACTTGCTTCGCTCGTTCGCTTGAATATTATAATTACATTACTCACTCGCTTCGCTTGTTCACTTGAATATTATAAATACACTACTCACTCGCTTCGCTCGTTCGCTTGAATATTTGAGAGTTTCATAAAACACAAAAAAATAAAATGACGTCAGATTTCAAAATGGCGGCCATATGTACTTTTTTTGTAAAAATTATCCGATCTTTTTGAAAATTGATATTTGAGAGTTTCATAGGATACAAAAAAATAAAATGACGTCAGATTTCAAAATGGCGGCTCGGGCGGCCATACGTACTTTTTTGTAAAAATTATCCGATATTTTTGAAAATTGATATTGGCGAGTTTTATAGGACACAAAAAATAAAATGTCGTCATATTTCAAAATGGCGGCCATAGGTATATACTTCTTTGTAAAAATTATCCAAGCCTTTTGAAAATTGATATTTCAGAGTTTAAGACACAAAAAAATGAAATGGCGTCAGATTTCAAAATGGCGGTCAAATAATAACTTTTTAATTGTATTGTTTATATTATATCTTTGATAAATTCGGTTTTATATACAATGCGTAAGAAGCATACATTCTGTCGTGTGTCTTACGACACTTCACGACTTTTTTTATGTAGCAGGTTCCGAGATACGCTTAATAGTCAACCGTTGCTATGGAAAATTGTTTAAACAATTCACTGTACTATTTTTTCCGAATTTTTTCTATGTAATCCAATACATATTTACATTAGGTCTCATGGCTCATAGCCTACTACAAAATTGTAAATCTTCTCAGTGGTATTTTCCCTACGTTCGGTAAAACCGTTTACACACGGTACCTACATGAATATCGTGCCTTGTAATTTTTGAATTACTTGTATGCTCCAACATTTTTAAAGATTACATTCATTGCGTTCCATATTTTGAGTGCATAAATGTATATTATCTTAAATAAATTCGTAACGGTTTGGTTCCTCGAGGAGCTTTCACTATTTTGGCAAGCTTATTAATTAATTCCGTTTGACGCGTCGCAACATAATACAATACAAAGTTGATATTAATCTAAAATTTTAATATAAATCAGCGGTTTAAAGTGCATGTAAACTTTGCATAATTAAATTTGGAAACGTAAGAATTTCGTCTGTGTTTTAATTGTTATTTGTTTATTTTTGGTTTCAGAAAGATCTTATTCTTTATTTTTGAATCACCTGTGTAGGCAAATATTACGACTTTGGAAACTGAAAACTATTTATAAAGAAAGGTAAGTTTTGATTGCAATAATAATCTTCAAAGAACGGGGCTCGCAACGGAAATGGAAAACTTTAGGTTTGACGGTCGAGAAAGCAGATCGGTGGCCGTCCTTTCATAAATAAAATATTTTGTGAGACCAGCTGTGGTTCTGGCTAGTTACGTAAATTTATAATGAAGACCAAAGGACCAGAAAGTGACCTGCATACGGTACTGGACAAATAAAATAGCACTCCCCAAATGTTTGGTCATTAATGTTTATTTGAAAGAGATTAAATTGCAACGAGGGTTGTTCGTAGAGAGTTTGGAATTTTGTGATGCTGTATATAAACGATTGTACATTATTATTAGCGTCAGATTAAATACTCTGCAAATATCCATCACGTATGCTTTGTGCCTGTTTGTTTGTTTGTTTGCTTAATTTCCGGCGGACTCTAGATGTCATCTGGTTTCTATTGTTTATTGTTCTTGCGTAATTTCTAAACTGTAAGTTCGGTGAAAATTATGTTAGTATATTATATTGCACAGGAAAAATTTTTTGATACCAACATCAAGTTATTTTTCCGTTACCTACAATACAAGCTCTATAATCCGACACCATGAAAACCAGTCTAATATCGAATTATTAGAAGTGTCTGATTACAGGTCTCCTACGGAATTTCACATAATATAGGAAGTACGTATATTTTGTAAACATTGATTTATCGTTAAGAAATAAGTTACAAATGAGCGAACTTAACATAATTTTTACATAATAACGATGAATTCGCTGTGGCGATATGGTATATTTTTTTAATTCTATCGTAAACCATTCGATCATCGTTTTACTTCACCTTGCCGCATCAAAAAATTTTCAACAAATAAAAATATCTTAAAAAAAAACGACTTTTAAACACGTTCTAATGGATAAATTACAAATAAAAATTGCCTCTCTTTCGTTTGAAACATCTATTGACTATCTAACGGCTCGCTGAAATGAAATTAGATTTTTCGTTTGAGTTTCCAAACTTTCGTAATAAATAAATAAATAAATAAATACATTTTTATTTACTGCGTTGAATATCAATTAGATTAAATGAGAGTTTGTCAAAATACATAAATTTACAAATCGAGAAACAAAATAAATAATATAAATATATTCTATATATATAAAAGAAAGTCGTGTTAGTTAGTTACACCATTTATAACTCGAGAACGGCTGGATCGATTTTCATTATCTTTTTTTTGGATTTGTCTCCGCCCTGGTTAACAGAATAACTAAAAACATCGGAAAAATTCACCAGGGAGCGAACGAGCGAAGCGAGTGAGTAATGTAGTTATAATATTTTGCGAACGAGCGAAATGAGTGTGTAACGTGCCACCCGAGAGCAAACGAGCGAAGCGAGTGAGTAGCGTATTGCAGTCTGGGCGAAGCCGGACGGGGCCGCTAGTGTAATATAAAATTTAAAAAGTCGTGTTAAAATATTCATCCACAGAATACAGTTTAGAAGCTGTCAATAGCGATTTTACTCTATTTTTAAAGGTGCTAACATTTGTTATTTTTCTGACATTTGCAGGCAAGTCGTTATATAACCTTACACAGCTGCAATAGATACTTTTATTAAAAAGCACCGTTCTATGTGAGGGAAGTCTTAACTGAGCTTTATCTCTCGTGTCACGGTCATGTATATCCTGATTCTGAGCAAACAAATTTTTATTTTTATGAACGAACATTTATACACATTCATAAATGTACAATCCTGGCCAAGTGATCATTTAAAAAAATGAAACAACTCTTTACATGGAAACAAATGTGATTTAAATGTCATTATTCTCATTGCTCTTTTTTGGATGAGAAAAATTTTTCTAAGCAATGAATTAGTTCAAAATATTATCCCATAACTTGCAACATATTGGAAATAGCTAAAATATATCAGTTTTAACACGTGTAAATCGGCAAACTGGCGACATTTGTACAGTAAAAAGCAGACACGATTTAATTTACTGCTTATTTGTGCAGTATGCTTCTCCCAAGTTAAATCTGAAGAGACAGAGAGACCTAAAAATTTAGTATAGCTAACTTTTCCGAGAGTTGATTTTAAAATTAAGGTTACTGGCTTTAGAATGTGATCCAGCTGTGTGAAAGTCTATTAGTACAGTCTTGTCGGTAAATAATATTACACCATTCGAGTCACACCATTCTGCATCTTATTCAATCCTTCACTCAATATCATTTCAATAGTCTCTGTATTATAAGCGCTAAAAAGTTTACTAGTATCATCAGCATATAAAGTTTGCCAGATTATTAATAAAAATGGAAAATGAGGAATAATAGTGGACCTAAAATTGACCCCTGTAGAACGCCACTATTATTATGACGAACACCATATAGTAGGAGAGCCGACAGTGTGAAACTCCCCGGTATAAAATAATAAGATGAGTGTCGTATCGGATGAAAGAGCGTCAAAATCCCTACACAAAAAGTACAATTTGCCACCCGTTATCCTGGCGGGGGCCGCTGGCCGCCCCTTTGAAAATTTTTGACAAAAGCCACCCGGGACAAAATAATAAGATGAGTGCCGTAACAGATGAAAGAGCGTTAAAATCCTTAGACAAAAAGTACAATTTGCCACCCGTCATCGTGGCAAAAATTTTCAATTTTCAAAGGGGCGGTCAGCGGCCCCCGCCAGGATGACGAGTGGCAAATTGTACGTTTTGTGTAAGGATTTTTACGCTCTTTCATCTGATACGACACTCATCTTATTACTTTGTCCCGGGTGGCTTTTGCCAAAAATTTCCATTTTCACAGGGGCGGCCAGCGGCCCCCGCCAGGATGGCGGGTGATAAATTGTACTTTTTGTGTAAGAATTTTGACGCTCTTTCATCCGATACGACACTCGTCTTATTACATTGTCCCGGGTGGCTTTTATCAAAAATTTTCAATTTTCAAAGGGACGCCCAGCGGGCCCCGCCAGAATGACGGGTACTTTTTGTGTAAGGATTTTAACGCTCTTTCATCTGATATGACACTCATCTTATTACTTTATACCGGGGAGTTTCACATGGTCGGCTCTGGGACTAATAGTAAACAGATCTGACTGACACAGATTGCTGGCTTTACCACATACCCCCTTACTTTTCTTACTGCGATAATGTTATTGGCAAAATTATACAAAGCATGCATGCTTGTTAGTTAACCCATCTTTTGTGGGTAAACTCATATTAATAACATGGACATTTCGCCTTCGTGGTATACGGTCTATAGAAAAAATATAATTTCTATATAAATGATAATTTTGTTTAATAAGATATTATAAACATTCTTAACTCTAAAAATAATTTAGAACAACAATGACGCCTAATAACTCGCAGAAATGACTTGTGCAATGTGTTTTGTTCTCTGTGCAAGAAGCAGTAAGGAACAAAAGAGGGTGATAAAATCATAACACCACAATTAATGACCGCTTCTCAAGAAGTGCTTGGAGAACTGTTGATGGCATCAAAATATACCGTTGTCAGATTATCGAGTTTGTACTTTTTTTAATCTTCATACTTGTAGATATTATATTTAATTTATATCCATATTTAACCGTTTGGAAATGAGTTTTGTATATCATTATTTTCTTTAAAATTCATCGATTTTACATTGGATGTGAAAACAATTGATAAATAATGATTTTATGAAGAAAGACAAAAACATACACAACATAATCAGGCCCGACGCGACGTCTCATTCATACCAGCTTCCCCGTCCCCTCGTTTGCCAGTTCTCAGACCAGAACCTAAGAATTACTGGAGGTTTACAATAAAATATGGCAACGTCATAATCTAAACATTCCGTAAGTTTCACTATACAGGTATTCGTTTTGGACACTATGCAGGAGAAATGTTGACAGTTAATGCTCATAATAATATGTAATATGTATACTGTACATAATCACATGTATTGTTGAACGAACTTACTTTGTAAGCAGTCGGCGTTGAGGAGATCCTTGCACTTCTCGTGGCACTTGACCCCGCACTCGGTGCAGCGAACGCCCTGCCGTGCGATACCCCACAAGAGCCCCTCGCACTCGTAACAGTACGTCGGTGACGTCGCCGTCCACAACACGAAGTTGTGCGGAGTCGTGCTTGATATTGGATAAATCAACGCCTGGAGCGTTTTCTTGTACACATGCATTTTCTGTTATGATAAAACAAACAAATGAGCATAACAATCCAATAACGAGTCGGCGCAGTTTTATAAATAAGAAGGTAGGTATATTATCAGTAGATTTGTCGTATATAGTGTATACTTTTCCTGGATATCTTCAGAATCCTATTTAGCGAGGAACTAAATTTGTGATATTTTTATGGGAACTAGGTACTTTTTGAGAAACAAATGATGATTCAGCATCCGAACATGGTGCAAACTGATAAAAAATGTTATATCATAAATGTCGATAAAATGTTTGAAATGAAGTGACTTTGGAGCCTGAATGATTGTTTGGCTTTCAAAAAGTAGTATATTTGCTTCTTCAAAAAAGCATTTAAAATTTGGTTGTTTTAAGAAATTTCTCATGGTAGGGAGCCACTGTATAATACAAAAATATTTTAAAAATACCATTCGTTTTATACGAATTATAGGCATATCTTTTACCAAAAAAATAAGAAAGTTATGGGTCTATTCTTACGCTGAAATACTTTGTATAACTGGCTCAAAAATAGATTTAATAATTATTGCTTGCATTTTTTACACTTAATAAATTATAAAAACTTTGAACGCAGTGTAAAAAGATTTTGTTTTAAGCGAACCAGAATTTAAAAAAACATTTGGTATTATAATTCAAAAAATAATTTAAATGATAAATAAAAATGTGTACAGAGTACAGACGGCAGGCAAATTCAATTTAGATTTGTTGAACTGCTTTTCTTTTCTCAGTATTTTTCAAAAGCTTTTGATAATTAAAGAATAACGGTGACCTGAGATTGAATTAATTTAAAAACAACATAGATAAGATTTCATTTTCGCACTTACCAACTCCTCGTCATTGAGCGTCGCCCTGGGCACAGCCGACGTCAATCCGGCGTTTCGTTTGGTCGCTGCCATTGTCTGTGATTGAAAAAGACAAACAAATAAAAAAGATTTAAAATCCGAAGACGGTAAAATTTAATAATTTGATTGTCATTTAGTAACAGCTTATAATTTACCTACTGCTTTGTTAGAAGGTGAGATTTTTAATGAAAACTGAATACATAAACAAAAGAATCTAAACATCACACGATTTGTCTGCAATTTTGATGTTGCATGAAGGACTCTTCATAAGTTTCAGGACTTCGTTCAGAATAATAAGATTTTGGGTAGGTACCTAAATTTAAAAAATTAAGAAAAAAATATATATTGAACGAAATTCTGAAATGAATTTAAATGAAGCACCGACATTCAAATAAGGAGTCTCGTGACATTGAGACCTTTCTTATTTTTTAAAATTTTACATTATATTATTTGAAAATAAGATTTTAATTTCAATAGAATATATTTATTGTCCAATAGCAGTGAGCAGGATTCGTCATACAAAAATATTTAATAATTATAATTAATTGAATAAAATTCATTAACTGAATACAAACAAGATTTAATTAGTAGAGTCTTAAGCTCTCTTTTAAATTTAGGGAAAGGAAGTGACTTCAGCTCAGCAGGAAGACTGTTGTAAAATTTCAAAGCTGAATATTCTGTTTAGATATTATGATTCTGTTTAGATTATTATGCAAATTTGATATTTTGTATAAGTATTACTTGATGTCTGATGATGATTCTGCATCAAGTTGAAGTCGGCAGTGCATATCATACATTAATATTTTCAAAATACATAAGTAGAATCCGGATTATGGAGCCCGTATCATTTTAAGTACATAATTTATGATAACATAGTTTCAATGTTTTTTTTGTGTGTGTACGAGTATTTTGCTGAAATTTAATCTTTCATAATATGAATCAAATATAATAGTACGTCCCTGTGCAGTAGAGTTGAGTTAAGAATTATCGCCATACTGCAATTCTGTTACGGCGCGTGTGTCTGAAGTCCAAACTGGCTACGGAAGTCCAATTAGTTTGACATCGGGACTTTTGCGGTCCAAAAACCTCAGTTACGAACTGATAAAAGAGGAACGATTGATTAATCGCGAGGCAGTTAAGAGCCAGTTAATGGTTAGTCCGTAATTAGTCTGAAGTCAGTTAATAGTTAGTCGATTGAGAATCAATCGTTAATCAGCTCGATTTATATTATCCAGTCAGACACAACGCGGGAACGTAGCGTTTCCGGCAAGACAAACATTTTTACATGCATTTAGAGGATCCCGTCTGAACGGACGAGATCCGCTAACTATAAATATTCGTATTTGAAATGCATGTAAAAATTTTTGTCTTGCCGGAAACGCTACGTTCCCGCGACGTGTCTGACCGGATAATATAAAGCGACCTTTAGTTGGTTTATGTATTAAAATTAGTGCGAATTATTGATAAGTGTTATTTATAAAGTTTTGTATGGTATTTTTAAAGGATAGTTTGTGAATAAATGTTTTGAAAATCTGGTAAGAAAATAATGTTTATTTGTCTTTTCTTTCTTTTCTCAAATTTCAGAGCCCTAATATGACCAATAATAAAAGTGACCCGCCTCCTTAAAAAACTCGACCCACGGTCCAGGTAAAGACCCGCTACAATTACACAAATCATTTTAGAGAAAAACGGTTATGCAGAAAAAATATATTTACATACAGATGGGCTATAATATTATGTACACAGAAAATATTAATGTTTGAGATTGGAACCTCTGATACACCATCTATATATCTACACGAAGGTAACAAACAAAAATTGTAAATCCGCAGACAATTGACACAATTAATGAGATCGAGATTATCACAATTTAAAATGAATGGACTTACAAAAAATCAATTAACAAGATATGAACTCAACCAGAATATTTTCAAACAAGTAGTTTCTTTGAAGTTTGATCATATTGTTTTCTTGATGCGAATTAAGTTACGTAGTTGGTCACTTACGAAAGTTAGTTTCTTACTAACTTGTTGATCGTTCTGTTGTAAAACTTCGAATACTACACACACTTAATGGTAAACTTCTTCAATTATAAAACTTAAAATATTTTATATAGAGTGTAATACGCTAGCGTGGCAAAATTCAAGATCATAATGTATAAAAATAATGAAAACAGCTCATAATAAAGCAGGACGTGCGCTGAATTGATTCCGTCATGCTTGGCACATCACGGCACAATTCGGATACTTCCATCATTTTCGAATTTATTTGGAATAATTAGAACGTGCCTGATAGATTCAGACCGGCGTTTGTGTCCTTCAAATAGATAATAGACAGATTTACTAATATACAAATCCTCTAAAACAGTGGTTTGCCATTTTTCCGAGCTGTACCAATTCGAAGGGTCTGAGCCTTTGTATATTTTTGCATTTTTTAAAAGTAAGTGCCGATTGTTTTGTGTAGTGTCGATAGGAATTGAATCGAGTCAGTGCGCGCCCTGCTAACACACCTGTGTAAAAAAGTGACAAAAAATTAACGGGCAGTGTTAATTTTTCTATTTATGACAGAGCAATACAAGATAGAGTGCTTGTAAATATCTTTAAATAAAAAATGAAGTTTTATTGTGAAAGACAAGAAATAGTATAGTTAATATATATTATACAAGGTGGTGACCGTGACTGCTGCACATAGAGATTTAACCCGTAAAATCAAACTTTCGGATTTCCTGCTTCCCTTATTATTTTAGGAAAAATATCTTCAAATAAGAGTTTTAAACATAAAATTCTGCATCTAAATCATTAAACCAAATTAATTTTGCATGCTTTGTAACGGTAGAAATTTGATATAAAAAATGTCAAAAGTACGTCAAAAACAGATAGCGATAGCCATGGAACTTGAATAAAATGATGACGTTTTAGCTGTCAGAATAATTTCATTCACAACTGTGTAATTGTTGGTCATTTTTCTTTTCAATAAATTGATTTAAACACTGACAATTAATAATGACTGGCAATTGAAAGATTAGAAATTATTCTGACAGCTAAAACGTCATCATTTTATTCAAGTTCCGTGGCTATCGCTATCTGTTTTTGACGTAATTTTGACATTTTTATATCAAATTTCTGCCGTTACAAAGCATGCAAAATTAATTTTGTTTAATGATTTAGATGCAAAATGTTATTGTTCTAAAACTTTTATTTGAAGATATTTTTCCTAAAATAATTAGGGAAGCAGGAAATCGCCAAAGTTTGATTTTACGGGTTAAATCCCTATGTGCAGCAGTCACGGTCACCACCCTGTATATTAATAATTAATTAAATATTAAAACTTCCTTCTTTGATTATATTGTACAAAACAGTAAATTATTAACATGTTACTAAACGGACAGATATTAGTCTAAAAACAATTGCATTATAAAAATATTTCTACTGGGTAGCGACTTATTTAAAAGTCGTTTTACAATGTTGAGTTGTCTATAAATTAAGTGCACTATTGTAAGCCTAAATTTAATGTCAATGACTAATAAAAAATATTTACACTTTTATGGTGAAAAAGTAAATACAGAAAAAAAGCAATCCAAATATTTTGCATTATTTATGAAACTATAGTTTTAGGGAGCATATTCTTTCAATGCACAGTAAAATAGTTCTAAAAGGCTTAAAGGCTTTTAACTGTATAACAATTACTTTTAAAGATTTTTTGTCTAATTCTGAATGATTCTTCAGAAAAAAAATGTTTTCCATCATCAGGAAGGTAGTTGCTACTAAGAATTTTTTATAAAAGAAAAATTAGTAAATTTTTATGCACAATATCTTGTGTCAACTATCTAATGATGAAAAACAAAATACATTTTTTAGAGGAATTTTACTGCACAGTCGAAAAATATTAGTTCTAAAATTTCTGTAAATGAAGTATAGGTACTCATGAAAAAATTAGACAATCAGAGATATTTGACCACTCCATGATAAATAAATAAATATATTCTTAATTTCAAATCTTTTCTTTTCTGTCGGTGATTTTTTTATATTCACAGAGAAAAAAATTATTGACATTTTTTTCTATTTCAGAGAGGAGGCTGCGAACTTAAACTAAAGGGAACAAATTTTAGACAATGGATGTGAAGGTATCGAAGTGTGTGATATACTGGACAGCAACTCTTTTTGATTCTTGAATAATATTTTGCTAGAATCTTGTTTATAAATTTCTGACTTTCAATACGCATATTCTTTATTAGCCACAACATAATCTAATAGATACTAAATTCAGTAGAACGATTCGCAAGATTGTAGAATTTTATCAAGCTTAAATATTGAAATGTAAAGCTTCTACTAAATAATTCAGCGTCTATAAGAACTGTCAACAGTATAGAATAAATAAACAAACAAATTTATCTGCATACAGAATTCATTTGCATACATTTACTATAATTCCGTTTCAATTATCCACATAAGTCGAATGAGCCTAATTTGAATCCATGAAACATAGAAAAACGAATTTAAAGAATACTGAATTCGCGTATAGGTAATAATTAGTTTTCTAGTGATGCTTTTCAGTTGTTGTTTTAACAATGAGGATGACTTTGGATCAACGTTTTTTTCTAGTTGGTCAGTGGTGACTGAACTACAATAATTTAGGTGATTTTAAGAGATAATTGTTATTTTATTCTCAATAGCTATTTAGCTGACAAAAGAAACTTGCACTAGAAAAAATGGGTTATTTTTAGTATTCCTCACAAAATAAAATAATTTATTTACGAACTAACTGCGGAAATTTTGAAAACATCAATGTTGTATATTTATGAAGACTGCACACAGAGTAATAAAGGATGCAATGCTGCAATGAAATACAGGGTCAGTCATAATTAATGTCAACATTTAAAACTGGAATGCACTTGTAACATCTGCAACTGGTGCCAAGGCATATGCCAGTCATTATTGAATTAGGAAAAGCTGGACCAACGTTGATTAAACTTGAATATTTTCCAAATGTTGGTAACGTTAACCGACATATACTATGTCGTCTGTAGACGGCTATGAGTCAGTTGATGTATTATTTAATCATTTTTTAGTATTTAAAGATGTTTATTAAACTAAAAAAGTCGTCGCTATTTAAAATTCCATGAGCATTTGTATAGTTTTAATTGTTAGATACTTCTAATTATGGCTGACAAATAAGTTTTGTGATATAAAACAAATTATCAGTTTTATTAACCTGTAAAATAAAGAAAAAAGTTGGAAATAGAAAAAGTTTGAAAAAATAAATAAAAGACAGAACTAGCATGCGAATCGTTATCTCAAGCCAAAACATGCCGAAACAATATCAGGCTCTACAAATTGTACAAAGATTTTTCAAAAAAAATAGTTCATTTATCTGCATTTTAAAATAATACAAGACGTATAAACGAAACTTTTAACGAGATAAATAATCTTATGAGAATATTGTTACATTTAAGTACTGATGCATTAATCTTCTCAAAGCTTTATCGACAGCAAAAATAATTATGATTTGGAAGGTGATACACTTTTAGTGATCTGTAGTTTTGAGTTAAAATGTCATATCAACATGGTTTTGATAGCCGAGAGTGTAGCGATGCTGTTGTTTACATGGCGTTGCTATGGTTCCTCTATTACAAGTTTCCGGGTTCTAGCCCGAGAGCTGGTAAAAGTGTCAATTGGATTTTCAATTTATTATTAAAAAAAAAATAATGAATTGAAAATATGAATTGGTGCTAGGCCCAAATAACCTTAGCTGTTGGTGGTCTTTAAAACACAATTTAACATGGTTTTGAATCTCATTTGACATACTGAAATATTATGATATTAAAACTAAATGATCAAAAAACTAAAAGTTATTTTTTTTGTGTACCTAAATATATTATTATAACAAATTCTAATATCTAAAACTGAGAAAATGAACGATATAATCATTCACATTCTCGGGCATTGTGTAATCCAAATTATACTTTTCTGTCAAAAATGATGTAGGTACTAGGTACCAAGCTATCAATGTGAGTTGATATTTAATAGAAAATTGAAGAACGTTACATATTTTTTGTTATATTATAATATAATCAGCACCTTTTATAATTGATAAAAATTATAATTTCCTTATTGTTAGTACGTTTCTTTACACAATGATGAAAGCTTAGAGCAGCTGCTTTTATATAGGACTGCACTTTTTCGTTTCTATTCTAAATGGGGTGCTATCCTCTTAATATAAATTTCAAACAGCATGCATTAACTCAACAAGTCGAAGTGTATGTGACATTTACTCTCAGAAAGTATTGACGTAATACTTTCTATTCAATTCCACTATTACGGATTCTTTAGACGTAGACTGGTTTAAAATAATTTTATGAAAGCGCATGCATAGTGCACTCTTACATTAACATTATAATCAATTTCAAGCATTTTACTTCAAATATAAAAAAAACGTCACATGCTAATCTAACCGAACACACATTTTTCACATATCAAATGCCATTCTAATTTTAATATTAAGAAGCTCAATATCTATTTTTTAATTTGGTGCAATCTAACGGCTAAAATTATTTGAAATTGGCACTTATTTACTTTGTGAGTGAATTCAGTGCCGGATTTAGGACTTTGGAATCAAAGGGACACTCGCACTCTGTAGCAAATGTAATGAAGCAGAAGAAACTGCTGTAGGTACATAATATTAAACACTGTAAGTGCGAGGCCATCGCACAGACAAGATATAAGCATTTTGGATCACTGCACTGTTGTTGAACTTCAACGACATCAGTTTAAATTGGATACTGAAGTTCGTACTTAGTCCGGAGATCCTCAAAAATTGATGAAATATTATAGGGAAACATAATAGATCCTTTAGGTCGTGATCTTGTGGAGGTCCTTAAGCGATCGAGTTGATGCAGATGTTTGTTGAACAATAATAACAATGTAGTCACGAGGCTGAAAGAGATAGACGCAAGAGGGGTCATAAAGCTATAATTCTGGATGTTTCTGGACAGTTGCCTATTTTTAAATCCGACACTATGAATGATTAAAAATATTACTTGCGGAAAAAGTTTTAGTATACGTTGGTGGAAGATATATAATTTATATGCTTATCGGTAAAACACCCAAATTACTATGTTTTTATTTCAATGCGTAGAAAGATGCCGAGGAAACATACATATTCTTTCACATAAAATATGTCATTCCATTTTGAACATAAATAAATAAATACGCATTCTCCAGCTTGACGCAATGTAACTGCTAAAATTATTTTGGTCTAATACTTGTTTACAGGTCAGTGTAACTTAATTAATAATTTTAAACCCCATGCGTACGACATAATCTGCAGGGTAAAGGCCGGTTCTCACGAGGCGATTTTAATTGATCAACTTTGGTTGATCAACTAAAATCGAATGAAAATGAGCGTGAGAACCTATATTTCAACTTTTGTTGATCAATTTTAGTCGGTTCCACAAAAGTTGGACTGAGTCTAACTTTATCATTCAAGTATGAGTCATATTCAACTTCAAACTAGTTGAAAGTGCTATTTGAAACATGACTGAAGCGTGTGAACTGCGAACTATTGTATTGTCAGTCAACTTCAGTTCATTCGTCTGTCAGTACTGTCAATGTTGTCTGGTATCCCGAAGTGTTATATTATTATTTATAATAATGAAGTGGTCAGAAAAATTAACATTAAATTTCTTAGAGTTGTATCAAAAACACGATTGTTTGTGGAATCACAAATTAGACTCATACAGAAATAAAGATTGCCGAGAAAATGCATTACATATTATAAAGACTGAAATGATGTTAGAAGACCTGTATATAGCGGACATTAAAAATAAAATTAAATTTGATATCTTCTCGAAATTCACCGTCTAACCCAAGAACGACGTTTTTTGCGTTGTTTCGTCATTTTCATTAAATTTTTTTTAGTTCGTCCCTTAAAGTGACTATTATTCCTAGACCTGCACGGAAAACTGCATTTGGCGCAATTTTGAAGTTGAAACAGTCAATCAATTTTCATTGAAACGTGGGAACGAAAAGTTTTTCAATTTAAGTTCAATTTTAGTTGATCAACTAAAGTTGATCAACTAAAGTTGATCAACTAAAATCGCCCCGTGAGAACCGGCCTTAACCAATAAATCGGATGCTACTCTTCATTCGACCTAGTCAGGCTCGCTATGATGGGGAACCACGTGTCATTATGGCTCCTTCAATTTCAAAATTTCAACGCATATGATAGCAAATGTCAAATCGGTCCAACTGTCCTACATACAATTTAATTAGTTTCTAATTACCATTAAGTAATATTAACTTTGTTAACTTTCACAGTCCATGTTTGGGGATTAATTTTTTTAACAACGCAAGGCTGTTTAAAATCAATGAAAAGGGAAGATGAAACGAAAAAGTAAAAATCAACGTTTACATCTGTTTTATAAGAAACAAATACATGCTCGTTCCTCAAGGAGTAAGTAATATGTTATTTCGCGCCAAAACAAAATACGCACCTGTCAATTTCAGTCAAACTTAAATATGTGAGTGGAAACTCTGTAATGGAGTTTACGTAGGTCTTAGGTACACATCTATGAGTACAAAATAAAGTGGCTTATGTCGAAACTTTCGTAATATCTTAACATAATATTGTATAACAATGCTTTTCACAAGTTATACTTCAAATTTAAAATGAATTTAAATATTATAATTTTTAAACTCTCCAGTAATTTATTTTTAACTAAAATAAAAAAGACGGAGCACTAGTCATATTATGTCTTGAACCAAGTTGAAAGAACAAAATAAAACTAAATAAACTCGAAATAGTCGAGTTTATTAGTGTATTTGTCATAGAATATGGCACATACACTATTGGCGTCGGTCGGATGGCGGGACCTAGGGGTCGGACCAAAATTTCTCGACGTTTCATAGCCTCCTGAACAATTAGGCACCATTTTTGAAAATGTTTATATATATATATTTATATATATATGTGTGTGTACTAGGGCATGCAATTCGAATATTCGAATATTCGAATATAGCGAATATTCGGCTGCATTTATTATTCGAATAGTAATTCCTATTATTCGAATATATTCGAATTATTTGTTAAGAATTAAAATTGTTTAAAAACGGTTTACGACGGCGCTAAAACATCTTACAAACGCTACACTAGCTCTAAGTTCGCGCTAGGGCGTGGGAGGGGAATCGAAACGGGGCGAGGAAAGTTTTTTTTTGTTAATTATTGCATGTTTATTTGATATAACTACTTACTTACGTTACGTTACGTACGTGTACTTAAATGCTTGATTTACTCTTCGCACGTGCTAATTTAGACGTATTATTTATTTGTGAAGTATTTTTTTTATAGGGGAGCAATATCCCATACTTTTGTGGTACTAATTAATAAAAATTCGTCTTAGATGCTCATTTAATATTTTTGTTTGAATAGGAAAAACAGAAAGAAAGAATTTTGAATTTTTTTGATTACTTAAATATGTTCATTTGATCTATGGTTCTCGGAAGCTATGTGCGCTCTAATATTTAGTTGATTTGATCTGAATTTTTACGTAACTAAGTAAAGTAAAAATGATTATTTGATCTCTTTTTAATTAGAAGTAAGCTGCTTTTGTTGTTAAAATATTGATTGGATTTATGGACGTGCAGTAGGCGTGTTAATTTTAAATAATTAAAAGTCATTTATTGAAGTTCCAGTGTTTTTATTATTTTTACCAATTATTCGAATATATTCGAATATATTCGAATATTGGCTAAATTTTGAGCGAATATTCGAATACCTGAAACATCCGAATATTTGCATGCCCTAGTGTGTACACAATAACTCTCGACAGACTTAATCGATTTAAACGAAATTTGGTACACACATTGGAACCAATCACCGCAAGAAGCCTATTTAAAATGGGCCGGATCGGACCATTTTCAGGGTTGTATTTAGGGGTTCCAAAAAGTTTTTGGGCCCAAAAATACAAAAAAAATTAACAAAATCGTTTCGAAATTGAAATTTAACTCTTTAGTAAAGATTAAAATGTGCTGCTAAAATTTTAATAAAATCGGCCCGACAGGACCGGACTTTCAAATTTTATGAAAACACTAGTTTGTTGATATGGATTTACTTATGGAAGGGTGTATTTAATTTGGTGCAGATGTACTGATAAAATCCATGTCTAATATTGAAATTTAGAAAAATTTAATTATTTTAAGGGATGTATTAAGGGGTTAAATTTTTTATTTTGTCAAAAAACAAACTTAAGTTCACTCTTCACGTAATAATGCCACAATGCCTGTATTAGCAAATACACTATATTGTCGGCGGGGTTTGGCACTGCGACCCGAGTTTTTTTTAGTTTTATTTTGTTCTATTTTCTATTTTCTTTGGTGACGCTCGTGTATTAGAACTTTAGAAGGATATCTCTAATAGGTCATTTTGTCGTTATGTAGCGAAAAGTTGATAACTGACTCACTATTGTAATTTACACGACCACTGGAAATCGCCAATAACCTTATTTTACCTAAACCATTTTTCTTTGCAACCATGTGGAAAAGTTTAGAATTCTGCGGGCTAAATCAGTAATCGCTTTCTTTCTATTTGAAACTACGTTTGTGTTACTTTAAAATGGAAATAAATGCATCTCACTTGACTTATTTTTTTATACTTAGAATTGAATCTTTATCACATGTGGAATATGTTTAACAATTTTGGAAAATACGGCTGGCTGTAAAAATGTTAAAAGCTTTTTTTTAGTAAATATCCTTATTTTTGAAATGATTTTGATTTCGTTTAACTTAATTAATTTTAATATTGTGCATTTTCCAGTGTATAAAACACATTTAAAAAAAAGTAAAAATTGTCACTAAATTATGGTGAGTTCTATACAATTATTAAATCCGGTAGACGAAAAAAGAGCAACGTTTGAGCTAAAAGAGACAGTAAAAGATAGAGAGAATGATATATTTATTTTTATTTTTGTTCTGGCAAATTATGAAATTATGTAAGAAAAGAAGCTTACTTAGTAATTTCATGTAGTTTGAAAGTAAAAAAGTAAATAAAAGTGTATGTAGTAGAGCTAGAACTAAAAATGTCATAATGATAATTTATTTTTAATCAGCTCGAAGAATTCATGGTGAGTTTCGCTTTATAATGATGATAATTGTTACTGTGAAATAATAGTTTTCACAGTAATTCATTAAAATATTGCAAGACATGAAACAGCGCTTCAATGTCTTTTTCTCTGTGAAATTTTTTGGCATGCAATCATGCAAATTCATGCAGTTTTAGCTATTGTCGCAATCTGATTGCACCAATAAGTTTTAACATAGCTATAATGTCGTATAGTACGTGCGATGAAAAAATACCCAATCCCACTGAAATGGGTTGAAGAATCTTTTAGCACACGAACAGTATTACAACCCGCGATCTACTCAGTCTACTGTACACTACTAATGCTTGATATTTTCCATATTATATGAATTAATAGCCTTTCAATGTTTACGATTATTAAATAATATCGCAGAGTATTTTTTATATTATTAATTCTTGATATTATTTTGCGAATAAAGTTGTAAACATACGCCGATTTTTTCTTAAGGTTTTTTTGTAATTTATTATTATTATTAATTAAATATTAATCGATCAATTAGCTTTAGATAATGTCAAGCATTTGTGTACGCAGTGCTTAAGCATCATACATTACAATGTTGGTTAAGAGTTATGTAGATCTGTACCTTGAGCACCTGTTGTGCCGGGAGTCAGGAGCCGACGGGATCAAGCCATCAAACAGAGATAGAAAAACAAACAACACACACCCATTAGTTTATACTTATACACCGGGACAGTGTTAGTGTAGGACACAAAAGACTATTCGCTGCGATACGCACACGTCGCTCTCAAGGGTAATGTCTTTAGACACCGATTAAATGAACATCTTAAAAATATAATATGTATTATGTAGTAGGTAATATTATAATCTGGGAAAACAGAACTGTCCATCACAAAACAGAACAAACATATTTTGTATTTATTTTTATACAGGTATACTATTCATAAACTTTCGCGAATTGCAAAGACAAGGTGTTTCATTGAAAGTCAACCACGGTCAACCATGTTCTGTTTTAATTACCAAAGTTTGATATATTCCGATTTCGCCCCAAATGGCCATAAAAGTTAAACACGTTTAATTTAAGAACAAATTGAACATGTTCTACCTTTGTCACATGTAACGTCATTAAAAATATGAAACCGGAATAAAAATCGAACATTATAGTATTGTGTTATTTGTGTTAATGAAAACAAATATGTTACACTGCCATTATAAAATTATAATGACAATCCAATGTATTTGACCTTTGTCATAAATTCTAATAAGCTTAACACGTTCTGATGTATATTACGAACTGCAGTACGGTGGGCTAATTTAATTGCAATTGCAACTATTCTTGCTAACACTAGTAGTACAGTAAAACGGTATATTTTACTAAAAAAAAATACTTAATGGCTGAGATTTTGAGCGGGTGTTCGGGGGCATGTCCTGAGTCTAAAACCGAGTTTTCGTATTCGAGGGGGTGGGGGAAGTTACATCCCCCGGTCAATATAGGGATAAGTTTGTTTTAATTTTTTATCTTCGTTGCTGTTGCCCGTACAGTCAAGTACAAGAGATCAAACTTGTAGGAAATGAAATTATCTATCCAATGATAATAAAATCAAGGTTATAGGTCGATCAGGTCAATCACAATGGCCGGTAAAAGGTCAAAAGTGAGGGGTAGTTTTATTTATTAATGTTCACAAAATTAGAATGAAGACTTCAGATAAGGCTTGTAATCTAATTCTTTCTATAAAATTCGATCAATTTTCTGACATTTCAAAATAAAATCTAGTTTAATATTATTTATTTGAGATATTAGGATGTCCAAAATTTATACAATAACAGTGTTCTTGAGAAATTGGAATAAAAAAATAAATTTTTATTAAGTTTTATTTTGAAATGTCAGAAAATTGATCGACTTTTATAGAAAGAATTAGATTTCAAGTCTTACTTGAAGTTTTCATTCTAATTTTGTGAACATTAATAAATAAAACTACCCCTCACTTTTGACCTTTTACCGGCCATTGTGATTGACCTGATCGACCTACGACCTTGATTTTATTAACATTGGATAGATAATTTCATTTCCTACAAGTTTGATCTCTTGGACTTGACTGTACGGGCAACAGCAACGAAGATAAAAAATTAAAACAAACTTACCCCTATATTGACCGGGGGATGTAACTTCCCCCACCCCCTCGAATACGAAAACTCGGTTTTAGACTCAGGACATGCCCCCGAACACCTCCTCAAAATTTCAGCCATTAAGTATTTTTTTTTAGTGAACGCGATTTTTATGTCTCTATTTACTGTACTATAGGGATAATAGAAAGAAAAACTGAGAGGGCATTATTATGTTCTCAAAAAAATGGTGAAATCAGAATTTTGGTCATATTTGAGCTTTAGTCGAAAACTGAAATTTCTGTTAGGTAATTTGAAATATAGGTACCTACCGCAGAAATTTTTGGTTTAAAAAAATTGCTTTTCTTTTGAAATTGTATAGATTTTTTTAAACTTCGACTTTTAAAATTCTGGTATTCCGGAGACAAATTTGATTACTTGGTAACTAAAAACGGAATAATTAGGTTTAATTAATCAATTGTTATATTATATAGGTATGAACTTTTCTATTTTTTATAATTTCTGAACGTGTTTTATTTCAAAATTAATTATTAAACAAACACGAAGGTAATTATCACAAACATGAGGGTTATCAACTTTCAGTTTATTTATAATTACATGCTAAATGAGAGCGAAGCGTGTGATTCCGCAAATCGGAAGGGCTAAATGTTGCAAGGATTCAGAAATATAACTAAAATCGTCATTGATTTTTTAACAGTTCAGTCTAGATTTTGGGTAAACACTAGGTTATAAGGACTGAGATCTGTAACATAAAATTTTTATTCGATACATTAACTGTGTTTCAACATTCTTTTTTTTATTAACTAAAAATTATATTATGTAGATAGAACAGTTTCGGTAAATAGAACCTATCAAAATACGTAACAAACCGTAAAAAATAACGCTGATGTTTTAGAATAGATAAAATGTCTTAAAATGAAAGTTATTTTTCAAAGAAAAACTAAAGGGTAACATAATGTCGAGTTTGAATATAGTTTTGCAATAAGCTCGGATAGAGCTAATTTTTTGTATTGATGTTTATTTTATCATTTAGTTTAAACTAGTGATTCCCAAACTTTTTCCACGGTGCATGGTTTTATTTATATCTTTGATCTTTTCTCGTCGCAATATGTATAAATTCCGTAATTTTAGTTTAGTTTAAATAAATAATAATTCTCATGGAAAAAATAGACATGAATGTATTCCAAAACATAGCTGAAATCTTTACATTAGGTATTTGACGACGTCATTAAATGCTTTTTATTTAACTTTTATCCTATATTAAAAAAAAAACAGTTTTGATACTTCTTTTTTGTAAAATTATATGCTGTAAAGTTTACAGGTTACCAAACTGTGCAATGTTAGTGTAACATTAACCTTTGCAATGTAACACAAATCAATGTATCGAATAGATTAATGTAATCTGTTCCATAAATTTGTTTTTCAAACTCTTCATAAGTTCTCTTACCACGGAACACGACAAAGAAACAAAATTTGTTAAAAAGGTAGGTATTTTTAATCAAAAAAGAATTGTTTTTGTAGTGTTGCATGGTTTCAGAGTTCACAGAACAATTTTACAGAATAGAATCCTTACATTAAGTTTTTTAATTTGTGATTAACTTTTAATCCTAGTTAACATTCAAGAAACCTATTGTTTTAACAATAATTTTCAAAAATAATTTATATCCTCGGTTTGGAGTTAATCAGTAAATAAAAAACTGACTTTATCTCGGTTTAGAGTAATGAATTATTGCCGTTATAGTACTTATGTTAACTTACACAACACCAATGACTAAGATTAGATAAGTTAACAAAGCGGTGACCTGCAATATAACATTATTCTGAATCAAGCCTAATATAAAAACAAAGATGTAATCTACACAATACATAAAGACGGATAAAAAATATCTTCAGGTTGAACATCACAAAAATGTTAAAGAAAACAATCAACATCGGATGTAGGTACATATTTAGGAATAATAACAATAAAAATAAATGTAGAGAATGACATCGATATTTAAATTACTTACTAGACACTTTGGACATCGTCATTATAAATATCTATTATTGTTAAATTTAAAGAATTAGGTATATACTTTTCGAAAACGTTTTCCAATAAAAAAAAATCAATTCGCTATTAAAAAAAGAGACTAAAAAGATTCTTCTCAAACCTAAAATAATTTATAAATAAATATGTAATTATATTCTTAACAAACTAAAGAAAAGTTAATTCATGGGCAAATTTATTTTATTTTGTATACATTTTTCAAAACAATTAGGGGATAAACTTTTAGGAAGTCAATTTTCAAATTCATATAAAGGCTTTTCCCGTCAAAATGCTGTATTCGAAAATTTTCACGATTTTTTTCTCAGTTACATAAATTTGAAAATTGATGAATGCTGACTTCGTAAAAGTTGATCCCCTAATTCCTTTGAAAGTATTTTTTTCTTCAAACTCTGTATAAGATTTCTAATTAAAGGTTGACATAAAAAAATTATAGTACCTAGTTTTGTAAAATAAATTAAGTATTTGAAACGCCTATGAAAATTTCAATTGAATTGTTATATTTATAATATTTCTTTTTTTCAGTTAAGTTAAGGAAAGAGTTTTAGAATATATTACAACAAAAAAACCAACCTCTAAAAATGAGATAAAATATGAATAATACCTGTCAGGTACTAATGTATATAGTGTATCCACGCTGTAACCGATATAGGTATAGGAAATATCATGTAGATGGAGATTAAATAGTCAATCATATAGCAGGACGAGTATTGAATTTACTCGGCCCGGCATCACTTGAAACAAACGGCACTTTGAGAAAATACAAGAATAAACAAAGTCCCACGGACTGCACTTTTTCTTGTATTTTCTGAAATGGGGTCAAGCCGAATCGATTCAGTACGCGTCCTGAATATTAAGTAATCTACTGTTACAAATCAATTTTCGGCCGCAACAGTTAAAAAATAGGTAACAAAAAGTTTGCAAATATGTCTTTAGGATATGTAGTTAGAATCATTCCTCACATATTTATTGTATTTTGTAATTAAGTAAAACTGATTCAACGAAGGCATTCTTAAAAATAACGTGTCGTTTTTAAAGTATATTTATAAAAAATCTGTCAATATGCGTCAGTATTCGTATGTCCTCGGCCTTGATACAAAATTAAAAAATTATCAACTTTTTTTTATTATGTGACTTTTAACATACTGTATCAATAAAATATATTTTTTTCGATATTCAAAAAATTACGAAACAGATTTTAGTTTGGTTGTCACAATATATCTTCTGGGATTTATTAATTATTTTAAAAACCAGGGTTGGTAGAAAAACGATTCTTAGGAGTCTAAATAGATATGAGGTCAATAAATTATTGTAACTGATTAAAAAAAATATCTAGGAGTGTTAAAAGTTACAGCTGGTCTTATTTATTGAAGAAACAGAACGGTTGGTACATCGGTTATCGCTTCTCGATAAGACACAGAATGCAATATGTATCATTGAATTTAAATTTTCCAAAACAAATACATGCAAATTGGCTACGTATTGGTTTCGGTTACGGCACGGTACAGACTGGACATTCTGTATAAGTATTTATAAAGGTCAGATTGGAACGGGTGAATCGGATGTGACGATTCAGTTTAGTTGAATGAATATTTCACGCACAACTTACCAATTCCGACACAAGGGGAATGGATTTTCGCCGGGGTCGTATATCCGGCATGCTGTCGATGTTACTGTAGAACGGGTTGTCACCAGGGTGTCTGCAAAGACAAACATCATAATATAATATCATTTATACAGGATGTAACGGACATTTTTTTTTAAACTACAGGTAGCGTTTAAAATGCCTATTAACTTTAGCAATGCTGTTGTTTACATGGCGTTGCTATGGTTCCTTTATTACAAGTCCCCAGTTCCCGGGTTCTAGCCCGAGAGCTGGCAAAAGTGACAATTGGATTTTCAATTTATTATTAAAAAAAAATAATGAATTGAAAATATGAATTGGTGCTAGACCCAAATAACCTTAGC
The DNA here is from genome assembly GCA_039654895.1 of Mongoloraphidia duomilia. Taxonomy (NCBI): domain Eukaryota; kingdom Metazoa; phylum Arthropoda; class Insecta; order Raphidioptera; family Raphidiidae; genus Mongoloraphidia; species Mongoloraphidia duomilia. The sequence continues at coordinate 45,761,852 of CM077516.1, read as the reverse complement.
TGTTGGTGATCTTTAAAACACAATTTACAAAAATAAAGTTCTAATATTATTTATAAATGGTATATTATTAACATGGAGGATAGAGAAAAGGAGATCTCGGCAGGTCGTAATGCGAAGCACGTGTCCCGAAAATCGATGACGGTAAGGGATTCGTTCTCGTTTCACCTTTCTGTTTATTTATTTATTGTAGGATTATAGACGCGTCGACATCTCAGGTCATGAGCGTCTTTCAACTAAATCAAATAACAACTTTCTTAAAACTAAATGACATCACAAAACATCCATGAGCGCAGGTGGGATTCGAACCCACGATCGTCTGATCTAGAGGTCGACACGCTAACCACTAGACCTCACGGCCTCCCTTCACCCTTCTGCATGGAGGTAGTCTCCATATGATTTTATCAACGAATCCACGGCAAAGTGGTATTGTGTACTCTTAGTCAACCTGAGCGACTATTTTTAACCGACATAAAAACAGAGGTTATCAATTCGACACGTATATCTATATTACATATATATACAGTGTGTTTCACTTTACATGAGGACACCTAAATAACTTTTTCATTTTAAAAACAATCATTATAAAATTTTCAGCAGTTATGCAGGCCATTAAGATGCATCTTTTTTGTGGGAACAAACTTTTTCAAAAGTCAAAATCTAGCCAACTACGATTAAAAAAAAAAGTAGGGTTTCAAGTAAACTCATACAGTGTGTCCCCGGATTGAGTTCACAATAGGTGAGATTGACCAAAAATTTTCGAATTGGAATTTCATATTTTGGGATTCCGCCCTGCTTGGTCTGAAACTTATTTTTAGTTTACTTTCGATTTTTTTAAATCAAGTAGGCCTTTACAGTTGAGCAAAACCTCTTTTCGTTTCAGGTAAAGTATCTTTTCCGTTCATAGTACGCAAAAGTGTCACTAAGAAAAGTTGCTCACAATGAAAAGTTATGGCGTTATGCAAATTTTCAGAATGATCGGCCTACTTTGATAAAATCCGCTTTTGTTTTGTTTTGTTTGTAAAACAATCGCGTCGTAGTAAAGGAAACAATTTATTGTCATTATCTTAGATACACGTCAAAATCACCCTGTTTTCTCATCTAAGATTTATCATGTAATCGTTAATAATAAAGAAATATTTTTCTCCTATTTTCTACTTCTATTATCAAAGTAGGCCGATCATTCTGAAAATTTGCATAACGCCATAACTTTTCATTGTGAACAACTTTTCTTAGTGATACTTTTGCGTACTATGAACGGAAAAGGTACTTTACCTGAAACGAAAAGAAGTTTTGCTTAACTGTAAAGGCCTATTTGATTTAAAAAAAATCGAAAGTGAACTAAAAATAAATTTCAGACCAAGCAGGGCGGAATCCCAAAATATGAAATTCCAATTCGAAAATTTTTGGTCAATCTCACCTATTGTGAACTCAATCCGGGGACACACTGTATGTGCGATCAAGATAGAGAAAATTTTATTAAAAAAAGTTGTTCAGAATCACAAAAAACTCCTAAATATGAAGTTTCGTCAAAAAAAATCATTTCTTAAATTTCTCAAAATATTAATGCAATCTGTAATTTATTTGCTATTTTATTAACAAGAGTGCCATGAAACAATAAAACAATTGAAATTTGTTTGAATTACAATTATTGAAAATTGTTTGAACCAGAAATATCAGTTTATAAAATACTTTTATATTTAACATTAAATTCAACACATTTAACAACAATAACGAACAATAAATACTTTTTTACTTGTACCTAAATAGGCCCACTTTCAGCTAAGTTGCCTTGAAGACTAACACATTTTTCCACTCGTTTTCTTTTATTAAGGACAACTCGTAATATTTCTGGAGAAATTTCTAGGCAAGCTTGTCGAATCCTTTGGCACAGTTCCTCCCTGTTTCGAGGTCTAGATGCATACACCACATTTTTAATAGTGCCACAAAGAAAAAAGTTAAGTGGTGTAATGTCAGGCGATCTCGGAGGCCACTCGATTAAAGGACTATTACGACCTATCCATCTTAAAGGAAAATTCTCGTCCAACCATCTTCGCATTATTCTTGAGTTATGAACTGAGGCACCATCTAGTGACAATTCGCGCCTCTTGTTGAGTGGTAAATCATCAATCGCATCCATTAATTCAGTGTTTAAAACATTTAAAAACCTTTCTGCGTTTAACGTGTTAAAAAAGAAAAATGGGCCAATGATTTGTGTATCTAAAATTTCACACCAGACATTAACTGTTTGAGAATACTGACTTTTACAATTAATAACCCAGTTTGGGTTTTCTTCCACCCAGTATCTGCAGTTCTGGGATGAAACTACACCGTTAGTAGCTTCATCACTGAACATGATTTTTTTCAAAAATTCTCTATCATTTAAATATTGCCTTGACACCATAGACAATACTCCATTCTTTTATAAAGATCCCCTTCTTGAAGAGTCTAGACATTTTGGCTTATATAAGGTTTTAATTTATGACGATGAAGACATCTCCAAATTTTAGTGTAAGAGATATTTAAATTTCTAGAAATATCTCGTAAACTCGTGCGAGGATTATTATGATACGCTACTAATATCACTGCATCTAAAGGATGTCTCCGATTGTTTAATTCTCGTGGCCGTGATTTAACAACATTTTCAGTAGTGCTGAAGAGGTGATTCACGTATGCAACAACTGAATGATGGATAGGTGGACGTTCAGGGTGTCTCGCGGTAAACTCTCTAGCAACCTCTCGGGTAGAACGTACATTATCACCAACTAGTCGAATAATTTCTACCTTTTCAGGTATACTTAATTGTTGTTGAGGCATTACTTAGCAAACACTAAAAACAGCATGCCATAAATTCAACTGTTTTGTAAACTGACATTTCTGAGTTTTAAACCATTTTCAATTGTTTTATTGTTTCATGGCACTCTTGTTAATAAAATAGCAAATAAATTACAGATTGATATAATATTTTGAGAAATTTAAGAAATGATTTTTTTTTGACGAAACTTCATACTTAGGAGTTTGTTGTGATTCTGAACAACTTTTTTTAATAAAATTTTGCTCTATCTTGATTGCACATATGATCGCACATATGAGTGGCTAGATTTTGACTTTTGAAAAATTTTGTTCCTACTAAAAAGATGCATCTTAATGGCCTGCATAAAATTTTATGTTTGCTTTCAAAATGAAAAAGTTATTTAGGTGTTCTCATGTAAAGTGAAACACACTGTATATATATTTTTAATCCAGAAATATTCAATTCAAGCCACTCTAGTTGGGGTCTTATAGCTTCAGCGCCTCTACCTCCGGAATAGGAACGCTTATTTTCGTCACTTTTTAGACAACGGCGAATGCATGGAGATTAGTTTTTTTCTCTCTACAATCTCCACTAACATTTTATAATTCAATCTTGAAGATAGTGGCGATGGTCACCGAAACTGTCGTCATCTTTTAAATGATTATCGTTTGTTTTTTTCTAGCTGCTTATTGCTGATTCTGTATTCCGTTTTATCGACATTGTAATTTCTTCTTTGCATTTTGGTACATATTTGCAAAAAATTACAATGTTTATTGGTAAAAAAGTTTAAACAGATCACGAGTAGGTAATTAGAAAAATTTCGATACTAAAAATTTTGCTACAGATACAATTTTTAAAATTTTATATTCGGTCCGATGCTTTAGTGTTGAATGAAAAGGGTTTAGAGCACACAGCTAAGAACTTTTATAACATGCTCATTTTATGGCGACATCTATAAATTTCATTTAAACTTGGCAATAGAGCAATTGATAGAGGTTTCTAAAAGTTCTTCCTTAAATAATGACGCGCGAAATTCGCCTATGGCAGGGATGGCGAACCTATTGCACGCGTGTCATAGGTAGCACGCGACAGAATATTGTCGGCACGACATTGATTGAGGTATAAAATCGAAAGAAGTAAAATTATGTTAGATTTTTTCGAAAAAATTTGACTATCATTCAAATAACCAATATGAGATATGAGTAGATAGATAAATATTGTAAATTATAGACGCTCGGCAGCAGAGGTCATAAGGAGATATGAGTATAGAAAGCATTTTAAGCAATTTTGATTAATTTTCTTGCTCACTAAATTGCTTGTTGGCATGTCGTGGCTATATTAAATATTTTAGAAAAAAACTTGGCCTATAGTATGTGCAACTCACGTGACTATATTATTTTACGCCAACTGAAACACAATCGACACAAGCGAATCGCGTCCCGCATCCCGCGCGGGATTCGCCTTAGTTTGATTTGGCCCCTATGTCTACGAGTAGGTATATTTTATTAGCGAATGGAATTATTTTACTATTCAGATAAATATAGATATGTTACTATCGATCGATTTTTAAATAGCGTTCCATTGATTGGATGATATCAAAATATTGAAAATAACTATTTATTTTTCATGCATTTTTTATAAAATGAAAAAACGGCATTGTGTTCGTACTCTACTTTAATGTGGAATACATGACTTTAGTATTAATAAGATATGTAAGAAGCACATTAGATATTTCTAAAGGCCGGTTCTCACGGGGCGATATTAATTGATCAACTTTAGTTGATCAACTAAAATCGAATGAAAATGAGCGTGAGAACCTATATTTCAACTTTTGTTGATCAATTTTAGTCGGTTCCACAAAAGTTGGACTGAGTCTAACTTTATCGTTCAAGTATGAGTCACATTCAACTTCAAACTAGTTGAAACTGCTATTTGAAACATGATTGAAGCGTGTGAACTGCGAACTATTGTATTGTCAGTCAACTTCAGTTCATTCGTCTGTCAGTACTGTCAAAGTTGTCTGGTGTCCCGAAGTATTATATTATTATTTATAATAATGAAGTGATCAGAAAAATTAACATAAAATTTTTTAGAGTTGTATCAAAAACACGATTGTTTGTGGAATCACAAATTAGACTCATACAGAAATAAAGATTGCCGAGAAAATGCATTACATATTATAAAGAGTGAAATGAGGTTAGAAGACCTGTCTATAGCGGACATTAAAAATAAAATTAAATTTGATATCTTCTCGAAATCCACCGTCTAACCCAAAAACGACGTTTTTTGCGTTGTTTCGTCATTTTCATTAAATTTTTTTTAGTTCGTCCCTTAACAAAGTGGCTATTATTCCTAGACCTGCACGGAAAACTGCATTTGGCGCCATTTTGAAGTTGAAACAGTCAATCAATTTTCATTGAAACGTGGGAACGAAAAGTTGTTCAATTTAAGTTCAATTTTAGTTGACCAACTAAAGTTGATCAACTAAAATCGCCCCGTGAGAACCGGCCTTAAGGGTACTGCAACTGTGCAACTTGAAATCGTAGGCACGACACCTTACAAAGTATCAAATATATAATTAGTCATCCACCATATTTATGGTAGGTAAATAGTATGAATTTTTAAATATGTTTCGTTTCGCGAAATTGCTTAAGAATCATTATTGTGTACAATACAATTTTAACAAAAGAAACCAACTTCTGTTGCCCTTGATGCCAAAATATCGATTTCACAAAAAAGAATGTATAAAACATAATATTCCATTCTATATTTTACTTTCGTATATAACTATTTTTACTGTAGTACGCACAGTAAGCGACATATTTTGCGGAAAAACATTTTGACATCATCTTTTCAGTATGGAGGACGCTACGGGATGTTAGGGGATTTTTCAGCGGTTGTTCAAAACAGTTGTCTGACAAATTTATTCCGAGTTGGAGCATATGTTTGTCTAAAATTCCTGGGTTAATAAAATCCTACTTAATAATTCGGTTCGCTTAATGATCCAGTTTTCCATTTTTTTGCTGTATTGAAAAGATACAGTACCTAATGCTAATCACATACCTTGAGGTAAGTTCTTACTACACAGCAGCGTCGCAAACTCGGAGTACATTATAAATCTAAATTTAAAATGCACATTTGTGAATTAATTTCATTCAACACGGTGTTCATAACGCTCGTGTCATAGAAAATTGCAGGTGCCTTGAGGTATACCATTAAGCGTCGTAGTTAGGATAATCGGCGCCCAGGGCAAGATTCTGATTTCGCGTTCTTTGCTTGAAAATAATCATATTCGCATTTCTAATTTCGTTGATTACGCCCTCTCCGGGGTTAGCGCCCGTGTCGCGGGCTTCAGTTGCCAGGCACTAGCTACGACGCTGATACCATCGTTAGGTGCGATTGTCTTTTGAAAAACAAACTAAAGCGTGGCTTACACGAAAAGTTCGTAACAATAATATAAAGAAAATAAAATTATTATAATGTTGAATAAGGCAAATTATTTTTAATGAACACTGATAAAAAAAGGTTAGAGCCCCGATTACTCAACTGATGAAAAAGTTTATAAAGATCAAAATTTCTAAATATGCTGAAAGTGGAAAAGAAAAAAAATTTTATGATGCATATATAGATACAAAAATTGTACAAGTGCATATTATTACTACTAATCCTTATTTCAAAATAATTTTGAATAATTTGTAAGTTAATATATAATATTTTTAATATAATATATTTGGGAATGGTATTTGTACTGGTTTGCTTTGTTTGAAATTGTTAAATCTTGCATGCTAAATTCAGAAACTGAAGCTCTAGTGTTCAAATACTTCGAGCGCATGGATGGCTGTTATGTTGCAAACAGAGTACACAGAGTGTAATATTATAAAAGTTTTCGACGAAATATCAAGGGAATTCAATGATTTAAAACAGTCTACGGTCTATGTACTGCTTCCGTTCGATGAACGAACAATGTGCAAAATACATAAAAATTTCAACTTCCTTTCAGTTTTCTATAATATATATTTTTTTAAATCAATTACTTTGCGCTTATAATCAAATTTTAATAGTGATGACTTTTTAGATTTTGTTTTTCACATTAAGTATAGGTACATGATTCAATTGTCGAAGCAAGAGAGCTGATAGAAATGTATAAAACATTCGGTTATATAATAATAAATAAAAAATAGGGACATTGGTACTACTCTAGCTTTAAAAAGTAAATAATAAGTCTCATTACATAATTCGCCCAGTGGTTGGGTGGTTGAATTCGAAATTATTTAGGGAAAAGCTGGAAATTGTTCTAATCCCCTTATTTTAGGTCTGGAATGAAAATATTAAGTTTTCCCTTTCCTGCTAGGTGAGCACTGAGCTTTAACCACTGCGTACAGATTTATAGTCAGAAAATACGTATTTTAATTAACATAACTATCTTTAAAATTATCATTATGCTGTTAAAAAATGTTTGCCGTAAAATTGTTCACACTATTTGTCCCAAACATTTTTGATAGAACTTGTGCCATTTTTGAAATTCGGTTGCGACGTTGCCAAAATATTCAAGTTTTTCTGCAAAATTCTACATTTTCGTTATCTAGGATACTACTAAAATACACACCAACATGTTTCAAGTTAAGTCAATTTTTTTGTCAAGTATTAGTCCATAGTATGTGCTACCCTCCAGATTCTTCCGAGTTAAATTTAATTATACAGGGTGTTAGTGGCAATAGTTGGAAAAAGCATAACTTTAACTTACCTTAAGTCAATTTTTTTAAGTAACACACACTGTATATCTTTAGGTATGTGAATAGAGCTCGCTTTCCTCTACACATTTTATGCCTGAAAATATATAGGGTGTGCTACTTACATATTTTTTTAAGTAGCACACCTGTATATTTTTAGGTATAAAATGTGTAGAGAAAAGCGAGCTCTATTCACATACCTACCTAAAAACATACAGTGTGTGCTACTTAAAAAAATTGACTTAAGATAAGTTAAAGTTATGTAAAACATGGAACGCTGCAACAGATTTTATATGTACATAATTGTAAATATATTTTGAAATAAAACTTTTATTTATTTATATCGCCCGAGACATTCTTAGTAACTCAGCCTGTATACACATATAATATATAAACATTTCCCATGTGGATTTTTTCACGGAATCTTGTAGCTGTTATTGAGACGAATCCAACGACCTATGACATTAGATTATTTAAAGTCACTTCAAGGTCATAAATAAAGAAGTTGCGTAATATGAAAATAACGAATTATTTCTTAAAACGTTACTATAAAGTAGCTATCAAATTACTATAAATGTAAAAATGTCAAATGTAAACATTCGAATCAATTGCTAAACAAGGCTTCTTGATAGTAACGTTTTAATTACTAATTAATTATTTTCATATTACACAACTTCTTTATTTATGGCCTTGAAGTGACCTCATGGCTTAGGTCGTTGGATTCCGTGAAAAAATCTACATAGTCTGATATAAACGAATGAAGGTGACCTTGACCCAGCCTCAGCATACCAATCGAGAATAAAAACAATTTTGCCAACATACGTGCCTCTTGATACCAAACAGTTTTAATGCAAACATTTATTTGCTACAACCAACACTTTCTGAGATATTAGCTTGTAACACTTTATATGCCTCACTCCTGTATATTATGTATATTTTGGTGGCAAAAAATAAAAGTGCTTGATGTCAACATGATCTGACGGCAGCTTTAATCTTTTTTTCTGTGACACTCGATATGTCTGTACAAGGTCAAATAGCACGAGAGCGCATGTCGGCGGAAGTTGGTCGCCGCGTTTAATACTAATAGGCTAATCGTTCTGTTAGCGTTATCAATTTATCACGTAGCGTTGTTAGTTAGCAACGCTAATTACCTTTGTAAATAATTATGGTTCCTGTGAACAATACAATGTTCCGGTGAAAGTCTCTCATCAGAATCAACTTCATGAAATTTGTGGCTAACGCGTGTTAGCATAATCCCCTACAAGTTGATATCTTAACCTCAAAACAATGTAATAAATTATTTTACATTCACTCTGTTAACTTTGAATGAAGCTATTTTCTTCTTACTCATAATAATACATTCTATTAGTTGCAGGATCGCGCCAACCCAGGGTTCAAATGGTGACATCGGACTCGTTATTTAAAATATGTAGTTATTTATTATACTTTAAGGGAAAAAATAGAGGTTCTTAGATATTAAAGCAGCCTTTTATCAAAATTAAATCTTACAAACTTAAAAAACGGAAGTCCTAAAATTAGACATTTTAAATTTTAAATTTCTTAGTTTTACTGGCTTTATGTTAATCAAAATGAATATTTTAAAATATATTGTATATACCGAACATTTTGCATTTTCTATGAAGAATTCCGAAGTAAAACTTGCATTCAGTGGCCTGTAGCTCTGATTAGTAAGTCATAACCAAGCAAACTTTTTTGTTAATTTTTTTTAAGGAAACAAATAAAAACTTTTTGGGTAGTAATTTATGAGATATATTCTATAAGAGATTAACAAATTTATAAACATACCCATTGGCTCGTCCGCTTGAGTCGACTCCAGATCCAGCACTCTAAAAAAAAAATAAACGAAAATTAAAAAAAAAAAAATAACACTTTCCCATCCCCAAAGGGGCTGGGGACAATAAAACATAAAAATATAAAATATTTTTTTTGTAATGATTATAAACTGTATATTACTTATATTAAACTAATTATTTTTTAACAACGTAATTAATAAACCCATTATTTCCATCATCAATATGTAAATTAATACATAATAATATTACATACACATGATATCTCGTACAGTATATCTGTTTACATTTTATATGTAAATCATAAGTACTTTTAAAACTCGATCGATTAAAACCTACTCAAAATAGGAAAAGTTCCAACAAACAATAATATTACTGTTTTGACAATTTAAAAACAATATTTGTCGTTTTTTAATGAAAAAACTACCAATTTTCGTACCTGATAAACTTAAACTCCCATGTTTACGATGCTCTATAATAATATAATCTATATAATATAATCGTAGACTATTTTTGGTTTGTGCGTTTGTGCTCGCTAATTTCCACAATGCCTGAACCAATTTGGATGTGGTTTTCAGTGATGTATGAGATAATCTTGGGCTAACATTTGGTGTTTGTTTCATTTTAATCGGTTCACAAATAAAAAAGATAAGTCAATTTTAAAATGCGTCTCGCGCGCGTTGTGCCACCGTTAATGCAAATGTCAAAACTTATTTGTGTGACACTGTTTCCAAGTGATTTTAAGGTTTACTAGTGATGCGCGCTACGAGATGTTACAGTCGATTGTCTCGATTGTTCAAACATCTCGATGACTCTCGATGGTTGTCACTTGGACTCGATTGTTGTTGTTCCATAGTTCACCGAGTCCGAGTCGCATAGTACTGAATCGTACACTGTCGAGAACCACATAATATACAATCGTTCATCACTTAACAACTGTGATCGAGTCGATGGTCGATTGTACAGTAATCGCGTAATACGAATTCAATAGTGAAGAGATCACAGAGTAGTGAGTACCGACTGAACACTGTGAATAGTCAGTCGACTAGCATATAACCTTGAATAGCGATTATATGTATTCTCATTCGCTACTATTGCTATAACCTATGTGGCAAATAATCGACTCGAACAATCGAACATTTCGATTGTAAAATCAAACTTCGAGTCGATTGTGGACTCGATTGTTATTATGAATGATTACAATTTGTTTCGATTGTAAAAATATCTCGTAATCGCCCATTACTAAGCTTTACTTCGCTTCGCAGTGGGAGAATTTCTCGCGGAAGGAGGGGGTAATAAATTAACAATATACTAAATATAGTATAATAGTATAATAATAAAAACGAATGGCCTGGGAACACTCAATGATTTTTCTATGAGTTTCAGTAGGTATAAAATTATTATACTATTTGAATTTCAAACTAAGTAATCAGATGCGTGTCCGAATACTACAAACGCATTCTGAAACTTTAGTTGGTTTGATGTGTAATAGTAAATTATTACACTTTTATAACATTGACTTTTCGTTATTTATAAAACAGTGTTTGACATTTGAAAATATGTTCCGAGTGAAATGTCAAATTGATAATGATTTAATAATGTCCGCTGTTTCCAATCGAATTGTCTGTTGGAAGCTTCTCCACCCTGGTTACAGTGTCTGTGCATAGTGATGTAAAATTACCGGTAATTTATAAAAGTGTATTATTACCGTTAAATTACTGCTAAAATTGGTAACTTTGGTAATTTATAATAAAATCTTATTATAGATGTTACGATGCGAATATTATTGATAATAATATAATACATTACTGCAAAACAGTATTTTATTCATAAAAGTTAATTTACAATAGATGTAACTGGTCAAATAATAAGTGCAAAAAATTACAATAAGAACAAAAAAAAACTGACATTAAAATTTGCAATTTAAGAACTCATTCAGAGAATGAAAACCTCCACATAGCGCATATGCGAGAAAATTAATTCAACGCACTTTATTAAATACTTAAATTAAAAACTTTAAAACGCTAATGACCTTAGTTGTCGAGCATCTATAATCTGCACTGTAGTGCAAACTTCAAACTGATTCATGTAACACATATTTAAATTTTGTTGAAGTAGTGAGGTGGCTTAGTGAAATTACCGATACCAGGCGGATAAAAGCTCCAAATTTGGTATGATGGTAACTTAGGGTATACTAATAAATGTTAGCCTAGGAGCCATCTGAGATTTCTAAAAGACAACTTTTGGCGGCCAAAAAACCACGAAATTTTACCACTTTTATTATTTTTTTTGAAATATCTCAGAAACGTAAGCAATTCTTCCATTATATAATGTTTTAAAGAGGATTATATTTCCTACAATTTTTTTTCCTACAACTTTTCTGTGGTATTAATGGTAAGCGCGTTACAGCTTCTTGAAAATCACGCACTTTTTGTAACCTTAGTAACCAATTGTTATAATGTTAAGTCCTTTTCAATAGTTTTATTTATTGTGTTCTTCATCGAATTTTAAATTGAAAATACTATGTTCATAAAGCAAGGAACGCCCTAAACCGTGCTTTTTGTCCCATTTAGATATCTTTAAAAATTGAGAAGCTATAGACAGTCAAAGTTGAAATCATCACAGAGTTTTACGCGTTTTTTTAACGCGCGTTTCAAGTACCTTCCAAATCTAATAAAAAAAATCCGTCTAGGAATCCATAGGAAATTTAATGCCCTAATCGACGTGTGTTGTCCTATCCCGATAACTTAAAACATGTTCAAGGTATAGGCATTTAAGTTTACTTCAAAATCAGTTTTTTTCTTCTATTTGGCAATTTTTTATTCAATTCACTTGAACTTAAATGCTTATAATTTAAAAATGTCTGAAGTTATCGAGATATGACAAAAAACATCGTTTAAGGCATTACATTTCCTATGAATTTCTAGACGGATTTTTTTTTATTCGGTATGGAAGGTGCTCGAAACGCGTGTTAAAAAGAATACGTAAAACTCTGTGATGATTTGACTGTCTATAGCTTCTCAATTTTTAAAAGATATCGAAATGGGACAAAAAGCACGGTTTAGGACGTTCCTTGCTTTATGAACATAATTATTTTCAATTTAAAATTCGATGAAGAACACAATAAATAAAGCTAAAAAAAGGACTTAACATTATAACAATTGGTTATCAAGGTTACAAAACGTACGTGATTTTCAAGAAGCTGTAGCGCGCTTACCATTAGTACCACAGAAAAGCTGTAGGATTGAAAATTGTAGGAAATGTAATCCTCTTTAAAACATTACATAGTGGAAGAATTGCTTATGTCGACCGTTTCTGAGATATTTCGAAAAAAGTAATAAAGGTGGTAAAATTTCGTGGTTTTTCGGCCGCCAAAAGTTGTCTTTTAGAAATCTCAGATGGCTCCTATAGGCTAACATTTATTAATATACCCTAAGGTACCATCATACCAAATTTGGTGCTTTTATCCGCCAGGTATCGGTAATCTTGAAATACAGTTCTAAGCTAGCTCACTAAAGGGGAATCCCAGCATTCGCTGCGAGTGTGCTGTTGAGTCAAAACAAAGCCAACTGAGATCTGATATTACACGGCGCAGCGTGAAAAAGAACAAAAATAAGCGGCGATTGTTACCAAAGTTACCGACTATGCGGTAATATTAAGTGAGCAAATTACTGGTAATATTCCCGAGGTAATATTACTATTTGCAAAACTGACTCTGTTCGTTGGTCTCTGCTTTTTGAAGATTTCCAAAAATGATGAGCTTGCACGAACACAATCTACTTATTTGTAAACTGCAGCGAGCGTGATTGAACTGCGCGTGCGCCTCCCTTTCGTTTTGATGGAAACCTTTAAACGGAAGAAACCAACGTCACAGCCAATGATTATCTGTGTATAATGTATATATTATTATAGAACCAATGTAACCACTCAATATCGATCTATTTTGTCTACAGTTCTGCCACTAATTATTTACATTGCCACTCTACTTTGAATATAACTGGGTCACCTTTTTAATTTTAAAAGAAATATGAGTAGACGATGATTAATGTGCTTCTGCTTTTAAAATGAATTGTCATTGCGCCGTTATGTATGCAGACGTATTGTCATTAGGAAGCTTTTAACGCAACGTGCTATCTCCCGAGATTAATTTCTTAATTATCATTTAAGGAAAAATTCCCTTCCATTTTCATTTAGTAGATTGTAAAATCTAATAACATTAAATTGTCATTTGTATCATTCAAAATGTAATAAAAAATGTGAGTTTCCAACTACGCAAAACTTAAAATTATGAAATAAAAGTTGGTTGGCAAATTTAAAATTAATTTTTAATTGTTGTACAGTATACGAGTATAAGTGCAAAACAATAATTAAATTTATTTTAAGAATATTTAGATATGATGAATATGACTTCTAATAACTTGTGTGTTTAATATACCTACTATAGGTGGTAATTGAATCCTCACAAGATACTTGGTAAAAAAATATATTTAAATTTATTTACTGCAACATGTTTCGACACTTTGATATGTCATCTACAGGCAGAAGTTTTCACCTATTAGTTATTTAGATCTTTGAAGTTGTAAGTAAGGTCCCATTGCCACGAATTTATTAATGAAAACTATCATACCCAGCACCATTGTTTAAGTACAGAATTACTAATTAAATGTATCATATTGCAACTAAAATTGCAGAGCCAAAATGTATTTTCAGACTTAGTAGAAATCGGAAAGGAAATCAATGTGTCGAAACATGTTGCAGTAAATAAATTTAAATATATTTTTTTACCAAGTATCTTGTGAGGATTCAATTACCACCTATAGAACATTTAGATACTTTGTCAACCCATTTCAATTTTTGTGTTCCATGCTTTTTTCTTTACTTAATAACAGTTTTCACTCGGAGTTGCTATAGTTAAATAGAGCAATTTGATCCTTGAAAACAGTTGTAGAAATTGTTGGAAGTGAGTACTTCCGTGGCACAGAGGATCAATAAAAAGCAATACTGATTATTTCAAATTTGCATTTATACTAACGTTTCGGTATAGTTAGTATAAATGCAAATTTGAAATAATCAGTATTGCTTTTTATTGATCCTCTGTGCCACGGAAGTACTCACTTCCAACAATTTCTACAACAGTTTTAACGCCACTCGAATTAACTTTTCCATATAGGAATAGGCCTAGGCTCTAGGACCTAGGTGCGACAATACACAGAGAGACAGTAATTTAGGAGTTGTAATGGTCTCGTCGCCCAATTGGCTAACATTTTTTCCAAAGAAAAATACTGTTGGGTCAGGTTGTTACCCGAGTAAAGTGTAAAAATTAATCCAAATACTATTATTTTTACATTATATCGGGAGAATTCTGAATATAGGTTATAATACTTATATATCGGAAATTTTTCCGTTTTTATGTAACAATGAATTATTCATCACCGCATTACTGATAGAAATCATGTTTGAATTCATTGGAAACACAAATCGATAAAATAAATATACTTAGCTCTGTAATTATCTTTTAAATATTTAATTGTGATTTATTAAATTTTAATTTTATCGTTAAATGAAAATGAAATCTCAAGTAGTAGGTACATAAAATAACTTTTTTTTAAAGCCCTATCTTGAAAAATAAGTGGCAACTCAGTTATAGCAAAGCAAAGAAGGTAAAGTCCTACCAACATCAAAGTGATAATTCTACAAGTGAGTAGTAACTCCTATCACAAGAAGTGATGAAAAGAAACAGGAACTACTAATTCAGACTATAATATGATCAACTGGATTTGATTTATTATCATAATATCATGTAGTATTAATAGAGTTTGGCTAATAAATATAATATTACACAGTACCTATATGATGTTAACGATGCAATAAGAAGTTTAAAATAAAAAACGGTTTTGTATTTCATGCCGTTTGATTTGAAACTCATTTTCAGTAAAATTTCAATTTTGCAAATCAAGTGCCAAATGAGTCTTGACAATTAATTGACATTATAAGTTTGTCACTCTGATGGACTAGACTCGAAGATACGTAATATCTATAGACGTAGACCCCACCGTCAGATTTACTATGTATCGAATACACAGACAAATTTGTCTGTCTGTGCGATGCAAACAAATAGAAAGCAACAATTATTTTTATTTTTATTCTGCTGGAACATGGACTACTGACGTCACTTCTGGTCATTTTTTGGATTGTCTTCTTATGACATCGACTACATAAATAAAATTGACGTCAAAGTGTCAGTTTCAACGAGTACATTCATATAATCATGGGGTGCAGAAGTTAATCCTACCGCAACCCCTTGGCAGCCTTGATTTTAAATTTCTGGCAGAATAACAATAATATTTGTGGTTCCCTAATTCCCTACTTGTCTGCGCTATTGCTAACTCACACAGACGACGTCTGTGTATTCGATACATAGGAAATCCGACGGTCTGCTTTGGCACTGTTATAAAAATATTTTTTGGATTTAAAATAAATCAGCTATATTTGTGAAGAATGTTATTTGAAAGATAGCAAAGTAATTAAATTGCAATCACACACTAGACTTATTTACAAGTTTACTGACAAAATTTTTAATGATTTTATAAAAAATGAACCAGTAATAATAAATTAATAATAACGATAAAATGAACAGGTAGTTTGAATTTAGAAAATAAAAACTTTTAAATGTCCATTTGATAGACAATAGATTTTTTCTCAATTGTTTTATTTGACTAGTTGCATTCTGGAATCTGGACTTGTTCGAGTGACTGCTCAGTTAATAAAAATTTAAAATGGCATACTTGTTTTAAGTTTCCCAAGATATAACAAATTCATGTTGGGAAAGCTTGTACTTATATATAATTAACATAACAACTTTATTTTATTATCACTGTCGTGATACTTTTGTTTATCATACCCATCGAAACTATTTATTATTGAATTGTTAAAACTTCCAAACCCGCATTAGTACAGTAAAATAGACTACAGAAGTAGGCGGTCCTAATTTGAGCGAGAAATTTAGAGTCGATTGGCGTTCAAAAATGTATTGGATTTAACGGAATATTCATTACTATTCTCTTAAAACACATTTCTTACCAAAACAATGGCTGTTTCATAAAAATAATTAATAAATCCCGTCATTATTGGCTACAAAACTTTATTATTTGTGGGAAATATTTTTTTATTTGAAATTAAAAATTTATGAAAAATGAATGTCCTAACTTGATTCAGCCAGTGACGTTTATTCTAACCAACTTAACCTCGTTGACGTTTGTCGAGGTATAATTTAAGCAATTATAATTAGAAATTGAGTTTGTTCTTTCCATTTGGAGTTGAAAAAGTGTTCTGAAGTCGTCTGAACTACGCTAGATCAAGGGACGGCAAGCTAAAAGGATAAAAAAAAATGTTTTCATCAATTTGGTATTGGATATCTAGGTATTATTTTAGCTTTTTCCTCAGTCGGAAATTTAAATTTTTTGCAGTCATAATTTTCATTATAACTGCGTTCAAGTACAAAACGCCACCCCATAACAAATTGCTTTAATTATTAACGACGACGAGGTTATGTCAGTAGAATTAATGAAATTTGATAGTTGTGTCGTCAATGGGTGAACGTACATTTAACGCAGATTGTAGTTAGAAGGAGACAGTTGCGACTCCGCCACGCCTTCCTTTCCTAATCTATTATCGAAAAAAACCCTGCCACCTAAAAATTTACCGTTAAGATTTCTTTGGCTCAAAGGTTTGGGGGACATAAGACAAGTCAAAAACCAAAATGGCGTATCCCCTTTCCTAGCACAAAGTGGCGCCATCTTGAAAAAAACTTAAAATATGTAATTTAAAAAAAATAATTTTGCCAAAAAAAGCAAGTGTTAAGATATTGTGTTTATTGATATTCTTTTTATTATAAGTCTATAATTATTCCTACAGTACCGTTCTGAAAACCTTCACATCCTCGTGCGTCATTCTATGTATATTTATATAAGTAATCGATATTAAAAATTCGTCTCTTTAAATTAAACACGAGACAAATTTGGCATAGTTTAAGAGTTTTTCAACATTAGAGTAGTTAAGAATTTTTATATTAAATACTGACTTGTGAGAATAGGTACGGTTAATATTTTTAATATTTTGAGAAAACGTAAACATCTTATTTTTATCAGTTTTTATTAGACAAACTCCATTAGTTTATTTCTAAGTTTGGGTGCGTCTTAAAATTCTAGGCGTTAATCTAATGTTTATTGTTATTTTCTCATAAGTAAATGTAAAAATTTCTGCTTATAAATATTTTTGGGCGCTTTTCTACTATCTCTAGTCGACCTAATAAGCATTATTGCATATCGATCTACTTTTTAACTGGTGGAGTATTGGTATGTCACTATTTCCACATTGAAAAATATTTTAAATCTATTTTTCTCAGTAAATTTTGGAACAATGAGATATTGCAGAAAAAATAAATATTAATTTTTAATATGTGATCAAAAATATTATGTTGAAACAGTTGAAAAAGGAAATTCATTAAAAATGATAGACAGATATTCAATTTCAGTTATATAATGTGTGTTGAAGCTGCAAAGAAGTAAACAATTAAAGGTGACTTAATAAACTTATTCACTATTTTTCCAAAATTACGATTTAATAGGGAAGTTTCATGAATTTCTTTATCGTATTTTTATGTAACACGAAAATATACGTCAATTTACGGGTCACTTATGGTGGAGGCGAAACATAGTGAAAATGTCAATACAATATGATGGGATTAAAATAGAAACGAAACAAAATCTTTGTCCAAATTAAGGACTGTTTTAGGGCATTTATTATATAAATTAGCGCAAGTTGTAAT
The DNA here is from genome assembly GCA_039654895.1 of Mongoloraphidia duomilia. Lineage (NCBI taxonomy): Eukaryota > Metazoa > Arthropoda > Insecta > Raphidioptera > Raphidiidae > Mongoloraphidia > Mongoloraphidia duomilia. Next base: position 45,743,693 of record CM077516.1, on the reverse strand, counting down.
AAGCGACAGTGCGCAGCTTTAGTAGTTTTAAGCTGACGGAAATAACCGAATGACGAAATTAAAACAGTAAGAATTGAGAGTTCTTGAGGAGCTAACTTAATGCTCTTGATTTAAATTTAGGGCTCAGCCCTGTTCGCCAAAATCTTTGATGCAATTTTATTACTGTACCCTACTTATGTGAATGTGTCTAAATTATATTGATTTTTACAATTTAACATTTAATATAAAACGTTTTGATGATTGAGAGATTTGAAATTCCATTTATCATTTTTAATATACGGTATGATGTAAAAGGTTCTGGCTACGCATAGCCCTTAGTAAAAGTAATAATATCAATTAACAATTACAGTAATATTGAAGTAATATTTTTTTTGTTTTAAATAAATTAGCAGATGAGGAAATGATTCATATTTTTCTAATAAGTAGCCCGTAATTTCACTGTATTAAAGATAATCAGATTTTGATAAAAAAAAACAAGAGCACTAAATTCAAATTAGGGGCATCAAAATAGCCCTTATATATCGTACCATTATTTTTTATATTGTATTGATGTTTCCTCTATACAATGTGACGCGCGCCTTCACCATAAGTAAACCCGTACTTCCACCGTATTAAAGATAAAAGATTTTGACGAAAAGAGCAAGAGTCCTAAATTTAAATTAAGGGCACTAAATTAGCACTTAATTATCCCTTAAATTTCACACCATTATTTTCATTATTCAGCTTTGTGGCGCTGCTAACTTTTATTGAAGCTAGCAGCACCACAGATTTTACCTAGAAGCCCTAAATTTAAAACAGGGGCATTAAATTAACCCTTGGTTTTCATACTATTAAATTCGTCATCCGGCAATGTAGCGCTGCTAACTTTAGTGACGTTCTTAGCGGGCGGGACTTACATAAAAATGTCAACATTTATTTTTAAACTTATTTGAAACCAGAATGAAGTGATTTAGGTGTCATTTTGTTCAGAATTTACTGCTCTATCATTATGCAGCACAGAAAAAATTCATGCAAATACCCAATTATGAGAGGACTATGACTTGCACACAAAATATTTCACTGTAATAAAATATTATGAAATTGTAGTATGTACCTACGTTTAAATCCAAAAACATAAAATGACAAATATCCAGTTATGATGGAAGTTTTTCAGCTGTTTCTATGACGACATTTTTTCATCAATTAGTATGACTAGCTTCTTTAAAATAAAAAAATACCGGACAGTTTACTATAACATTTATAGTTTCCTTGTCGTTTTCCTTGATCACAATGTTTGTAAAGTGCATACTTACAGAAAATTCTAGCTTTTACAATAATTATTTGATTCAAAGTGAAAACAAATGCAAATCAATATTCCATCAATAAAATTACCTGTATCTGAATAATATATTAATATTATGCGCAATACACACTGTATATTTATTTTTTATAATTAATAATATATCATTTAATAATATTTTATTGTGCAGAACATCAAGTCTTAAAGAGGTTCAGTGATTATACAATACTGAAAGAATTGACTATGTAATTTAATGGTTACATACCAATATAATACGACCATAAGTTTGATCGATTTAATTAAGCAAAAAAGATTGCAAAAATGTTTAATAAAAACTTCTTATAGAGATTCTGAAGAAGGCAAATTTTAAATTTTAATTTATGAAAAAATGTATTGTAATTATTAGTACCTAGGTTTAAAGTTTTCCAATTATTATTAATGTAAAAACATTAATTGACTAAACTTTAAATGTTTGAATAACTTATTTTTGCACAAATTTAATGGTGTATAGTTTCCATATTTTGTTAAAATGTAGGTACAAATGTTTAATTGACATAAAATACAAATTTATAATGAATACAATATCGGTGTAACGTTTACACCTCAATCTATTCGTCCTACTTTTGTTAAGGCTAAATTTCAAGGGTATCAATTCATAGGTTCATATTTATTTACAAAAAGCTGTCATTTATTTCGCAATGATTTATCAAATGGTTTTAAGATTTATAACAAGTTGAGTTATTTTTGAGAAATATGTGTAGTTTTAGTTTTCTGTAGAAACTTCTTAAAGAAGGGTACAACTAATTTTAAAAATAATAATGTCCAGTGCTGTACAGAAAAACACTATAAGTCCAGTCGGCAGTCACAAAAAAAGGGGGGTACCTTGCATCGAGTCCGAACTTAATGAAATTTTGGTATGTTGTATGTGGGTGGTACGCAGTGAATAATCCAAGTTTCTTCACTACATATCATCATATACCAAAATTTCATTAAGTTCGGATTTGATGCAAGGTAAAGAGTGGTTGCCGAATGGACTATATCTACCAAATCATAAAACTATTTTAAAGCCTTTGAACATGTCAATATGGAGTTAATTAATGACTTATTTAAAAAATATGACAGCGGATCTCTTTTCATCTTTTGATAGAACTTACGGACTGTGACTCTTGAAGTTTATCCTTAGTCTTATACATGTTGATCTGAGTTGCTTTAATTAATGCCAGAAAAAAATGAAAAAGACTAATGGCAATAGGCAGTGAATGTTTTTCTCTACTCTATTGTAATACAAAAACAGCTTGCTGTAAGTAAGAACATTTTGGCAATCTTTAATTGCACAAACTAAAACCATTATAAAGGATATAAATTATGTAGCCATTCGTAGTTAGTGATGACTGATAACATTAAATAATTTAGATAAATGACTGTTGCACAAAATGTCATTGTTATGGTTATTTGTGCTCAGTCATTGGCCATACAGACCGCGAGCCGAAGGGAAGTTCGTATGCAAAATATGAGGACCGCATTCTGGTATCTGATATAGGCTCTAGAGGTCACAGAGTTTGATATTATTAATGTTGCCAGGAAAAATTATGATCCAATATTTTTTTTACATGTGTTGAGTCGCATCCATGTTGATTTATTTATTTATTGCCTGAAGAAGTTGGAAAATAAACCAACGAAACGTTGCAAATTTTGAAAATTTAGCATCAACTTATTTTTATCCAAGTTCCCGAGAATTTTTTTTAATTTTTTTTTTACTGCAGCAGAAACTTTGAAACATGAAATTTGAAGGATATATTTCTTCTATAACGTAGATACCCACTAATAAAGATTTTTTTCAAAATTTCGTTCCTAAGGGGGTAAAAATGGTTTATGTGTTTTTAATCATTCCGTCCACACATTGGTCTTTGAAACATGAAATTTGGAGGATACATTTCTTTTATAACGTAGGCACCTACTAAGAAAGATTTTTTCGAAACTCCACCCCTAAGGGGGTACATGTGTGTTTTTTAAAGGTTCAATCATTTGCTCTTTTTATCACCCTTAGGGGTGGAATTTTGAAAATTCCTTTCTTAGTGGGTGCCTAACTTATAAAAGGAATCTATCCTCAAAATTTTATGTTTCAACGACCATTATAGAATGGACATTGGACAATTTGATTAAATCTGTAAAAAACGCATTTACTTTTTTCACCTCTCTAGGGAAAGAATGTCAAAAAACCCTTTCTTATAACAGCAATGTTTTCTCCAAATTTCATACTTCAAAGTATGGACAGAATGATTAAATCCATAAAAACACATTTATCCATTTTCACTCTATTAGGGGTGGAATTTTGAAATTTTCTTCACTCATATTTATTTTTGATGTCAAGACATACTAATTTTGATTTGGAAAATTGCGGGTGAGGGGGGATGTAAAGAACCACACGGGTCCGGCAATTTGTTTTCTTATAGCTTAAGGTCTCAGTTAAACGTATCATAAAACAGTTCGATACCCTCATATTTTGCAGACAGAAGTACCCATGGAGTCTGCACAACGTTAACATTTGAAACATACACTATTTTAACAGATACACTCCATTGGGTTTTTTTTTTAAATTTTGTGTTTTAAATTATTTTAATTTGATAGAAAACCGACAGCTGTTATACAAAATTTTTTAATTTAAAATGGAAAAAGTAAAAAATAATGAAAACATCGAAGGAAAAATGATTCTACTTGAAGTTATGTCGTTTTCATTTTATTGCCGAATATAGGTTGTCAAAAAACATTAAGACTTAAAAATTATTCAAAAATCAATTAGGTGCAAACTTTTACTTTATTTCATACCTTGCAATTTTATATTTTTGCCGAATAGCTACATTTTCAAAATATTCTGGCTATTTTTACGGATTGGATCGGACTTTTTTGAACATTATTTTTGTAGAAACATTTATGCTTAGAAAAGGAACACTGATTCCGATTAGATTATTGAATTTATTTATATTATATAATTTAGGATGTTTCTAAATTGTTATCTAAAAATTTTTGTGCTAATTCGAAACAGGTATTTTTGTCAACTGATAGTAAATTTTCAATATTATAGACTAAGTAGTATTGGCGCATTCGTATCGAATTATTTTCAGGTGAATTTTTTTTGCTGGAGTTCAGGACATACTATAGTACTCATTATGAAAACCTATGTTGTCAGACGGGAACCTGATCTGATATTTCTTTAATCAATTTTTTTATGACAAAGGGAAATAATAACTTTTTACCTTTGAACATTTTTAGTATATTTGCCATAGACTATGGCACATACACTATTGGCGTCGGTCGGATGGCGGGACCTAAGGGTCGGACCAAAATTTTTCGACGTTTCATAACCTCCTGAACAATTTGGCACCATTTTTGGAGGGCTTGAGAATAGCCGAGAGTGTAGCGGCGCTGTTGTTTACATGGCGTTGCTATGGTTCCTCTATTACAAGTCCCCAGTTCCCGAGTTCTAGCCCGAGAGCTGGTAAAAGTGTCAATTGGATTTTCAATTTATTATTAAAAAAAAATAATGAATTGAAAATATGAATTGGTGCTAGGCCCAAATAACCTTAGCTGTTGGTGGTCTTTAAAATACAATTACAATTACCATTTTCGGAAATGTTTATATATGTATATATATATATGTGTGTTCGCGGCATAACTCTCGAAAGACTTAATTGATTTAAACGAAATTTGGTAGACACGTTGGAATCCATCACCGCACGGAACATATTTAAAATGGGCCCAATCGGACAATTTTAAGGGTAGTTTTTAGGGGTTGAAAAAAGTTTTTGGGCCCAAAAATACCGAAAAAAATCTCAGAATTGTTTCAAAATTGGAATTTAACCCTTTAGTAGAGATTAAAATTTTAACAAAATCGGCACGACAGGACCGGACTTACAAATTTTATGAAAACACTAGTTTACGGATAGTGATTTATTTGCTGACGGGTGTATTTAATTTGGTACAGAGGTTGCTTTGATAATAATATTGAAATTAGGAAAAAAAATATTATTTTAAGGGATGTATTAAGGAGTTAAATTTTTTATTTTGTCCAAAAACCAACTCATGTTCACATAATAACAGCACAATGCCTGTATTAGCAAATACACTATATTGTCGGCAGGGTTTTGGCACTGCGACCCAAATTTTTTTTTATATATTATTTGACTGATTTCCAACAAACTTTTTTCGTGAAGTCAGTTTCCTTTTTTGGAGGTTTATTATATGCAAGGTCTAAAGATGTTATAAAAATTACGTCTGGTAAAAAAACACTTTTCTATCATACTTTTAAAGCGCCAAAAAACGACAAATTCGCATTTTTTAAATTTTCAAAAATTCATAACTTCGAAAATATTAACTTTACGAAAAAAGTTATACTTACCTACATCATTTTTTTGGTAAATCAGTCAAATTATATAAAAAAAATTGTTCGAACGAAAAAATTATTATTTTTTTTTGTAAAAAACAAAAATATTAAAGCACTATTAGACCAGCTTGCTGTCTGGTAACATGGGTTTTCATATTCAGTACTACGTCCTGAACCGATTCCAGCAAAAAAATTTCATCCGAAAATAATTCGATAAGAATGCCCCAGTACTACTTATACTCAATTAAGTTTTATAACTGTCTCTCGACGGACTCCTTAAATAACAAAAAAAATACTTTTATAATATTCTCTTCGAGGGACTACAGTTCCCTTAGAAAATACTTCCCCTGTAGAATCAGTACAAGAATTTCTTGGGGGGCAATTTAGAAGCAGTCAGTTTTTAACAACTTTTATTAACAAGGATTCTATTGCATGTATTATTAATTGATTACCTGTATTTAATATAATATCAATACGTATGTATATAAAAGGTGTAAAGAGGACTTTTATTTAATTATTTTACTTTTAATTAAATACACGTTTAGCCATTAAAGCTAAAATGTAAATTCATAATAATATATTAGTACCTTTATTATGCCGAAAGTATAGCCCTATAATATTGTACAATGTTACATATCTATTATCTATGTATAGTCATGGTTTATAAAAAGATATATCATACCGTAACAACAATAGCAGCTGGCAATTTTCAATTTTATGAGTTTTCACCGTTTTTTCTTGACGTCAACATCATGTAAAATGTTTTCATCATACTTTACACTTGAAGAAACATACAGAATGTTCGAAACATCTAAAAAGGAATAGCGATTCTAAACGCTATAGCAGATTTGAAAACGTTACATTATATAAAGACGCCGACTTCAAAACATTATATGAATTTTTATATTTAAATTTTACGCATTAATCCTTTCAGATTCTTGTCACCTGCAGATAAAAATTGCTTGATTTTAATACAGAGAAATTTGATTGTCGTTTTGTTGACATGGTATACGGCAAAAAGTTTGGTTGAGTTGAATATATCATTATCGTTTAACAAAAGTCTGTTTATATGTATCTATAAGAGACGAAATAAATTCGTATTTGTAACAAATGAATAATTGGGTCTATACTTCATACAAATGAATTTCACTTCAATTAAATAATATTTAAGGGAACAAAAAATATGCACATTTTTTTACTTCTTACCACAACAATTTTATTAGTGAATATACATGTCAATGTATATTTCAAGAGCTAAGCTCTCATCTTTTAGTATGTGCTGAAGATGAGAGCTTAGCTCTTGAAATATAAATTGACATGTACATTCACTAATAAAATTGTTGTGGTAAAAAGTGACTAAACCGTTGATTTTATATTTATTTTGTTTTAAAACCACAGTGTTTTTAATTATTCCTATAATATGTTATGTTAAATATTTTTGTGAACGCTGAATTCATGAGCAACGAAGCCAAAATTAAAAATATCCTAAAATAAGCTCTTTGAGTATTGAAGAAAAAACAGCAATTATTGACGAATTTGATATTAAAGAATACTAAGAGCACTGTCGTTGTAAACTAGAAAAAACAACCATTAGGCACTTCTTAACCACAACAATTTTATTATTGGATGTAGGTACATTACAAGAGAATTTCTTCTTCCACATCAATTACTACTAAACTTTAGCAGCTGATGATGGGAGCATTGCCCTTGAAATATACATCTAATAATAAAATTGTTGTGGTTAAGAAAATTCTAAATGGCTATTTTTTGTAATTTGATAATATTATATAGCTGATTAGCAAATTAGGCTTGGCAGTGAAATGGTTCAAATGACAAGTAATTTTAAAGTTTCAATTTAAAATAAACAAGCGGTTCTATTACCGTTCTAACATTTCTCTTTACAATTAATGTGAGTCGAAAGAGTTTTTTTATTAATTCAACCAAATTTTCTACCATTTAGATGAAAACTTGAATAATATGCTAATTGCTGCAACCGACTCGTAACGTAATTAAAATTACAAACTTTACTGAGTTTTCACAAACAATTTCCTTGCCTGTGTGTTATACGATATAGACGAATTTTAAATCCGACTACGTATAATATAATAATAAAGTAGTATTTAGTACATTGTATACAATAAAAAAAATGCAAATTTCGATTTTGGAACGTTGTTAATAATAATTATGCTCAGACTTCGAAGATGAATTCTTCGATAATGAGAATCTAAGTCGTTATGAATAGGTATACTATACCAACGAGTAAGAAAGAAAAAACAGATTACCTAATTCTTCCTCTTACGTTATATGAAGATTTTTATATGCGTATTTTTGCGACGGTTGACTTTTAGTCTAAAAATCGGCTTAATAATCGAGTTAATCACAGGAGCTTATTAAGTTTGAAATTTGTGGAAAATTTTATTATTTTTGAAAATTTACAGACATAAATATTGTTTTTGTCAGCTGCTAATTGTATGTAAATCTTAAAAGGAGACAACATTTTAAGGGTTTGTATACAAGACAAGGCTAATGAGGTTAATTATACAATATATTTTCTAAATTACGTTGCATTAGTTAATCTATAGGCAGGTATTTTGGGTTAGATAATAAAATGTAGATGGAACACACATTTAAGACGTAAGTATAATAATAGTCAAGTTAAAGCATCGTATTTTATTTGGCTAATGAACGTCTTTTTATTAACCATATTAAACACAACTTCACTTATATATTATAATAATCTTAAGTAAATATTAGCCTTAGGAATAGAATATTCTAGGCGGTTAATATGTATGGAACATTCTATCTAATTCCACATAATTATTTCAAGTGGTATACACTTTGGGCATTAATGCTAAATATTTTTATAAGTAAGCACACATTTATGTAGTTCTAACCGTATTAATTTATAAATTAATTAACACTTGTATTCCAAACACCAGAATTTCATTTAAACTAAACCATATATCTTCTATATAAAATTATGCCCACCTTTTTGTGCGACTTATTTTATAATTTTTTTGAACTGAGGTATTAAAGCATATTTTCAATTTTTTGTAGCAAAAACAACAAACGTTTGAGCTCCATATAACTAGATTTATGACTATCATTTACAAAGATATATATTCTCTTTTTTGTTCTTATAATATAATAATATTTATAATAATTAAATATTTCGTCCTATATTTTGAAATGATACCAAAAGAACGACTTTCATTTACATACTTCAAAATTTAGTATCAGATTTAACGATTCAGTGTATCATAAAATATTTTACAGTAAATTTGTGATACAACTTCAAATTACAATTAACATATTTCTTTGCTTATGTTTTAACATGTATTTCGTAAAATTTTTGCATCATACTCATCATACTTACTTTTTCCTTTTCAGTTGTAACAGTTTCTTGAACTTTTTCTTGATTATTCTTTTCTTCGGCTTTTCTTTCCTTAAGAGCCTTGAGTAATTTCCATTTGCTACCTAATGGACCACCTTGATCCTTTTGGGTTTCGTCTCGACTCGGACTCGAACTGCAGCTTGTGTCGATACGAATCTTCGGCAAGGTTGCTGTTGTTCCTGTTTCGCCGGAACTCGTACGATCATCTCTGACCGTTGCTGTATCTTCACTGTCCCAGCCTTCTGACGGTGGTACACTCACTGATACCTCACTGGCCGGAACACTAACAGAACCTTCTCGGCTTAAACTGTCTGAGCCTTGCAGAGGTCGTTCTACATGACGTAAAGTCGAGCCACTCGAACTTCTTCGCGAGCGTGCTAAATCTGCTTCGGCAGCGGCAATTTCATCTTCCTCCAGTTCGTCCATGCTATGATTTGAACTGTCTGGGCCGGAAGTTTCACCAGAGGAATGCTCTTCTTCAACAGGTTTACTTATTACAATTGGTTCTGGTTCTAGTTCTGGAAATTCATTTCTCCAGTTATGATATTCTGTAACTTTTGCAAAAATTGGCAATAACTCAATGTCGGATTCTCTGCGTCTGGCCGCCGATACAGTTTGGTGACGAAGCTCTGCTTCACTGAGAACACCTTCCTTAGGCTTGACTTTCATACGTAGTTCTCTCAATACGAATGACATTCGTTCTTTCACATCTTCATCCGGTTCATATGGTTCTTCATCATCTGGAGGTTCTGGTTCCTCTTCAACTCGTCTTTGACCCATTTCAGCTTCGATATGAGATTGGCGTTCCATTTCTTCCAGTTTACGCAATTCGTAACAATACCATTCATCCTCACTATCTATACTATCTTCTGTACTCTGACGTCGTGAGGAAACTCGCGAACCACTTCGCCATGAGTGCACGCTTCTGATGTCATCTTCATCGCCTCCTCGACCAGGAATGTCTAGACTTGCCTGATGTCTTGGGAAAAAACGATTCATATGACCTTTGACACTGACTGCCGATGGACTATTTTCATGGAAAGCGGGCGGTTCTTCGGGAAACGAAGACACCGGTTTTGCTATTTCGATAGGACCGGTTGTAGGTAATGGTTTTTGCTGTTCGGGTGTAGTAACCGGTTCTTCTAGAGCAGTCACTTCATCGTACTCAACCGGTTCTTCTTCATCTCTTGCGGCAGCTATGTCTTCGAGAGCCGTCTGATCATCAGATATGGATGAAGACTGTCTGCGTCTGTATTTACCCAATGCCCGTGACACAGCGAATTCCATGGATGCACCTCCGAGCGTCACTGGTGGAAACTGTGGTAAAGAGTCACTTGTAGCGGATTCATCACTTTTTTCTGAAGTCGTTCCACTCTTTTTTTGTGTTACTTCACCAATGGTGGCGAATATTGCACTTGACGCACTGCCTGTACTTTTTCCAGACATTTCTTCTTCACCCGGAGCGTTATCGGAAAGTTCAGTTTCAGTTTCCGTTTTGGTCCCACTATCTTGACTTTGCATTGTTCCAGATACCGAGGAGGGAATATTTGCAATATTTGCCACATTTTCCTGTTGGGATTGCTGTTTGATAGATTTTGGTTTAACTGGCATTTTAGCGAACAGATTTTCCGGTAAAGCCTCAGAAAAAACACTATCTTCATCTTCACTGTAATTCGTACTTGATCTACTTGATCTTCCCCCGCTCCATTCAGTTTCAGATTGTTCTGGATCCGATAAGCTTTGTGCCTGAGATGAATATCCTTTCCTTTTTGCTCTTTGCAGCATACCGGATACAGTTGCAACTAAATGATATTTTTTCTTTTTTCGCGACATTAAACTTAGTGCAGATTTTCTTATTGAAGGTGTGCTTTGTTCCCTTTCTATTTCTAAGTCTTCTCTTCGAACACCAGATGGCAATGAATGAGATCTGTGTCTTTTTGTCAAATGTAAATCTGGTAACCAATTACTTACAGAACTCATTGCATTTTTAAGTGTATTAACACGTTTTAATTTTTTACCACTCTTGTCACCTCGTGGTGCGTTTCCTTCTTTGATGTCAGACGATATAGATAAATATCCTGATTGGGAAACTATCACGCCACTTGTGTCGTAATATTGTTGATCTTGTTGTAGCTGTTGTTGCTGTTGTTGTTGTTGTTGTTGCTGCTGTTGCTGTCGAAGCATTTGTTCAGATATGTTCCTGTTCCTCAAATCCAATTCTAAATAATGAAGATCCGGTCTCTTGTTCCATGCCGCTTGATCATTTCGTTGATCTTGTAGTTGGAGATCAGAAGCTGGATACGACTGTGACGGTTGATACTGAATTTGGTTTTCATATATCGGTTGTTGTTGGTGTTGTTGCTGATACTGCTGTTGGTATTGTTGATATTGTTGTTGATACTGCTGCTGATATTGCTGTTGGTATTGTTGCTGTAGCTGTTGTTGATATTGTTGTTGTTGTCTCAATTGTTCTTGGTATCTTCTGTGATCAATATCTTTATTTTGATCATGCCCAATGCGACCTTCATCATCATAGTTCAACCAAGCAGCTGGGTCATTATAATCTGCCTTGGGCAAATGCGGATGCAATTTGTCGTATCTCGTACTAGTGGGGTAATAACTCAAGGCATCTGTTATATTGCCGGTGGGGAACATTGTTCGATGCATTGCCGTTTTATAGCCTTCGTGATTTGCTACACCATCCGGAATGACGTTCGGTGATGTAGTGAAACTTCGTGATAACGACCTTTTTTGGTTGGCATACGCAGTAGAAGATGTTGTAGTAGTTGTTGCAGTAACGGTAGTCAGTGCGTGATAATTAGGTTCCGGAGGAAATCTTTGACTATCGTTATTCTCATAAGATTCTATCAAATCAGGATAATTTGTCGGCTGATTTATATAACCTGAACTGTTACTGGTATAAACTGAAGTGTAAGCCTCTTGTTTGTTACTACCCGCTACAGAATATATCGTAGGCTGTTCACTGCGATATAAGAAATCACCATAAATTGTTGTGGACACTTGTTGTTCCTGTTTTTGATGTTTCGGTTTTCTTCTAGGACTTACATTAATGTCAGATCTCGGCGCCGGTGCAGGTACAAAATTTCCGTAACCTTCAGTCGTTTCAAGGCTGCATGGAGATTTTACTGTTTTGAAAGCAGATAAGTGATGTCCCCCAGGTAGGATAGCATTACAAACAGGTACTTGAAGGGGTCCAGTATGATACTGCATTTCATTTCCATATTGATTCGGAAATATTGGAGTTGGATGTATCTGCGGAGGCATTGGTGATACAGGTCTATTTGACTGTATATGGATTTGGGTTTTATTTAAGTTGGAATCTGTGACTGTATAGGCCAATTGTTGGTTTTTATTTGCGTTGACCATTCCTCCTTTCGGCGATCCTGGAGATTTCTCAAGACTCGACCAACCGCTCATCGACGATAGCCCCGAATCTGATTTCGCCGCCACTATATTAGAAGTGCTCGATTTTCGTTTCGGAGACATTCTTGGAGATTTGGGCGAATGCGGAGTTCTAGGACTAAATCTGCCTTGTTGTAATTCAGCTCCGTTACTAATTGACGTTGTGTTCGATACAGTGGTAGCCACTGCACCGAGGAAGACTGGACTGGGATCTCTCTGAGGTCCCGGTAAGATACTGGTCTCTGGCATAAGGAACGATGTTTCACGTTCGCCCAAATCCTGCGGGGCAGGAGGAGGTGGACTTGGAGATTGCGATGACGCTGGCGATTTTATATCTTTAGCATCATTTAGATTTAGTCTCGAACCAGTATCAATATACGAGTCCTTTTTCGATTTGGAACTGCAAATCGATAACGTAGGAGATTGCGGCTTTTCGCTGGTGACACTATAAACAGTAGGAGAGGGACACGTTACTGTTTTATACGAGGCAGGCATGAGTTGAGTTTCTTGATAGCTATTTAAATTACGTGACTGATTCGTTGTCTTGTTTAGCGAAGAAGAACTGGCGTTCGTTTCGGCATTCTGTACAGCATTGCTGTAGGCTAGTCGTCCGGTAACCGTTGTGTATGGAGGATCGCAAGTACTTATATCGATATGAAGCCGTCTTCTTGGCGATGTTGGTGTTCTAAACCCAGCCGAAAGGGTTTCAGCCACTTCTGCATCAGTACCACCAACACTGTCGGTTATAGATAAACGTGAACTAGACCTTTTGGGAGCATTTGGGCCTGTCGTCGTTGCTAAGTTTGCGTTACTCGATAATAGTAAGAAATCATCGTAACCGTCCGTAGCAAAACTCCACATTTTATCGGTATCAGCGTACATTTGTCTCAATTGTTCATCTATTATGTTTCTGTCTTCAGTTAACGCTCTCGCTTCAACGTCTGACTCGGACAATTCGCTGAAGAGGTTTGTATGCTTGTTACGCTGTTGTTGTGCATGTGGAGAGCCTAACAATTTATTTTGCAAATCCTTCAATTCTTTAGAATCTTGCTGCAATTTATTAGTTAATCTATCTAACTCATTTAATTTTTCAATCGTAACTTTATCTATAGAACTTATCCTCGATAACTGAGCCAAATCCTGTTCACTAACACACGGTGAATTGCCGCGATAGTCTTTGTAATCCATCGCGCTGAACACCAACTGATCTTCATCAACATTTTGCAACTCTTTCTTCATATTGTTTTCTTCGATGTCTTCAGATTCCTCCCAAATCATACCTAGTTGTGAAGACGGCCTCGACGACGCTTCATTACAAACTAAGTCTTCTCGGTAGGCTTGATTGAGGCTGCGATAAAAAGCCTCGTCCGGCATGTTGTGTATGTCGTCCATGCCCATTTCGAGTTCCAGTTCGGAAATCAAAGCTTGAGCAGCCGACGATGTTCTCGTCACGTCTACGCCCTCTTCTAGTCCATCTTCAACAGTACCATTGCCTAGTATTTCCCGTATAACTTCGAGTTGGCCTAGTCGACTGTCGATAGCCGCTTGTGTGCTGTCGTCTTGAAGGAGGCTTGATCCCTGACCGGTTCCGACGGAATAGAACTCGAGCAGCTGTGATATGACGCTCTGCTGCTCGTAAAGCAGACTTTCGAGCTTTTCGAGTCTCTCCCACATTTTGACGTACTCCTGCGATAACAAATCTAAGGCGCGCCAGGCGTATTTCAACTCGGTCTCGAGGATGTTCAATCGGGTGCCGAGTCTCTCCATATAATCATTGATGATGTAATCATTCGCCGCATTGTCCTCATAGTTAGAGTTCTGTTTCGGTGAGCCCGGAGAAGGCGCTAACTGTGCAGCCGGGTTGCTAGAAGGAGGCTCCATTTAGAGAGAAGCAATACAACCCGCCACGCCCCACAACCCCTATTATTTTATCACTACACACATTATTATTTCTATATTAATTAACTCCCTTATTCAGCTCTTATAATATTTCATATTAAAAATAACATTTCGTTTATTTTCACTACTTTTAAATAAACTCTTTACTTTGCCCATGATATGTCTTATGCTCATTTATACAGGTACCGATTTTTAGTTATATAAATAAATAAAATTTTACTTTTTAATTAAAATGATATGTAACGTAACACTTTTTCGTTGATTGTGAAACATTTTTTGTTACTGTTTTGTGGTAATTCTGTTATCATTTTTAAACTTTGATAATAATGTGCTTCAACACTCCTTTTAAATTCGTTGTCTAAAATTGCCGATTTTAAAAACATTTAAATTTAAATTTTTTATTTTCACTAAACACTGTTCCATTTAAATTTTGTCGTATATAGTAAATGTACAAATTAAAAATTGGCACCAAGTCATCTGAAATTAAAATTGAACTAATTAAAAACCTTGAAATTTAGCACCTTTGATTTTTTAAACAATTTACTGTTAAATCCATTTGATAACTTCTTAAAAGTAAGCAGTTAATTATTGTGTGTGTGGTCATCTTTCAATACCTAAGTTAAAAAAAAACTTAAATTATATTTAACAATAAAAAAAAACAAACAAAGGTGCTAAATAATTTCACACTATAAATTGTTGTAACGAGGCGTACACAATAGCTGAGTTAGTACAAAAATACAATTATTTAATCTGCTTGACAGTTTTATATTACGTAAAACCTGTTGAAATGCAATGTAGGTCACACAGTAAATGTGGTGGTACTGTAATTATACAGTTTGTAGCTTTAGCCAAGGTCTTAACTCACGCATTTACATAGTTAACAATATACAGGGTGGACCAGGTTATAGTAGCAATAATTTACCATTCGATGGTCCATCGAAAAATAAGTCGACATGGATAATTTTATTTTTTTCCAAAACGCTTCCAAAGGGAGATACACCCCGTCAAAGTTCAGTTTTAAAATTCTTTTTTTTGTCCTAACTCTCAGGTCATTAATGCGTTTTTGACCAAATTTGATACAAGTATTTATGCAATAGATACTCATTACTTGACGTAAGTATCTTTTGTCAAAATTGTCAAGTGGCGTAGATACGGGGGGGTTGTTTCACTTTTCCCACCCTATCTTCTGCGCTACTGGATATTTTTAAAGAATAACATTTTTTTCGAATTCCCTGTTCAATTTAGAAAAAAAGAGTCACTCTTGCAAAATTTCGATTTGAGGCTTCGTTTAGGAGATAATTAGAGTTGACAGTTTAGAACACTTCTAAAATAGCCACCTATGAAAATAATAGGTCTGGAATCTTGTACAACAATTGTAAACTTTTTACTGTTTGACGAATTTAAATAAATAATTCATTAATTAAATTAAAAACAACAAATAAATAACTTATGAAAATAAGCAACAAAGTAGGCGATACTTGGTTTTGAGATAATTTATGACACTTGTCAGTATTGATTTTTAAAACTGGACTTTGAAGGGCTGTATCTCCCTTAGGAAGCGTTTTGGAAAAAATAAAATTATGCATGTCTACTTATTTTTCGATGGACCATCGAATGGTGAATTATTGCTACTATAACTTGGTCCACCCTGTATAAAGCAATTAATAAATAACGTGTCACTGATTAGAATGATCTGTAAGCTGTAATTAATAAGCAATAATTGCTTATTAATTACAGCTTACAGATTAATGAAAGAAATATCATTTTTATTTTTCTTGACTAATAATAATTATAATGTGTCATTTGTTCTAGAACACAGTCAAGAAAAATAAAAACGATATTTCTTTCATTAATTTTTATTTGATTTTTTGTTTTGAGACGTTCATTAAAAGAATCGCAGAATAACTGATTCATAATAATATCTCATTGTACTTAATAATTATGAACTAAAATTTTAAAAATAAATAAAACATGTAGATTGTAGGCATATAAATATTCTATATTATTAAATTCTTTAATTATTATTTAATTTCCGATCTTGACAAATTGTCATAGGTAAGGTAGCTAAGGGCTAGTTGTAACAGGGGTAAATGGTAATAGGGTTTTCAGAATGAATTTGAAACCTTTGACGCTATATTTTCGACTTCATTTGTTCCTTATAGTGTGTCAAGCATTACGTAAGCTCTAATGAGTGTCCCGCTGGAGGTGGCTTTTTGACTGTTTTTGAAAAAAAAAATTTACGAAATCTCGAATTTTAGACATGTTATTTTGCTATTTTAAAAGCTTTTATTTAACTTTACTTGTTGTACCTATGTCGGTCTATCTGCTACAAATATCTAAAAATTTAAATAAGTTCTAATTAAGCTAGACTCTAGAGCTTTGAAATTTTGCACACGTGACAATGCTATATAGTATATCTAATCGTTCTAAAGCCCATATGGAGGACGCCCCGAAGATGGTGGATTACCTTTTTCTTTACAAAAAAAAAGTTTGACGAGTAAAATACGATAAAGCTATGTGACGTCATTCTAAAGACTAAAAAGTAAAAAAAATATAAGAAAAGCGTTTATTTAAAAAAAAATGTTCTAAAAAGTAAAAAACAATTTTCATACATCTGGAAACCAAAAGCTTTGGGGCGGTCAGTTGAGTAAAGTAACTATGCAATAGTGTAAGTTATAAGACCGCTTCAAACCTTTTAGTTACCAGATGTATGAATTATTTTTTATTTTTAGTAGCTACTCTTAAAATTTTTCTTTTTTTTAATTTCATTTTTTTTATACCGCTTGTACAGTAAGCGAAAGAGATTATTTAGTGACCTATGAACTTTTATTATTAATCCTCGTTCAAATCCATAATTTTTTTATAATTATTAATTAATTTTCAAAATCGTACGATGGGGCACGTAGCAACGAAATTTCGGGGAAAGTTGTTATAAAATTTACCATAAAGTATAGCCATAGTGTTTATAAAAAAAAAATTGTCGGCCAGTGTTATTATGAGAGAGAACATCCCATCTTTGAATCTTCTGTAAAGGAAAGAGGAACGAAAAATAATATATGCTTGCTAAAATTGATTTTTACAACGCTGACTCCCCAGACTTATCATACATGGTCGTAAAAACGCTTGGCTTAACAGTACTCACAAATATTTATTTTTTATTTTATTTGTTTAATAAAAAAACTGTTTTTATATTTTATTTATAAACATATTAATAAATAATAATAGATTAGAATACGTTTTTGGTTAATATAATGAAGCCATGAGTAGGATTCGTCAGTACAAAAGTACAGCATTATTTAATTAAATACGTTAATTAATTGAAATAAAAATTTATATTTATTATCATTTTTCTTCTAATATAAATTTTGAATTTAACAACATAAATATATTTCAGTAGGTACGCTAACAGTTCATTTGAATAATTTCACCTTTAAAAACTAATTTTGGGTATTACTTAATTACCTTTGACTCCTAATTATTAATTCTACAATTTTGATTTTCTATCACTTCTTGAACTGATCTACAAAAGTCCGGTCGCCCCATAAGCTGTTGGTTACCAAATATATTTCTGTTGTGGAGATTCAAAATTTCATTAATTTGGTTATTTCGTATTATATTTTCATTTACCTTACATTATAAAAATAATTTAGGTACATAATTAAAAATTAAAACCTATATTGTAACATGTAGACCCATTTGGTCTGATATCTTTACAATAAGGGTGTGGCGTTTTTTGTAATTAGTTTTGTTTTTTTGTGTGTGGTGGGGCTTCATCCTGTCTGAAATTCAAACTATTACACATATTGTATTTGTTATCGAAGTTATTAAAGATGTTTGTTATGTTTAATTCGTTTTTTCCTTCATATCACAAAATTAAACCTTGACGAGGAACTGGGGGGCGGGCAGCGGTTCCAAACGTTAATAATAAAAAATAAATAAATAAAAGAAAAAAAAATAGTTACGGTTCAGTAGTGTAAAATGACGTGTATAATGTTTTCTCAATATGTTTTGAAAATGACAGAATTACCTATTTAAAGTTGTTCCAAATATTCAATAAATAGCTAAACGAAAAGTCACTGAAACTTGGCTTCCTGAAATTAAATTCGATGTTCGCGAAATAAATATATTCATAGCTTATTATAATATAGATTATAAAGTACATAAATTTCTCGGTAAACATCATAATAACGCGACGTCAAAATGATTTTCACAGTTTAATGTGAAGCTAGCAACAACAATGATAGTTGTGACATTCTTTACGAGAGAATTCATGCGTAAAGCGAGACACGAAGGTAGTGAGCACAGATGTCTGAACCTATTTAGTGTATTGTTGCATGCGACAACCAATTCCTTCGCGAACGCAAAGTTCCACTGTCAAAGCCACATTGTCTTTAAGTACATTCAAACCATTTACAAATAAAAAACTGTAGTCTTCATTACCCATGTATTAATTACATAATTCGTGTACATGGCAAAGTTCGTCATTCGTGTATTTTCGACGATGTCTAAAAGCTGCTTTATGTATTTGCCGAATTCACTGATTTACTCAAACAGCACGAATAAGTAGATAATCAGTCGATTTTAAGTCGTTCGTATTTAATAAACAACCGCAATTGTTTTTTAATTAGTTTCTTGTAGCTGCAACGTGAACGCCATTTTATAGAAGAAAGACTTTCGTTGCTCATTTTTGGATTTATAAATTTATCACCGCTTCTCTAACGGAATCAACTAACTAGTTATCTCTCTATACATTTCAAAGAGCTTTCTTCGCTCGTGTATTTTATACGTTTCCTCTTTTCTACGTGATGTATCCATAGTACACTAACATCAAAGTCGTATTTTAAACTTTGACACGGGTTTCAACCAATAAATAATACGTGTTGTAACGTTTCCTTTATAGATATTTCATAAACTAGGAAAACGTACTGAACTGCCATAATATACGCCACTGATAACGGCTGTCCATAAAAACCAATTCGCTAGTTTATGGTCGTTCTTAAATATAGTGAATTTAATCGATGCCAGACAAACAACGCAAATTTCTTGTAAAAACATCAGTGAATTACTAATAAAACCATGCAATCATGTTGGATCAGCAAGAGATTATTATTCTACTCTAATGTTTTTAAAACATATACTCGTAATGTCTTCGATATTTAACTGCATTGAAACTTTTAGCGTTTTTAACGTGATAAATTTTACCTATACTCTGCTCTTCCACCTTTTTACCCGTACTCCGACCATATTAAATGTAAAATAATAATAATAATAATTTTGGTGGAAAAAGTTCCCTTCCACATATAAACATCTAGTCCACATTTTCACATCTATAGTTACAAGTATATGGAGCCCATACCAGCCTGGTTAACAGAAGGCCACACTGTTCTCATCCCCAAGAAGGGAAACTTATCTGCGGACTACCCAAACTCACTGTAATCGCCCATTTCATGGTTTGAGACGCGGTTATAGTTTCACCTTGCTCCGCAAGTATCCCTTGTGTGACGGTGACGAACCTGAAGTTTAGGGTGCTTGTGGATGCAAAATTCTTTAAGGAATTTATCCTTCGCATAATAATAATAATAATAATAATATCGCTGTTTGTAACAGTTCGGACCCGCTTCTACAGCTCGTGCGTGATCACGAATATGCGGGTGTTGGGTCGTTTCTGTTCCAAGCAGCAAACAGAGCAGCAAATGAACTCAGCCTTGATTTTGACTTCAGCTCCGCTAGAAAACGTAGAGATGCAGCGTTTGTATCTCTAACGTCAGATCAAGCAAGGCATACAATAAAGAAGGCAGAGCAAAAATTCCTGCTCAAACAACATACCGATAAAGAACATCGATACATCTGGTTTATCGAAGGATCTGACGTTTGCCTTCCTGAGGTCAGCTGTGGATGCAAAATTCTTTAAGGAATTTATCCTTCGCATAATAATATGTGAAGTAGGCGTATATTTGGATTCTATGTATTTAAGCATGGTTGTATAAAATATGCTAAAATAAGATTTGCATTTCATATGAGTTTTAAGATATATTTAATGTCTAGAATAATAAGATTGTTGAGAACTATTATTTCTACCCTAATAGTAATATTGCTAGTAAACTGAAGAAATTCTTAAGATTTTAAACTTCTATTTGAAATTTCAAAAAGGCGTCTAGTAGAAATTGAATACATCTTATGTTGCAATTTACGAGAATATCAGTTTAGAGCTGTTTTTTGATATGCTTGAAGAAACAACAGATATAATTACAATTTCATTTAGGTATAAGTAGGGCACTAGGGAAGTTTTGCCATTTGAAAGTTTTCATGACAGTGTACTTGCCTATCGATTTAACAAAACATAGGCATGTCTGACCCACACAGGATTCAAACTATTAACTTATCCTTCATATTATAACTCTGATCTAGCCTTCTGCAAATTTGAACTATATACCTAATTACGAAGGTCGCTGTTTTTGACAATGGAATAATAAATAATATGCTTATTGTCTGGACGACGCCCGACATTGAACTCCAAATCAAAATTTGGACGATTTATTTAATGACTGATTTCTTAATTATGGAAGATAGTTTTGAAAAAATTTAAAATGTAAAATTGTCGGTACATTATGACACATTTTTCCGTTCCATCGTTTCATACCAATAATTGTAATAAGACGACATTAAAAAATATGAATATGGTTATTTGTTAAAATAAAAATCAAAGCATTGAAACGAAAATAAAAATGTGCTTGAAATGTGCATAGGTACACAAAACTGGTGTTCTGGTTTTCAGTGCTCAACAAATATATCGCGCTATTGATGTTTGCTCTCTTGAATAAAACTCACGGTTTGTTTTCTTTTTTGTCATTTGCAGAGAATGATAATATATTTGGCCTTTGTCTTCATTATTATTATTATTATTTAGTCAGCTTTTTATTAGGGTCCCGTACCTCAGTATGGAACCCTATTACTTTGCCTACGATGTCCGTCCGCCCGTCTGTCACAGGGCTCTATCTCACAAACGGTAAGAGGTAGCTAATTGAATTGTTCATAGATTTTGTGTTGTTATGGTATGAATTTGGACAAATAATAATTATAATTAAATAAATGACCAATTAATTTAAATTAATTTTGTTACACGTTCATAGTCATTCATACATTCATAGTATAGAGCTCTCTACTGACTGCAGGGTAGGTACACTGTACATATAGCTGGAGTTGTACTGCTTATGGGTACTGCATTAAGCCCTTGTAGTAACACTTCCCGTGTGGCGTAGCGGTATTGTTTGACTGAAGATTGAAAGATCACCGATTCGGTCCCGGCTTTCGGGTCGCAGCATTTTATTTTTTCATCAAATATTCGCTTAATATATTTTTTTACTTTAAAAATATAATTTAAATAAATTTGATACGGAAAAAATGTGAACACTAAAAATATAAATAAAAAACTTTTTAAAAACAAATCTGTTAATTTTTTACCCCTACTTAACTCCTTATTTTTATTATTGTATGGAACACTCGATGCGCGAGTCTGACTCGCACTTAGCCGGTTTTTATAAATGACCGGTTCATTATTATACACAAAAAACAATATTTGCTAATGTCACAAAAATAACGGGCAGCGTTCCCTTTTTTAGGGTTCCGTATCTCCGAACGGCTGGCTCAGTGGTACCTAGCGTTTGACTGAAGATCGAAAGGTCCCTGGTTCGATCCTGGGCTTCAGATCTCAATATTTTTATTTTTTTTTATCAAAATATTCTGTTAATATATTTTTTTTTACTTTAAAAATATAATTTAATTAAATTTGACACGGAAAAATTTTGAAATACTAAAAAGAACAAAATAAAATATAATTAAAAAAACTTTGAAAAGACAACCTGCATAACTCCTTATTTTTATTATTGTACGGAACCCTCGGTGCGCGAGTCTGGCTTGCACTTAGCCAGTTTTTTTCACTTTCGAGCGACCGTAGGAGTGAAGAAAGTCTTGCAATGGCGAATAAAAACCAAATTCAAGATTTAGACGTATTTAGACGTTTCATGGTCTTTAAATCGTCGTCCCTCCACATGACCTCGTTTAACGCATCTTAAAATTTTTAGGAGAATCCATAATAATATATATTTTTAATTTTTCTCCTGCTCCGCCAAATAAGGGAGATAGTAATGAATTGAAACCGAAAAATTCGATTTTCTCGTAAACGGCTCCAACGATTTAAATTATATTTCACAAATCGATATCATGAATGACCCACATAATGTGCTACCATTTATTTGTCTCGAAAAAATCCAGAAAGAATAGTTTACTGATGAAAAAAATTCGTCATCCATGTACATTGTTTTATTCATATAGTACATAATTTTTGAGATACTTACCTAGCTATATTTGTACGGAGATACAAGGTGGGACAGAGTAAAGAGCGATTTTGAAAAGTACGGGAATCGTGCTCAGCTGATAGAAGGTGGTGGGGATGCAGTCGACCATATTCCTGACACGTTAGCATTCAATAGCAATAGAACGGTGGACACCTCAGCGTCGCGCGTACGCTGTCAAAGCCTTTTATCAAAATGGCAGCTCTTACGTGCAAGCACGTCGCGCTTTTCGCACCCATTTTCAATTTTTTTGTAGGGTTACTTGAAGAGCAAAGTTAATCAGGATAACCCACCAAGAACAGTTGAAGCACTGAAAGAACGTATCCGACAGGAGGTGGTTCAAATCCCACTGGCAATGCTGTGGAATAACTTCAAAGCTCGTTTGGAAGAATGTCTACGCCTGAACGGGCGTCATCTTACTGGAGTTATTTTTAAAACTTAGTTATATTCACTTAATTTTCTTGAATGCTTTTTTATGTAGGTACCTACTTTAAGGTGGTAAAAATACAATTTTGAAAAATTGATGGCATTTGTTTTTACAGCCTTTTCAAAATCGCTCTTTACTCTGCCCCACCCTGTATAAAAGTCTGTATCGGTTTTCGGAATTACTATCTCTGTATGCATTGAAACACAAAATTTATTTACAAAAAATACACAAACCCAATACATAATTCATTTGTATAAAAGTGAATGACAGGCGCGCACATATACATGGTTAGTTATTCGCGTTCAAGTACCTGATTTGGGATAAAACAGGATCAGTGGGACTGGAGTGGGACCTCTAAGTGGAAGTTAAGAGAGGCTGTAAGGAACACAACAGTGCAGTGTAGACGACAGAGTACCGTACAATGAGAGAAAGATAACTGCAAAGGTCAGATCGATATTTCTTGTGCTTTTCTCATGGCTGAATACATTAAAGCGGCACATACACAATACAACATTAATTGTAAATAAACATTGGAACCAATGACTAAAATTAAACCGTCGCCATAGTATTATTTATTCACTGAAATTAAGCAGGTGAAACGGAAACAACCAATCGAAACGTTACATTTTCCTTTTTTAAGGCGCGGCGTAACCTTGTCTATCTCTTTCACAGAGTTTAGACTAACGCATTGCAAGAACAAATTTGATTCTTTTATCAATATTGATCTATTATTATTATATTATATAGGAATATTTTCGTACTGAACATTCAACAAAAATGTAATATTTTCCAGAACGATTTCATATTAGTACGGTAAGTTCCAGGAGTGACCCGCGTTTGTATTACGTACGTTCAATCGTCACAAAGTGGCATCACTTATGGCAAATTTCGTCAAGTTAATCACGATATTAAATAATTGTATTAGTAATTATTAATTCATAATCTGTAATACTGCGAACGCATTCTCTCGGCTTGGTTAGTTTATAATATGCATGTAGTATTTGTGCAAAAAAACATTATTAGTTACGTCGTGTTAATTTGTATTAAGGTGGGATTATAATTAAATATACCAAAACACCTTATCATCGATATACAGGGTGTCCGGATTTCAAGTGTACATAGAAAATTTACATGGGAAAATGGGTTTTCTCAATTTCCTGCTTTCCTATACGTTGTACAGAAAAAACATACTTGGCAAAAATGAAAGAAAATAGAATAAGTATTTTTTTTTAAGATGTTTTTATTTTGATTTTTTTTTGTTGAAAATGTGTATTTTGTAATTAATGCTTTAAATATCCAGACTAATACTCATAGGGCCGTATTCATAAAGGTCATTTAAATCTCTCGTTAACTTTTATTGAACCAATAAGGAAAGTTGGTATTCACAAAGCAGAATTGTCAAATATATAACTATCGATTCATTAACATTTGTGTCCTTATTATGAACTGAAAATTGTTCAGTGGATATCTGGTAAGATGAAATTTCCCTAAATATTTTATCATATTTGGATTGGATTGTGCATTATAGACGCTCGACAACAGATGTCATTAGCGTCTGTATCATATATTTTGGCGTTTTCATCACAATAATATGTCAAAATTAAATGTATGAAGTTTAGGTTATTTATAATGTAATACGCAGCTTGATAATAAATTAAGCAAATTTTGGTGATATTCTACAGAATGGACTAGGGCTCGGAATTTTTCAAATTAAACTATTCGAATATTCGGTCAAACTTCTGTTCAAATACACTTATTAGCTTCTACCGACAGCGAAAAAGATTACTTTAATAAATAAAAACATAAAACTGGCTATAATAAAACTTAAATCTAACAATGCTTCAGCAGTCATAACAAATATAACTATTGTTCAACAAAGGAAAGATTGTTTCCGTTATTTAGAGCTTGTTAAAATACGAGTATTCTAACATTGAATATTCGAATACCTACTTAAATAAATAAAATAGTCAAATATTGAATAAATCTATTTTGAAAAAATTCAGTTATTCGAATAAATTCCGAGCCTGAATGATAAACTGTCAACATGACGTGATCTATCCGAATAATAGCAGCCATGTTGAATTATT
This sequence comes from Mongoloraphidia duomilia, assembly GCA_039654895.1. NCBI lineage: Eukaryota > Metazoa > Arthropoda > Insecta > Raphidioptera > Raphidiidae > Mongoloraphidia > Mongoloraphidia duomilia. The sequence continues at coordinate 45,718,452 of CM077516.1, read as the reverse complement.
TGTTAAAATGAAACGGAATAATGTTTTAAAGTATTTCTTTCCTTGTTAAATCTACCTAATAAATAATTTAACAGAAGGGTATTTCTACCTGTAACTTATCGGACGATTTAAACATTCGATAGCCCTAAATGGTGTTTGTGTTAAAAAATTGAAAAACCTATTTTTTCAAATTTTATGAAATTTTTTTATTACCAACGTAATAGAGCAAGAGCCCGCGACAGCCAGACATACGTCATTTTATAAAAGCTGAAAGTTTCCCTGCGCATGTACCCAACACAGGTAAGAACGATAATCGACTTAAGAAGTTTGGATGGTGGTTACTTTGGCAGGTAGAGGGTACCAAAGGTACGATAAGCCACTTCCGGTGCAAAATGTCAATTTTTATATGTATATGTATAAATGTATAAATTGAAACAGCTCAAAATTACTAAGTGGCCCTTAGTCCAACATGGTAACCATAGTTTTTAAGAAAATGACATTTCGAAAAAATTATAAATTTTCAATAACTGCTCAAAATTGGATAAAATATAATAGTTAAATCCTGTATCATGAAAAATAAAAGTAATACATTTTGTAAAGTAGTATCAGTATATTCAAAAATTTAAATTTTTGATGTGAAACATCTTTAGGTACGGGTGTAAAATCATTTGAATGGAACTTCGCCAAATGTTATTTGTTATTGCATTTTGAAACTACGTGGTCAATAATATTATAGTTTTTTTACTAGCATTATCATCGCGTAATGTATCATGCCGTTTTTTTTTATTTAAAAAAAACAGATGGATAATTATGTATTGTTTTTTTCTTATTGAAAAATTATGAATGTGATATTTTTTAGAACCTTACCTATATTAAAAATGTTAAAAATTCAATTTCCAACAAAAAATATCTCGCATTCGATGATGTAAATTATTTTCTAATTTAACTGGCATAAAGAGATATCTTTATTAAATATATATAGGTGTATAATTTTTATTTCATGATTTTCTTGACTTTTTTTCAAAGCAACTACTTTAAACTACCTTTTGTTTAAATATGTTTACATATTATTGTAAAAAAAAAATATTTTAATAGCACGTTCATATAAGTATACTTAGAATAAGTAATTTAATAATAATTCATAAAATGTTATTGCCTTTGTTCGGATACATTTTTGAATAGTTTTATGTACCTATAGTAAATTATATTGAAACTCATGTTGGTCACTCACGTATGTAATATAATAAAATTAAAAAACCGATTGATTTGTGAATCAGAATTGTCAATCTTTATTATGGCAATGTTTCAGCAACCATTTTGTTGCCTTCTTCAGGCCTAAAATTTCATAATTCTAATAATGTAATTTTAGGCCTGAAGAAGGCAATAAAATAGTTGCTGAAAAGTTGCCATAGTAAAAAGATTGACAGTTCTGACTCACAAATCAACCGGTTTTTTCTTTTATTATAGTAAATTATTATTATTTTCCATTTATCATTATAGTTATTTTGGTTTTATATTCGCTTAGTTAGCTTTATAATAAATAACAATATTTTTGTATACCTGCGTTTATTTAAAATTAATAAACTAATGTTCAATAGGTACATTGTTTTTCGTTAAAACTTCATACATAATGCTTGAGTGATCTGTCTATAAATTTCAAATGTAGGAAATCGATTCTCGGGGACTTTGTAATGCAGTGTATTTGTTTAATACATTTTATTTGCCAACGTTTCGACTTAAATCAAGTCTTTATCAAGGCTCTGTAACAATTAATAAATTTGTTTTTTAACCTAAAATAATCTAAAAATCATATAATTTTAGATTATTTTAGGTTAAAAAACAAATTTATTAATTGTTACAGAGCCTTGATAAAGACTTGATTTAAGTCAAAACTTTGGCAAATAAAATGTATTAAACAAATACACTGCATTACAAAGTCTATTGTTCCCGAGAATCGATTTCCTTCATACATAATATTTCTAATTCTAAGAATTTTGATTAAATTGAATTTCAAGAAAAAATATTAATCGAGGTTCAGTAAAGTCAAATGCTTCAATTAATATTTAGCGTCAAACCAAATTTAAAATCACAAACAAAAATCAACCTTTTTTCTCTTTTCGGAACAATACCCCAAAATATAGTATACTTTTATTACAGGTTACTACGACCATCAAATAAATATACTAATTTATATAAGAGGTGCACGTTGAATTACGTTAAAAAATAAAAATAAAAAATTGCTACACTAAAATATATAAATTCTTGGGAAAATTGTCAATACCAGATTCAGGCAATTCCTGCGTCATTCTACGGATATGAGTTAGAAACCAAATGCGTTGAAAACATAAAGTTATACATAATTAGACATGCGTATGAACGTTTGCCAAACACAAGGCCGATAACTCATTTCAGAACGGTTACAATATATACATATACATATATACATAATTTTAATTGACAGCTTTAAAAATGTCAAAAAAACAAATATAATTTATAAGTTTTCAATGTGTTAACCAAAATTTCCTTAGGCAACCCTATGTATTTCAATACAGCTCTTCGAGATCTACAATATGGCGTCAATTGTATGCTGCCAAATAATGACGAAAGATAATTATGAGCTAATGAAATATATGTATTTTGCACCGGAAGTGAGCTCCTCCCGGCCATCGCACCAGGATTTGACGAGGCAACCCTAGCGCTTATTCTTTGTCATACTAAATACTACCTTCCCTGAAAATTTCATCCTGTTACAATCTATCTCAGTCTATCATAATTTATTGAAGTTTAGGGGTGTCTGGCAGGGGGTTGAAACCGTACTAAGTGTCTGGCAATGGACGACGTGTTTTCTAATATTATTCCGAAGAAAATATAAAAAAAACTGAGCTTTATACTTTAACGAATTTGAGGTACTATTTTATGCACCTTTGCTACCCTCTACCTGTCAAAGTAACCACCATCCAAACTTCATAAGTCGATTATCGTTCTTACCTGTGTTGGGTACATGCGCAGAGAAACTTTCAGCTTTTATAAAATGACGTATGTCTGGCTGTCGCGGGCTCTTGGGCTATAAGCTGTAGCTAAAATTTACCTAAAAATTATTATGAATACTTATTTGTTTGAATACGCTTCCTTACTAATGATGATTTCATACATAGGGTGTACACTGTACATAATAGAAAATTATTTTTTATTTTGACTCATATTCATAATAATTTTTGGGTAAATAATTAATAAAAAAAATTTGAAAAAAAAATAGTTTTTTTTTAAATTTAGTTTTCTGACTTTACCAACGTAATCTATGGATAAAATTGACAAAAAAGTTATTATGAGTATTATTCATGATATTTAAGGTATTAATTATGATGGTAGAGTGAAAATACAAATTAAAAAAAAGAAAAGAAAACAAAATAAAAAAACCTTAAAAAAATACATCTTATTCTACACATGAATTCCTTTCATTTTTGTCAAGTATGTTTTTTCTGTAAAATGTATACGAAAACAGGAAATTGAGAAAAACCATTTTCCCATGTAAATGTCCTATGTACACTTGAAATCCGGACACCCTGTATATAAAGTTTACGCTATTTTTTCAGGTTATTTATCTACAATAAATTATTTAATTATTTAATTTATCTGTAATATACTAATATTAATAATTTATATTAGAAATCGTGTCCATCGTGATTATAATAAAATTAAGCAAAATCGCAGGATAGTGGACAAAATAATTTGATTTATTAAATTAAATGTACGACGTTTCGTCTATAGATTTAGACTTTTTCAAGTACAATCATAAAAATAACAATATTTATGAAAATTAATATTAATTACTAACCATAGCAATTAACATAAGATAGGGTACATAAGACAAAAACATGGTAACATGGTAACAAATTATGTTGACTATAAATTTTAACAATCAATAATAATAATAATAATACAAAAATTAGTATAATTTCATAATATAATTGTACTGACTACTTAAATTTTGAGTATCTGTTCTATAATTGATTGAATTGTTTTTTCTAATAAAACACATTTCACTGATATTGCGTTTCTTCCAATTTGACTCTTTATCTAATATTTGAACTTCATTGAAAAGAAATTTATGCCCAGTGTCGAAATGATGAGATGACAACGCCGTTTTATTATCACTTAATAAGTTTATGTTTCTACAGTCCATTTTGTGCTGATAAATTCTATTTTTTAATAACTGTTTAGTTTGTCCCACATAACACTTATTACATTCACAAGGTATTTTATAAATAATATTAGATTGATGTGAGATAGGCGTCTTATCTTTAAGTCTTGTGAATAACCTATCCAATTTATTTAAGTTATAAAACACCAACTTAATATTTGTGTTCGAAAATAATCTGTTGATCTTATAAGACAAGTTCTTCACAAATGGAAATCTAACATAAATCTTGGTAGACTTAGATCTTTCATCCACAGTATCCAACGTGTTATTTAGGTGTTTTTGGTCCTCTATAAACCTATTAACGCATTGATGTATAAAGTTGACAGGGTAATTATTAGCTTTTAAGATATTTTCAACTTTCTTAAAATTGTCCTTATGGTAGTCTTGGTGACTTAATTTTGTTACCCTGTGTAACAAGCTTTTTATAACACTAATTTTCTGCTGCACTGGATGGTTAGATCGAAAATTTAGAAGTCTGCCTGAATGGGAAGGTTTCATATACCAATTCGTTTTTAATTCTCCCGAAGCTGAGCGTGTTACTAAGGTGTCCAAAAATGGAATTGATTTATCAACTTCTTTCTCCATAGTGAATTGAATCTTTTCATTAAACTGGTTAAACCTTTGTAATAAATCATCAATTTTATTTTCGGGAACTGCAATGAAAGTGTCATCCACGTAAACTTTTAGTATCGGAATTTTATATGGTAAAGTTTTTAGTACTTTGGAAACAACGTAATCCATCACAATGTTAGCTAAAACTGGACTTGCTGGGTTTCCCATTGCGCTGCCGTCAAGTTGAAGGTAGAAATTGTTATTGTAGCTAAAATAACTTGTATCAAAACAAAAACAAATAAGTTCAATGAGCATATCAAAAGTTATGTTGATTTTCTTTGACCACGTGAGCCAATTTTCTTTAACAATTTTTAAGACCAATTCTTTAGGTATATTAGTGAAAAGGGAGGTTACATCTAATGACACCAGATTATAATTCGGATCCAACTTAATTCCTTTTAAAGACTCTACAAAGCAATATGAGTTCTTCACGTTATGTTTAAAGTCTATAGTTAGCGGACTTAATAATTGATGTAAACATTTCGCCAATTTATAACAAGGAGATCCAATGCAATTCACTACAGGTCTTAGTTTACAACCTTGTTTATGAACTTTTCTCAAGCCATAAAGTTTTGGTGGAACTGCATTATGTGTTTTTAATTGTTTCTCGGTATCTTTGTCAATGAGATTTTTTTCTTTCATCTGGGATACTAAAACATTACTTCTATTTTGGAATTGAGTAGTAGGGTCTTTTTTCAGCAATTTATATGTAGAAATATCTTCTACCATTGTTTTCATTACCGTAGTGTACTCATCTTTTTCCATAATTACAGTGCTATTACCTTTATCTGCTCTTAATACAATTAAATGCTGATTGTCTTTGAGAAATGTTTTTGTTGATTTATAGTCTTTTAGGATACTTCTGTTGTCTTTATCACACTTATTAGATTTGTAAAAATTATGAATCACATTAATGGCTCTTGATCTTAAATTATTTTTCTCTTCTGCCAATGCTTCTACACCTTCTATATCAAGAAAATCAAACCCATATTCCAAATCTTTAATTAACACATGTGAAGGAACTTCCTTGTTTGTAATTGGTATTCCAAAATTTGGTTCCAGACATAAGATCCTCTTCACATCTTCTGGTAACTGAGTATTGGTAAAATTGTAGATACAAGATTTTTCATGAGTGTTCGTAAGTATTGGTGATCTATCTTGACATAAGTTATTGAGCTTGTTGATGTTCAATTGTTTTATTCTTTTAAATTCAAATTCGTGCTTTCTGTTCTTCAAAATTTGACATTCATTAAACAACTCTGTTGGAATTAATACTTTTAATGACTCACTGAGTCTATGATTTACTGATCCCAGTTTTTTAATTTTCCATAGTGTTTAAACATAACGTGAAGAACTCATATTGCTTTGTAGAGTCTTTAAAAGGAATTAAGTTGGATCCGAATTATAATCTGGTGTCATTAGATGTAACCTCCCTTTTCACTAATATACCTAAAGAATTGGTCTTAAAAATTGTTAAAGAAAATTGGCTCACGTGGTCAAAGAAAATCAACATAACTTTTGATATGCTCATTGAACTTATTTGTTTTTGTTTTGATACAAGTTATTTTAGCTACAATAACAATTTCTACCTTCAACTTGACGGCAGCGCAATGGGAAACCCAGCAAGTCCAGTTTTAGCTAACATTGTGATGGATTACGTTGTTTCCAAAGTACTAAAAACTTTACCATATAAAATTCCGATACTAAAAGTTTACGTGGATGACACTTTCATTGCAGTTCCCGAAAATAAAATTGATGATTTATTACAAAGGTTTAACCAGTTTAATGAAAAGATTCAATTCACTATGGAGAAAGAAGTTGATAAATCAATTCCATTTTTGGACACCTTAGTAACACGCTCAGCTTCGGGAGAATTAAAAACGAATTGGTATATGAAACCTTCCCATTCAGGCAGACTTCTAAATTTTCGATCTAACCATCCAGTGCAGCAGAAAATTAGTGTTATAAAAAGCTTGTTACACAGGGTAACAAAATTAAGTCACCAAGACTACCATAAGGACAATTTTAAGAAAGTTGAAAATATCTTAAAAGCTAATAATTACCCTGTCAACTTTATACATCAATGCGTTAATAGGTTTATAGAGGACCAAAATCACCTAAATAACACGTTGGATACTGTGGATGAAAGATCTAAGTCTACCAAGATTTATGTTAGATTTCCATTTGTGAAGAACTTGTCTTATAAGATCAACAGATTATTTTCGAACACAAATATTAAGTTGGTGTTTTATAACTTAAATAAATTGGATAGGTTATTCACAAGACTTAAAGATAAGACGCCTATCTCACATCAATCTAATATTATTTATAAAATACCTTGTGAATGTAATAAGTGTTATGTGGGACAAACTAAACAGTTATTAAAAAATAGAATTTATCAGCACAAAATGGACTGTAGAAACATAAACTTATTAAGTGATAATAAAACGGCGTTGTCATCTCATCATTTCGACACTGGGCATAAATTTCTTTTCAATGAAGTTCAAATATTAGATAAAGAGTCAAATTGGAAGAAACGCAATATCAGTGAAATGTGTTTTATTAGAAAAAACAATTCAATCAATTATAGAACAGATACTCAAAATTTAAGTAGTCAGTACAATTATATTATGAAATTATACTAATTTTTGTATTATTATTATTATTATTGATTGTTAAAATTTATAGTCAACATAATTTGTTACCATGTTACCATGTTTTTGTCTTATGTACCCTATCTTATGTTAATTGCTATGGTTAGTAATTAATATTAATTTTCATAAATATTGTTATTTTTATGATTGTACTTGAAAAAGTCTAAATCTATAGACGAAACGTCGTACATTTAATTTAATAAATCAAATTATTTTGTCCACTATCCTGCGATTTTGCTTAATTTTATTAATATTAATAATAAAAAATATCTATAGAGTATAGGTATTATAAAGGAATAATAGTTTATACTTATCTTACTTGAAAACTCGATTTGGATTTTTTTTACTGTTTATAAGTTATTAGTACACTGTGATAAAAGAGGGATTACCAATGATCGAAAACAGCGATTTGGTCCCAGGTGAAGGCAGACCGGGCGGCTATGTACATTTTAAATTAAAATAAAAAGAATAAGTAAATGCAATAGCTGGTGTTAGTGTTTAGCATGTAATTTTACTTTTGTTTATGCCGTTATATTATTAGTACCATGTTATTTTTATAGGGCAACTGTGTATTTTTGGAAACTTTATTGCGAGAATATAGTTTCCATGAAATGTCCGAAGATGCTGATTTTTTTTTTTGATAGATTGCCATATATTGCTTATCGGATATAATTCCTTTATATCTTCGAAAGTTTTACATTTTTCAAGCTATTTTGTTGTAGTATGTCCAGCGCAAAATTACAGAATAGATCAGTAAGAAACTGCGATAGCCCTGTGACAACGAATGTTAGTTTTCTACAACCCTTGGAGTCATGGCCGGTGGCTCACATAACACAACACATTTTTCTTCATCCCTCTGTCACTCTTTCAATATCTTTCGTCCCTTTTTATCTCTTTTCCTCTTCGTATTCTCTCTTCTCTTTCGATATGAACGCTCTCTTAGTTGCAGTTGGGCTCTTAGTTGTTCATTTTAAAGTAATGTTGTATATTTTCTCAGGGGTGTTCAACTTTAAGTACATTATATTTTCATTTGTTGAAGCGAAAAAACAAGATTTAAAATAGACACACTTATAGGTATTTATATGAAATTTTAATTGAAAAAAGCAAAATTAAAATTATTTTATGGGAATTTACCGTAATGTAGCTTATTTTGTTTAAATAAAATATGTCACCAACGTCTCACACAAAAGTAGGGATGTGACATTGAGTAAAAAAAATCGATTATTTAATAATCGATTTTTCTCTTTTAAATATAAATCGATTATTTAATAATCGATTTTTCTCTTTTCAATATAAATCGATTTGTAAAAAATCGATTTTTGAAGAAATAATCGATTTTTGTGGAAAAATCGATTTTTTCTATTATTCGAAAACAGTCATACAGATGGCGCCATTTTCCGACTGATTAGTTTACGTTTAGTGAATTTATTTTACGTTTTTTCATTCGTCGCACAGATGGCGTTGTTTACAAAAATCGATTAAAACGTGTAATTTGTAAATGTTGGCTGCATTGGGTTTCCCAAAGCCTATATTTTTTCTTAATATTAATATTAATAAAAAAAATAACAATAAATAAAAAAAAGTGTAATTTATATAATCGATTTATAAAAAATCGATTATTATTATTAAAAAATTAATCGATTTATAAAAAATCGATTATTATTATTAAAAAAATCGATTGTCAAAAATCGATTATAAGAAAAAAATAATCGATTAATATAAAAATCGATTATTTTTTCACATCCCTGCACAAAAGGTAATAATAAAAACACGGGTCTCCGTGCCAAACCCAGCTGACAAAACAGTGTATTTATTAATGTGACCTTTTTAATATTTGAGTAAAATTAATTATCAATCCAACGTATACAATTGGCCATTTCAAGTTATGTGAGAACAAGAAAATGGATAGGTGGAAGGTCAGTTATAAATGACAATTCGTAGAAAGCGAGAGTTGTTAATATTATTTCTAATACTTGTAATAACCTTACTGTTAAGAGACTGAAAAATGCAGAAAAAGTTTCGTTTCCATAGTTCGGTCTTTATAAATAGACAATAGTGATGTCCTTTCGTCTCGTCTCGTATTTCGGAACGAGAAATTTTACAACTTTCGTCTCGGTAATTTCTCGAGAGTGTCTACTTTAGTAGTCGTCTTTTCACGGACTATTGTATAATTATGTCGGGTGTAATAAAGTCAAAACACTCTATAACGAAAAACTTTCTTTAAAGTAAACATTAGTTGAACGTTGGTTTTCCATAAGAACCGATTCTCACTTCTTTTAACGAAAGAAATTGCTCAATCCCTTGAGTTTCGTTATAGAGAGTTTTAAATATAATCGAAACGAAATGGCCTGCAGGCTGCAACATTGTGTGCATATGTATTTAAAATTATTGAGACCCTAAATAAAATGGTAAAATGGAAACACTTGAGTTTATTATATACTTGTTTTGAATTCGGGAATACTGCAAATCATGCAGCTATATTTTTGTTATGATATAATATGTGAAGAGGTACTATAAAATGTACAACGCTGTAGCAACGTTTACATCAACCCGACACCATACAGTGTTTACTATTTACGTTTAGCTCAAACTGAAGCATTGTATTATAATATGTAAACGAGTAATTAATGCGACAGTGTTGCCAAACTGAAATGATCTTTGTAGTAGGGGAGCCCAACAGGGGATTTTGGGATTTACTCAAGCGCGGAAGATTAACATATGGCGGGATACCTTGCACCCTGTTGAGTACCTCTACTATAACTAAGCCCTCTATATAGGGCCGCGCGTGTAGGGCAGCCGATCAGAATAGTAAAAAAAAATCGATAGCTGGAAATACTCGAGCGCGTCAGATTAGGGTATGATGGGTTAATTACCTGCTGAAAAGTGTGCATTTCAACAATTTGACGATTTGAGCGTGACGTAAGGGAGTGGGAGGGTCACAAACTTGCAAAAAAAAACGTCGCCTCGACATTCTCGAGCGCGGTCGATTTTTTTTTAATTTTGAAGGAAATAATTCAAGGATAACGGGAAAAATAAAATCTGCCGATTTCCACAAGCCGAAGTAACAAAAATCGTCAATAAAGCTTAGCGCGTGCAGCTGCAGTGAAGCATGTATTCCCCACTCACAAAAGTCAGTAGCTTAGCAACATATTTAGTTTGATAGGTAAATGTAAATGTCGAGTAAATGTCAAAAATTAAAAGAAATAATTGTCGTTTAAATGCCTCGAAATTATAAAACAATGAACAGAAAAAAAGAATCATTGCATAATTGGAGGAAGGAATTTGCTAATATCAAATATTTTATTTGTTACATTCAATGATTTAAGAAAAAAAAATCAAGAAATTTTTTTTTTTTTAAACGGTCAGATTAAGAAAATCCCTCTAAATAATCGTCAGATTATGGATCAGCACGACCAGGACATCAAGCTGAACCGTCTGTATGAAAATCTAACGCGCTCGAGTATTTCAAAATAGCGTTTTTTTTTTGCATTTTTGAAAAGGCGCCACGAGCTTGCGTCACATCCGAATCGTCAGTCTTTTGAATAGGAGCTTCGTTCGAGATCACTTAACATCCCCTCTGAATATCTGACGCGTTCGAGTAAATTTTTTTTCTCCCCATTTTTAACCCTTCCGTACGGCCGCCCCCACCATCCAAACCGGCAGATTAGTATACCTCCGTCATCAGAGACAAGTGGGGCATATACACTATCAATATCTGACGCGCTCAAGTATTTCCATGTAACTGTTTTTTTTACATTTTTGAAAGATTGTAGTCGCTCCTCCCACCGGTGAAAGTGTACACATGATATAACCTTTTTTTCTTTCTACCATCTAATCTTCAAAATCCAATAGGTCCCCACGACGCTCGAGTAAATCCCCATTTAGCATCGTGGGCTCCCCTACTATTGGAAGTCACCGTGGTGGTTTAGGATTTCCATAGAGAAAGGAAACAAAAAACGAGTCTTACGGTAGTCGCCTATGATATGGAATACCTAACCTTGGTAACGAGCAAAATTGTTGCTGCGCGTTGATTTTAATACCTATTTGAATAGCGCACCCTTCTCCTTACTTCCTGTTACACATTTTTGTTGCATTCACGAAATTACTCCCAAATGTCGCATACCGATAGCTAAGATGTTTACAATTAAATTAAAAAATGTAAACTTTTGGAAATTTTATTGCATAATAAGTTCCCAAAAAAAATCTCAAAAAATTTGTTTACAACCTATTTGTACCTAATGCAGATTCTAAACCTCATAAAAAAAGTGTGATGACCCAATCGACTTGGTTAGTCTGGACTCTGGAATAATCGGTAGGTACTTTTAAAAACTACAAGAATAAAGGAAGCACTGAATGGGGTCAGTTCTTCGTGTAGGTACACCTTAAGGCTACTATATTTGCTAATTAAGCTGCAGTTGTAACATCAAATGTTATCTAACTTATCCGTTGGTTATAATTTTAATGCTTAATAAAAGTAGTTTTTATAACCCAGTCAACGAAGCAAAAATAAATGCAATAAATCGTGTAGTCTGGGTTATTATTTTAAGTGGTAGGGGTGACCCCCAGGTATAACATACTAAAAGTTCCCAGCCGGGGGATGCGATCTTTGGGCGGGAGGGGGGTGATAAGGTCCCATTTTTTGGTTTTTCGTAAATATCTCGAAAACTAAGCGTCCTAGAAAAAAAAACTTTTCATAAATAATGAAGCTGATTAAATTTCCTACAAAATGCTATATTAATTTTTTTTAGGAGCAATACAAATACCTCTCACCTTAACGAGACGTGAGATATAAACATTTTGTCAAATAACTCTATGCCCCCTTTTGACCCCCTCAGAAGTTGAATTTCAAAAAATCCTTTCTTAGTGGCTATTTTTGTCACAAAAGAAACCTCTTGTCCAAATTTCACGTTTCTATCTTAAGTGTTTTTTTCTCTGAATATACCGACCTACGGACGCCTCCCAGGGCCGTAACTAGAGCTGAATTCAAGATAGGGCCCTGAAAGTTTAAAGTAGGGCTGAAGCAAAAGACTACAATTTTTTAATTGGATTGCCCACCTCATCTGGTGATATCAAATTACAAAAGCAAGAAAACGGTAAATGACAATTTATTCAAAAAAAAAAAAAAAATACAGAACTTGCCATGTTATCAAATTTCCGAAGAACTTCATTTAGTCCAATGAATTTAATCTTGTTTTTCCAAATGCCAGATAGATCAAGTCTGTCATTCTGTCGTGACAGTCTTTGCGGCTTGTTTATAATTCCTTAAAGTAGGGCACTCGATGTTTTAAGGTAGGGCATTGCCCCTTAATGTCCCTCCTAGCTACGGCCCTGACGCCTCCAAGTCTAGGGGTGGGGATAGAAAAAAAAAAAAAATACTGATCCAAAAAGGTTGGCCCTGTGTCTGCCGAGTCCAATAGTATCCTCCTTTTTGTTCTCGGACGATTTCTTCCAGAGATATAGATTGTTGCAATAATTTGCTTCTGAACAGTAGGCAACCGGCTCCTGCACGTCCGGCCGGGGGGCACCACTTCTTAAATGTTACCTATAGGTATGTACTTGAATCGTTTCAAGTTTCATCTCAGGAGGAAAAAGTGCAAGGGTGGACTCTTTAGGTTCCCTACTATAGGTAAATTGGACAATAAACATTAATTTTTTACTTTTCCACCCCTCGCCTCTCCCTTTGTATTGCTCCTAAAAAAATTAGTATACCATTTTGTAGGAAATTTAGTCAGCTTCATTATTTATGAAGAGTTTTTTTTCTAGGACGCTTAGTTTTCGAGATATTTACGAAAAACCAAAAAATGAGACCTTTTCACCCCTCTTCCGCCCAAAGCTCGCATCTTCCGGCTGGGAACTTTTAGTATGTTATACCGGGGGGTCACCCCTACCACTTAAAATAATAATCCAGATTACACGATTTATTGCATTTATTTGCCAATTTCGGATCTTGGTTGACTGTACTATTACCGACTTCAAAAAAAAGGACGCGAGTAACGGTTAGTAATAAATACTTATATTATATTTGCTTTTCGTTTCTATGGTTACATATTATGGTTTCACATAACGTAAAAATTAATCAATGCATGCTTGTCAGCTAGCTCATTTCTTTTTGACAGATCAATTAAGTACTTCAGAAGAAAAGAACAGCTGATTTGTCTAATTTCAAAATAATTATGAAACTATTTAATGCAGTCAAATTGTATTTTTATCAGGAAAGTTGTGGAGTAGTTTTGATTTCTTTCATTCTAAATATTTTTAGGGGTGCTGAATCCGAATCTGAGGTTTGCTAACAAAATTTCGTAACGCAACATTGAAAAAAATGCAAAAAAAGATAAAAGATCTCATTTTTAGGCGGTTTTTTGCTTATAACTCAGAAGTTATTACCTTTTCGTAAATAACCTTCGTATTCAAAATGAAAGTACATATAATTTCCTACAAATTTGTGTGTGTGTATGTGTGTGTGTGTGTGGTCAATTTTTCGCCTTCGATATCGTAAAAACGGAACAACTTACGGGCATGCCGATTATTCTATTGTGTTTATCAACCTTTAACTTAGATCTGATTAGATTTTGAGTCAAATCGGTTCAGTGGGTCCTGAGATATTAAAAAAAACGTTCTCAATGTCACGTATTAACATAGGTAAAAAAAAATAAAAAATAATTCTAGATGTTATAATATGAAAAAAATGTAAATATTTTTTTTCTCTAAAATGTACAGTTTTCGAGAAAAAAAATATTTTACTAAAAAAAATAAAAATTGTACGTAAATCAAGGTAACCATGATTTTTGCTATATTAAGTTAGCCATCAGTAGATCACCAAACAAACAAAAAAGAGGGCCATGCTTTTTTTCAAAGAATAAAAAAAGAGTGTTTATTTTTTGCAAATATTTACTAGGTGGGAAGTATAGGACTGGTCATCAGTCGAATTTTTTTGTTTAAAATCTAATTCTCTACGACTTTACTAGCGACACTTTTTGTCGTAAATTGAATAATTAAAATAAAAAGATCGGCCTTATAGAAAATAGAATATTTTTTGTTTTTCTGTTAAAATTAAAAGAAAAAAAAATATAATTTTTTTTCTTTCCAAGGCTCGTGTGCGCTAGCCTACTACTCGTGCTGAGAACATCGCGCGCCTGCCGTGTAAAGATGTATTTAGCACACTAGTTACACAATATACTATTAGATATACATATTTTCTGACCTTTTTAATATCACCTGATCGTTTTGAGGACGAAACTGGTCGTGATATTAAATATTTTTAGTCTATTTAAATAAATATTTATCTTATCTCTCTTGCGGAAGTTTAGCTTTTTTTTCTCTAAAAAAGAACGCAACTTCTAAAGACTTGTAGCAAAAAACTTCTTCCGAATTTTTTATCCTTAAAGTTTTCCAAGAAAACCATAAAATCAATAAAATACACGCTATTGTTTGAATGGACATATGGCTACTATTATTATATTTTGCAAGACGACGTAACGCTCATATTATTCAGGTATTAATAATATGTCTAGCGATTTCATAGGACATGGGTTTACGATTAAGTGATATATTTGAACAATTTCCTTAGGTTACCGATACGAACTTCATAAACACTTAAACATCCTGAATGTCCATAATATAAACGGCACGGTAGTGTAACGAAGAGTTTCTGAAATTAAATGTGTTCATTGCGGCGTATGCGGTATGACGGGCAACCTCGTAAAAGCAGTGCTTCAATGCAAAAAATATTACATCACATTTTGCTATAAACCGACAGGCAGACGATAAGTTATTATATGGGTATACTTGCACGCTCGACGTGTCTATAGTTGAGTTATTAAAACCTTGCATCCTGTCAAAACTAAACGATAACAACCAGGTGAAAAATATATACTAATTAAAAACTAATTGACTAATCATAAACTGAATTCAATCATATAATTTATTTATTACAAACACATGTTTTGTGTTAAGAAAATATTCGGGGTTCTACAGTTATAAAGAAGTAATAGTTAACTATCTCAAGAAGAGAAATTCATAAAAATATTTTAAATCTTGATAATAAGCCCAGTTTTAATAATTACTACTTTAAATTTAGAGTCACGCTAATTATAAAGATAATAGTATTTTGCATTACAAGGGTCGAAACATAGCGTTTGCAACCAGTGTGAAGTTTGCTGCTTCAGGTACGAGGGCAGGACACGTTTGTAACGGCATATATTTATCTTGAAAAATTTACAATCAACGATTTTTATTTAAAAAAAAAAATGAGACTAGATTGTAACGAAAAAAACCGACCAAGTGCGAGTCAGACTGGCGCATCGAGGGTTCCGTACAAAAAATAAGGACTTAGGTAGGGGTAAAAAATTAACAGATTTAATAATTTAAGCTTGTTTTTAAAAAGTTTTTTTTACTTATATTTTATTTTCTTTTTAGCGTTTCAACATTTTTCAGTATCAAATTTAATTAAATTGATTTTTAAAGTTATAAATTCCAAAATGTTTACAATATAAAAAAAAAAATTCGACTGATGACCAGTCCTATACTTCCCACCTAGTAAATATTTGCAAAAAATAAACACTCTTTTTTTTTTTATTCTTTGACTAGGCCCAAATAACCTTAGCTGTTGGTGGTCTTTAAAACACAATTTAATTTTTATTCTTTGAAAAAAGCATGGCCCTCTTTTTTGTTTGGTGATCTACTGATGGCTAGCTTAATATAGCAAAAATCATGGTTACCTTGATTTACGTACAATTTTTATTTTTTTTTAGTAAAATATTTTTTTTCTCGAAAACTATACATTTTAGAGAAAAAAAATATTTACATTTTTTTCATATTATAACATCTAGAATTCATTTATATTTTTTTTTACCTATGTTAATACGTGACATTGAGGACGTTTTTTTGAATATCTCAGAATCCACTGAACCGATTTGACTCAAAATCTAATCAGATCTAAGTTAAAAGCTGATAAACACAATAGAACAATCGGCATGCCCGTATGTTGTTCCGTTCTTAAGATATCGAAGGCGAAAAATTGACCACATACACACACACACACACACATACAGACATCAGTCAGAAAATGATCTTAAACGATTGCTAGGGTCTCAAAACGTGAAAATCTGTTAAAATCTCGAAATATTGTTTTCGGACTGAATCCATTACTTCCCTACCATAGTAGAGGTGGGAAGTAATAAAATACAAACACGAGTCGTCAGTTGGATTTGAACACGGATCTTCGTGGTGGCATGCGAACGCGTTACCGCTACGCCACGATACACTTGCTACGGCTCTATGCTATATACATTATACATGTAGTATATAGTATACAGTATAGAAATGCGTTAATTAGTATATTTAATTTCCTTTGAGAATTTCCTTTAGGTTTTCCTGTGAACTATGTGTGAGGCTCTGAATTTCCCATTTTTTTCAAAATTTTAGGCTCAGTAGTTTCGGTGATAAGGGGGGAGGGAGATTAAACATACAGACAGACAGGCAGACAGACAGAAGAGCGATCCTATAAGGGTTCCGTTTTCTCATTCTGAGGTACGGAACCCTAAAAAGGGACAAACAAGGGTTGACATCGAAAATAATAACAAAGCGATTTTATTGTTTGCTTCTGTTTATTGTACGGCATCATCACACCCTTGTCCCCTTTTTTAATTATGTGAAATAGTGTCAAATGTACCCAATTTAAAATTGCAAATGATTGGCTTCCAATCACGTCGCAATATCGCCCATGAAAACAGCCGTAACTAGAAATTTCAATCGATTATGACACAGTGTTTTCAATCGGTGAGGTAATTCTCGTTTTACAGAACAAAATCATTGTAAACTCTTTAAGTGCGGGGAATAATGGAAGCTACTGAACAATATGGAAAATGTTTCGAGAAATTACAAATTCATGATTTAAAATTTTCCAAGAAAGGTAAGTGCTATTTTCCACGTCATTTGCTAATTTGTTTTGTACCTATTCATATTAAGATTTCTTGTAACATGAGCTGTGGTTTAGGTACACAGATCAACCGATTAACAGAAAGTATTTCCAGATAACGCCCGAATAACCGTTTCAGTTTTTCCATTTATTGATAAAAGCATAATATTTGATAATCGGATATAAAATTTTATTAAAATGCAAATTAATTTTTAGAATAGATAATATTAGAGTAGCAATTTATTCTTTTATAAAAAAAATTGTAAAACCTTTAATATGATTTAGATTTTGCGTAAATTACAAATTTAGCCTACTATTTTGTATAACTACAATCCAATGTAAATCAAAGGGAGATATTTAAAGTAAAGTCGATATACCGGCCAAAATCAAATGCACTGTATGTATGCTCATTGCTCAGTATAATATGGGAAAGTAAAAAGATCATCGCTATGAAAAAGAACCATACATGACTTCCATGTTCCAAAATATTTTTTATATGAAAAATTTCAGTTGGATTTGCCAGAAATAAATAATAATACTATAGTTCAAGCAACGAAGACCAAAAAAGGCCAAATAGTGGAAATAATAATTCATATAGAAATCAATTTTGACAGAGTTGTAGGGGAAGATGTCCTTAACAATAAACTAAAAGTACTGATGGGTGGGAGTAGAGCTAAGGTGGAGGGGGGTCTCTAAAGGTCCCCTTTATTACTTTTTTCGAAATATCTCAGAAACGGTCGACTTCAGCAATTCTTCCACTATGTAATGTTTTAAAGAGGATTACATTTTCTACAATTTTCATTCTTACAACTTTTCTATGGAAGTAATGGTAAGCGCGCTACAGCTTCTTGAAAATCACGCGCTTTTTGTAACCTTGGTAACCAATGGTTAAAATGTAATGTCCTTTTTAATAGCTTTATTTATTGTGTTCTTCATTGAACTTTAAATTGAACATACATACACATGTTCATAAAGCAAGAAACGCCTTAAATCGTTCTTTTTGTCCCATATTGATATCTTTTAAAATTGAGAAGTTAAAGGCAGTCAAAGTTGAAATCATCACAGAGTTTTACGTGTTTTTTTAACACGCGTTTCGAGTAAATGTTACGTTGTTCCAAATAATGCAAACGCTCGACATTTAAAGATTCCAATCATCCGTTAACGTCAAAAATGTATCTGCTCACATTGTCACTGTATAATTTTGTAATGCACATAATGTATTTTTGTTTGGTATATTTGCATGAACTTACAAATATACAACATTTACATATTACCAAAAAGTATGTTATTAATACATCGGTGCATGCAAATTCCATGTTAATTTCCTTAGTTTTCAGGTAGCGAATTTTAAAGAGGAAACGTGTTCAACAGTCGCAATTACGATAGTGTATGATTTTCAGTATGAAGTTTCTTCCTGCAATATTCTCCGTTCAGGAAGCAATTTGCATGACGTGCATTACGAAATCGTCGGTGTATTTAATTATGCTGGTTGATTTTCTTTTAATAAATTATCCACAAAACTACAACACAGTAAGTTAATTTAAAAATTCAATGCGCATTCCACAAAGAAATTACAAGAAAAAAAATGGTAACAGTTAAAACGCACATGTCACAAATAAGTGGAAAATGAATACTTCTGAAAAAAAATTTTTACTTGAACAATAAAAATGTTTGCCTTATACATTACTTTACATTGAAGAAGTATTAAAATCACCTTACAACACCAATTTTCAACAAAACTCGTTTTATATGGGGCTATTTCAGTAAAACACTTTTAAATTTACTGTGTTAATATTTCAAAGACAAATTATGATTTGCCTTCGTATCGATCTCAATATTTTCTATTAGCAATCTTATTGACACATTTATATCAAAGTTGTCACGAGAACTAAATAAAACTGTTATTATGCTGTTGCCAAATCGCGCGATGGAATGAGAAATTTCGAGTAGTTGAGTAATCTGCAGGAAATCACGATGGAGTCGCAATGCAATTGCTAAATTTGCCGTTTTCGATACAACAAGTAGCATTTGTGCGTTGGCCCTTAGTTCGCGTCCTGCATTATAATCATTTTTTAGTGTTCCGTCAAAAACACAGGTGATTTTCTCTGAAACTATTTAAGGCAAAAATTTGAAATTTGGTACAGAGATAGAGTGTGGTAGCCCAATCACAGACACGAAGTATGAAAAGTTGAATTGTGATTCTGGAGATTCATTTCAGGGGGTGAATTGGGAAATGAAAAAAAAACTTTTTTCAATGGCATCGTGTAGGGTGTCAAATGAAAGCTTATTAAATCACGAATTCAACAATAATATATAATGTAGGAAATCGATTCTCGGGAACAATAGACTTTGTAATGCAGTGTATTTGTTTAATATATTTTATTTGCCAACGTTTCGACTTTCGGCAAATAAAATGTATTAAACAAATACACTGCATTACAAAGTCTATTGTTCCCGAGAATCGATTTCCTACATTTGAAATTTATAGATAGATCACTAAAGAATAATATATAATGTATTTTTATGTTTTCATTTTTTAAACATTTTTGGAGAAAAACGCCTAAAAATTGCTGTCCTCTACCCATATCTCCAAAAGGGTCGCTCAAAAAATCTGAAAAAAATCAGGTACATTAAGAATTACGTGCACATTGAACGAAAATTATCAGGATCGAAAAATTGATGAAAGAACGTCAAACTGGTATATAGTATATTGAGCACAATAAACAAGTTAAGCTGTAGCTCGACGGTAGAACACGAATCTCGTTACCGCATACTCAAGGGTTCGGGCCCCACGTTGATCGGGAATGTTTTTTTTCATTTTTTTAATTTATTCATGAAAGCTTATTGAAGCACGAATTCAACAATATAGGTACCGATTAATACAGGCGCCAGGACGAGAATAAGGGGTTTTGATCCGAATAAGTCAGGAAGTTTTAAAAACTTGCTGAATTTGTAGATTTTTATGTTCTGAATATTGGTAAAATGGCGTCAAAAATGGGTTATTTCCGTTTTTTTTAGAATATCTCAGAAACGGTCGACTTAAGCGATTCTTCTAAGTTCTATTATGTAATGTTTTAAAGAGGAATACATCTCCTACAATTTCTATTCCCACAACTTTTCTGTGGTACTAATGGTAAGCGCGCTACAGCTTATTGAAAATCACGCGATTTTTGTAACCTTGGTAACCATTTGTTAAAGCGTAATGTCCTTTTGTATTCTTCATCGATTCTTAAATTGAAAATACTTAAGTTCATAAAGCAAGGACCGCCCTAAATCGTGCTTTTTGTCGCATATCGATATCTTTAAAAATTGAGAAGTTATGGGCAGTCAAAGTTGATATCATCACAAGAGTTTTACGTGTTTTTTAATACGCGTTACGAGTACCTTTCATACGGAATAAAAAAAATCCGTCTAGATATTCATAGGAAATTTAATGCCCTAAAAGATGTTTTTTGTCCTATATCGATAACTGTAGACATTTTTAAATTATAGGCTTGTCCAAGGGAATTGAATGAGAAATTGCCAAAAAAAAAACTGATTTTTAATTGAAATTAAGTGCTTATAGCTTGAACATTTTTTAAGTTATCATTTAGGCAATAAAATAAAGGATAATTACTTCTTACCACAACAGTTTTATTAATGGATGTACATTCCGACATAAGATGGCTGTTCGGCCAAATGAGCTTAATTTATTTTTTAAGTACAAACTTAGATTGAAATTTTTACGTACTGACATCAAATATTTAATTTAATATTATTTTATCCAACCACAGTGCTCATATATTTTAAAATCATTTAGGCCATTAAATTTTATGGCTAGACGGATTTTTTTATTCGGTATGGAAGGTACTCGTAACGCGTGTTAAAAACCACGTAAAACTCTATGATGATTTCAACTTTGACTGTCTATAACGTCTCAATTTTTAAATATATCGATATGGGACAAAAAGCAAGATTTAGGACGCTCCTTGCTTTATCAACATAATATGTATTCTCATTTAAAATTCGATGAAGAACGCAATAAATAAAGCTATTGAAATGGACATTACATTCTAACCATTGGTTACCAAGGTTACAAAAAGCAAGAAGCTGTAGCGGCGTACCATTAGTACCACAGAAAAGTTGTAGGAATGAAAATTTTAGGAAATGTAATCCTCTTTAAAACATTACACAGTAGAAGAATCGCTTAAGTCGGCCGTTTCTGAGATATTCTGAAAAAAAAAAAAGATTTTTGACGCCATTTTACCAATATGGCGGCGTCGGCGGCAGCCATCGGATTTTACAAAATGTAGTATTTTATTCAGGACATAAAAATCTACGAATTCACCAGGTTTTTAAAACTTCCTGACTTATTCGGATCAAAAACTACCTGGTGCCTGGGTTATAATATATGATGTATTTTTTTAAACCTTTTTTTAAATTTATTCTTTATTGTATTAATTAATATCCTTTTAGTAAAAAAAATGAAAGCTTATAAAGAACAAAACAAATTATCAGAATTGAAACATTCTAGCGCGATCAATTGTTATAAACAATTTAATTGTTTATTTCTTTATAACTGCAGTACCAAAATTTGGCTATAGAACACACAAGTGGCGGGCTGATGGTACGGAACACTAATTGTGCAAGTATAGCTTGCACTTGACCGATTTTTCTTTCTAATTGGTTTGCACTGTATAGATTTATTTGAGACTTTATGAACATCTGTGAACAAAGTTATGCTGTTTAAATAAATTCCTTGGTGTATGTGAAGTTTGTTTAAAGTGAACACAGTACTGGATTATATAACGTCATTTCATCTTTGGGGAAGAAGCAGGCCATAAAACAACACTGAAAACGCGACTTCACGTATTATTCTAATTAATTATGTTTTGTTATTCAATATTGAGTTTGATTTAATGCCCGCTTATGTAGCATGTTTGGTTGAATTAAATATTGCCACTTAATATTTCAAAATATGTATCTCTGGCTATAAAACAAAAACGCTATGTGGTAAAATAAGAATAATGGCGATTAAATTGTCTATTTTATGTATTTGTAGTTTTCTGTGCTATTAGCAAATAAACCTAAACTCATTGGTTAAAAAAAATTGATATTTAATTAAGATACTAACTGACGAAAGTATGTCTCAATAACAATTTATTACATCACGTATTATTATTTAAATGAAATAAATTATGTTAAAAACAATGTATATTGACAAATTAATACAAATCAATAATTTACCGTAAATCAATATTTTACTTTCAACGCAGTAAAATATTAGAATTAAAATTACCTTCACTGATGATATTAGCGTTTACCAAGCGATTAGGACTTCAGCCTGAATGTCAGAGTTTCTCTAAATACTGTTTCCAGTTGAACCAGTCAACCGAAAACAACATCTAACATGTTTGCGTATAAACCGATGATTTCAATTAAATTGTTAAATTGGCCTAAATAACGCATTCCACAAAGGTACGACTTTAACACTTTAAACAGTAGCAGTTTCAAAATACATCCAGTCGTTTCTCTCTCTCTCTCTCTCTCTCTATGAAATATATTCGCACAATGTGGCCAAAGCAAAAAACAGGTTGATTTCACTTCGCAATACGCTTGCAGAGTCTGATAAGAAATATAGGCGGGAGATTACTGCACTCATAGAGAGAGTCGACTGCACTGTTATGTTTCTACTGATTTTGTGTATCGTTCGTGTGCAGAAATACTTACTATTTTTGCTTTTGCATGTTAATTACGTATCTCGTTTTGTATCACTGCTTAATACTATCGTCTGTTTATCGTTTTAAGATGATTTTTCAATTTTGGTTCCAAAGGAGTGTTTGTCATTTACAACTTGCTTCAACGTAGTCGGATCGATTCGAAACCCATCTTAAACAAAAGTGGGAATTTTGCATAAACTTCATATAGGTATTGGAAT
Source organism: Mongoloraphidia duomilia (assembly GCA_039654895.1). NCBI lineage: Eukaryota > Metazoa > Arthropoda > Insecta > Raphidioptera > Raphidiidae > Mongoloraphidia > Mongoloraphidia duomilia. The sequence goes on along the minus strand of CM077516.1, from coordinate 45,695,173 downwards.
GTGCCAAAACTCTTTTTCATTTCCCGCTAAGAAAATTGTAAATGTATGCTTAAAACAGTCGTCGTAACAACACATATTAAATTTGAACTTTGAACTAACAATACAATTCGTCGGGTACATGACACGTTTAGGGTGATCTGTCGCCCTTTTAATACCGACCAATCGATCTGCAAATATTATTATGACATTATTGGGTTCACCAACGAGTTATACAAGCAATTTCAGCCGTGAACTAATAATAATAATATGTCCACTCTTTTTACATGTTGGAGGTTCCGTATCCCTCCCATACCTCTATCTAGCAAAATCTCTTACTCAGGGCACTTTAATTTGCCTCCCTCAACATCTTCAGAAAAATAAGGTCTTGCATAAATAATCACTGAAAATTGTCACTAGCTCTTAGTCTATCAGATTTCCTAAAAATTTGAACTTAATCGGATCAAGTAGATTTTGAAAAATCTCAAAAATAAAATTTTTGAAGAAATGTTTTTTTTTTTAATAACTTTTAAAATACTTTACTGATCGATTCCAAAATTTAATCAGCTGTATTCCCCAGAAAACTGCGTCGAATGCCGCAAACCCAATCTCAATCGGTTGATTTGTTTGAGAGATATCGTTGTAAAAATTTTTCAAAAAAGTGCTTATTTTGGAATAACTAACAATTATTGTGAAACATTTCTAAAAGAGAGTATGATGTGCATTTGGTCATTATTTATGGATAATACCAAAACTAGACAGTGGGAAGTTTCAGGGATGGCCTGCAGGGTCAAGCGTTTTTAAAATGTTTTGCCATACCCACTACAAAATAGCTACCTTCGATGTATGTATAGCGCCCTTTAATGAATCATTTTACAGGCAGGTGTGCGGAAAATGTTTTATTTTACGCACTAGCGCAGAAAATAACGGTTGCCATAGCAACTTCTGTTTATTCGCTCTATACGCCTGCGTACGCTTGCGTGCGCCTGTCATTACTTACTTGTACGAACTTCGCGGCACTGCACTGTGGAAGGAAAGATGGCGACGCAAATGAACTGTCAGAATTTTTTGAAAATGACGTGAAAAGTAGGTATTTTGTAGTGGGTATGGCAAAAAATACCATATATGTCTCATACGTATAATGATATTACGGCTCGAGCATCTATAATTCACAATTCATTCATTCATTCATGGTATTACGGCTTGTGCGACTGTAAAAACACGCTATCGCTCGTTTTTACATACTGTCATCACCGGCCGTAATATGCTCCATTACGTATCTAGACATACAATCTACTATTTCAAGCTATTTTTAAGTTACTGAATTGTATAAATTCATTCTGTGGATCAACAAAACACGAACTTGTTTCAGCGTTGCACAATGTCATATGAAAATACAATTGTACTAATTAGTTAACAATTAGATTAACAATCAATATTGTTATTACTTCCTATACTGTACAAATTCACTATTTTAGTGAAATTAACATAAGGACATCAGACGATATTAATCGACATAACATGCCCTTATTAATTATTGTAGAAAGGCTACATAAGAAAAATTTAAATGCACCGCCGGGAATCGAACCCGGAACACCCAATATCGCGTCGGGCAAGTTTTCCAGTTACTCCACGGTGCCCATGGCGTACACTTAATCTTTTCTTATATATAGCACAAATACACCGCAAGTCCACAAACTGCGAGAGCTAATATTATTTTTATTTTTATAACAACACTACAATGAATGTTGCTTTTCTCAAAATAGGCCGGATATGCCTAGTAATAATTTCAATTATTTGCGAGAAAATTACTTACAGTATCTTATTTAGTTAACAATTAGATTAACAATCAATATTGTTATTACTTCCTATACTGTACAAATTCACTATTTTAGTGAAATTAACATAAGGACATCAGACGATATTAATCGACATAACATGCCCTTATTAATTATTGTAGAAAGGCTACATAAGAAAAATTTAAATGCACCGCCGGGAATCGAACCCGGAACACCCAATATCGCGTCGGGCAAGTTTTCCAGTTACTCCACGGTGCCCATGGCGTACACTTAATCTTTTCTTATATATAGCACAAATACACCGCAAGTCCACAAACTGCGAGAGCTAATATTATTTTTATTTTTATAACAACACTACAATGAATGTTGCTTTTCTCAAAATAGGCCGGATATGCCTAGTAATAATTTCAATTATTTGCGAGAAAATTACTTACAGTATCTTATTTAGTTAACAATTAGATTAACAATCAATATTGTTATTACTTCCTATACTGTACAAATTCACTATTTTAGTGAAATTAACATAAGGACATCAGACGATATTAATCGACATAACATGCCCTTATTAATTATTGTAGAAAGGCTACATAAGAAAAATTTAAATGCACCGCCGGGAATCGAACCCGGAACACCCAATATCGCGTCGGGCAAGTTTTCCAGTTACTCCACGGTGCCCATGGCGTACACTTAATCTTTTCTTGCGGTGTATTTGTGCTATATATAAGAAAAGATTAAGTGTACGCCATGGGCACCGTGGAGTAACTGGAAAACTTGCCCGACGCGATATTGGGTGTTCCGGGTTCGATTCCCGGCGGTGCATTTAAATTTTTCTTATGTAGCCTTTCTACAATAATTAATAAGGGCATGTTATGTCGATTAATATCGTCTGATGTCCTTATGTTAATTTCACTAAAATAGTGAATTTGTACAGTATAGGAAGTAATAACAATATTGATTGTTAATCTAATTGTTAACTAAATAAGATACTGTAAGTAATTTTCTCGCAAATAATTGAAATTGTACTAATGTTTAATAATTTCAGTCGCTCTTTTGTTATACTCATGAGTGATGATGTCAGTTTTTTAGTGTACAGTGCGCAGCGACATGGGCTACATGCACCAATTTTTAAATCAAGCTTAGCGGGGTGAGTACCTACTTTTGGCCTTGCAACGATTGCAAGGGGAGATTTTTATAAGAGCGGGTGCTGATGCGATGGCTTTTTTGCGAAGTGAAAAGAGGGTGGATGCAGGAGGAGTTGCTTACCCCCACTGGTTTTGATCTTGAGTTTGTGTAGATTGTGTTAACAAAACGTAAATATCGTAAGTATTGTGCAAACGCGACCACTGCAACGCTCTTGGTGATGCGACTACATTCAATTTTATTTTGTCAATTTTTTTAAATTTTTAAGGATCATTCTGCGTTTCCGTAGTTTTATTTTTCATATTTAAATCAACCTACTGGTATTTCCTTAATTAAAATAGGAATATTCAAACACTGGAAATGGTAACAGCAAACACAATTAGAATGAAGATCATAAATTCAACCCTGATTCGTTTCTATTTGTCGTTCATTTCATTATAATATAATAGCTGCGAACAGTCGGTATAGTCTCTGTGTGAAGTTTGTCTAAAATTTGAAGACAACGGGATCGTTAGCGTCGCTCCGTTGCCTAGGACAAGAACGAAAGCAGGTACTATATTATTATATAGTTCTGGTCGCCGTATACCCGACATTAATACCGACAAAAGCCATAGACTGAGTTTCGTCACTATGTATAAAATTAATTATTTCGGACGCGCATTTCACAGTCCGCTGAAAGCGTCCTAAGTAAATTTCGAACTAAGTTAAGGACAACTCGATACGTTACATATTTTAAACTAACGAATATAAACATTCTAATTAAGATATTTACTATGCAATATGATTTACGTCATGATGCTGGATATATAATATTATAACGGCATATAATGTGAAAATATTAAATGCATATCGCTTACATATACTATGGTCCGAGTGCGACCAAGTTCAATTAGCTTAAATTAAGTATAAACACTAATGAACAATTGGAAATAGAAATTGAACGAAATTTTCTGATAGGTACTTGTTCTGTATTAAAATAAATGGCACGGGCCCACCGCTTTGAATTTCTCGCTGAACTGCATCGACCGCGGATTTTAGTTCATCACTTAAGTAGTCCCCTTTCTGAATTTTTCCAAGACAAATGTTTGGTAGCATATTGCAGGGTCATTACTCACATATCGATTCAAGAAATATGATCAAAATCGGTAATTATTTTCGAGATAAAAATAAAATTATCAATTTAATCGATATAAATTACCCCTTCTCTATTTTTTTTTTTTTGAATCGCATATTGTATAGATCGTTAATGACAAATAGATTTATGAAATATGATCAAAATCGTTAATCATTTTCGCGAAAATCAATTTTCGTTCGTCAAAATACATACATATTCTTTAGACTTTAGAGTATTAAGTACTGAGAAAAAAAAATGTCAAATATATCAAATATTAACTCCAGTATTTGTTCTTTGCTCACCATTCCTGAAAACATATTTACCTTTGTAAATATGTTTAGGCGTGTTACATTTATTTTTAGTGTAGGTATTTGCCATATGGCACATACACTATTGGCGTCGGTCGGATGGCGGGACCTAGGGGTCGGACCAAAATTTCTCGACGTTTCATAGCCTCCTGAACACTTTGGCACCATTTTTGAAAATGTTTATATATACAGGGTGAGTTCGACCACCCGTATCAGTCGTTTTTTTCGAAAACGGTTAGTCGTAGAGAGTTGTGTCAAAAATTTGTATTATAAAAGCCCTAATAAAGAATCGAATGGTGATAATTTTTTTTCCCGGGAAGGTCGGTTTACCTATTAGTTTGCTCCAGAATGTCCAGAACTCCGGAATTATAAATGTAACGATAGGTCGAAAGTGGTATTGTTGAAAAGATCTTTAAAAAATAAGCAAGTTTTGTAGGAACATTTTTTTTATTACTGCCACCCCTGTAAATTTCTATAAGTATAAATATAAATTATTATGTGTTCAAAACTCCGGAATTTTAGAAAGCACGATAGGTTGAAAGTGGTGCTGTTGAAAAGCTCTTTAAAAAATAGGCAAGTTTTGTAGGAAAAATTATTTAATTACTGCCACCCCTGTTAAGTAACAATCGTTTGAAATTATTAAACTAAAATTTCATAATAACGATCGAAGTCGGCATTAAAAATCTAGCAACCTTAGACATTGTCACAAGTGTTCAAACTGTCTTCCATTTACTCTTTAATACATACTACTGAGCTCTTGTGGTTATACTGTGAGTGTACTTCTTCAGTGTTTAAGGATCGATAGATAGGTAACTAGATTTTAAATGCGCACTTTAAAAAAGTTCGTTATTATGACATTTTAATTTAGTAATTTCAAACAAATATTACTTAACAGGGGTGGTAGTAATAAAAAAAATGTTCCTACAAAACTTGCTTATTTTTTAAAGATCTTTTCAACAATACCACTTTCGACCTATCGTTACATTTATAATTCCGGAGTTCTGGACATTCTGGAGCAAACTAATAGGGAAGCCGACCTTCCCGGAAAAAAAATTATCACCATTTGATTCTTTATTAGGGCTTTTATAATACAAATTTTTGACACAACTCTCTACGACTAACCGTTTTCGAAAAAAACGACTGATACGGGTGGTCGAACTCACCCTGTATATGTATGTATATATATATATATATATGTGTGCGGGCAATAACTTTCGAAAGAGTTAATTGATTTTAACGAAAATTGGTAGGCACGTTGGAATCCATCACCGCACGAAGCCTATTTAAAATGGGCCCGATCGGATCAGGGTTGTATTTAGGGGTTCCAAAAAGTTTTTGGGCCCAAAAATACCGAAACATTTGTCAGAATCGTTTCAAAATTGAAATTTAACTCTTTAGTAAAGATTAAAATGTGCTGCTAAAATTTTAATAAAATCGGCCCGACAGGACCGGACTTTCAAATTTTATGAAAACACTAGTTTGTTGATACGGATTTACTTATGGAAGGGTGTATTTAATTGGGTGTACTGATAAAATCCATGTCTAATATTGAAATTTAGAAAAATTTAATTATTTTAAGGGACGTATTAAGGGGTTAAATTTTTTATTTTGTCAAAAAACAAATTTAAGTTCACATAATAATGCCACAATGCCTGTATTAGCAAATACACTATATTGTCGGCAGGGTTTGGCACTGCGACCCGAGTTTTTTATAATAATATTAAAATTTCTAAAATTGATAACGATGCCTTCCTGGTCTCTATATTTGGCCTCTATTACTTCATTCAATGTACGCTTAAAAAGGGACAAATTAAGATAATAAATTATTAGACTGCCCATGAAACCTTTGCTATCGTATAGATTGTAGAGTAATATGTTAGGATGTCGAATGACTAATAATATTATGTAACATTTTTTTTGTTTGAAATGAGGTTTTTTTTGCTGAAAAAATGGCCCGTTTTGAAGGTTTTTTTTTACCCATGTCAACAAAATTTGCCCACCCAATTTTTTGTTCAAAAGGTTTTTTAAGTATTATTTCCATGATTTTTATAAGAAATCAAAGAGTTTTCTCTTTTAGAACATACAAACTTGGGTTTCTTCGTCAAAAATACTGTGGAAAAATTACTCGTCCAACACTGTTATTGCATTGTGAGTGTATCACAAACCATTTTTTTTAATAAATCGATCAAAAAAGTTAGGTGTAATATGGAATCATAATTTATCTAATTTTGTGAAAAAAGAAACGGGCGGTCAAATTTTGCCAGCAAGGGTCGAAAAAAATAACTTAAGAAAAAACCTCATTCCCGAGGGGTAAATATCTGAGGATTTATGGTGTACAGCGTGAAGGAATTACGAGGATTTATGAGGATTTATAAGGATTTATGAGGATTTATGAGGATTTATAGGGATTTATGGGGATTTATGAGGATTTATTGAGGATTTATCGAGGATTTACAGAAGAATTAAATCAGCTGTTTATGTTATGCGCGTGCGCGTAACATTTTTTAATTTGCCTGACCGCATAAACCGGCGGCATTATGAATAAAATTTGTTTTTGGTGGTGTCAGGCAAGTTTGCGTGAGTTCCAAGGTAAGTTTATTATTATATTTATCTCGTGTTGGCATTATTGTACCACATACAATAGGGTATTTGACTAAAATTTTTTTTGTTTTATATTAATAGAGCAGTAAATTCTGTACAAAATAACATCTAAATCACTTAATTATGATTTCAAATTAGCTCAAAAATAATTTTTGAAATATTTATGTGAGCCCCGCTCGCTAAAAACCGTTTTTGCTTCACGAATCTATGACGTCATATTTTTTATGAAAGTACGTTTCTATCTACTAACTCGATGCTAATCGACTCATTCCTAATTAAAAATTTGTTGTATTACCTTAATATCAGTTAGATGATCAATTCTAACAAGTAGTGAAAAGTTTTTGGACGGACCGTTTTTCCAGTAAAAATCATAACTTATCATCACTTTTTGTTAAAAATTTTGTTGGCTTATTAGTAATTTATTATCTCGAAATTACAGTTTATCAGGGTACTAAATTTCAAAGGCGGATGATTTTGCCTCAAATGTTATATTATTTAGTAGACTACCTAAGTTACATGACATTGTAAAGATTTTATATAATAAATAAACCGGTCAAGTGCGAGTCAGGCTCGCGCATCGAGGGTTCCGGACAAAAAATAAGGATTTCAATTATTTGCGAGAAGTAATAACAATATTGATTGTTATTCTAATTGTTAAAAAATAAGGAGTTAGGTAGGTGTAAAAAATTAACAGATTTAATTATTTAAGCTTGTTTTTAAAAAGTTTTTTTTACTTATATTTTATTTTTTCTTTTTAGTGTTTCAAAATATTTCGGTATCAAAAATTAAATTTATTTTTAAAGTGAAATTCCAAAATGTTTATAAAAAAAAAAAACAAAAAAACAATCACGTATCGCCAGTTGGATTTGAACCCGGCTCTTCGTGGTGGCATGCGAACGCCTAGCGCCTTACCGCTATTCCACGTGTACAATGGTATATTTTATACACTTTGTACAGCTCTATGCTTAATTTTCCGTTTCCCGTGGGATTTTAAAGACTTAGGATTTTCGTTTAGGTTTTCCTGTAAACTATGAGTTTCGAATAAATGGAGGGGAATGCTCGATTTTCGTATATTTCCTTTAATATCTTTTAATTACTATGCATTTTAAAATTATAAAAAAATATATTTGTATTTCTCATAATGAGTCCTTTCATTTAATACGTCACATGATGCACTTGAAAATTATTTTTTTAATTTTCTAATTTGCCCTCCAAAACTAACCCCCAAAATTAGAATTAATTTATTTACGCTACACGTCCGTGATTGGGTCACCTAGCTCTATATAGGTACCGAATTTCAACTTTTTACGTTCAGTAGATTCGGAGAAAATAAGCTGTGACAGACAAACAGACAGACAGACAGACAGACAAGACAGGCAGAGACAGACAGGCAGAGACAGACAGACAGAGACAGACAGGCAGACAGACAGACAGACAGAGACAGACAGACAGAGACAGACAGACAGAGACAGACAGACAGAGACAGACAGACAGAGACAGACAGACAGAGACAGACAGACAGAGACAGACAGACAGACAGAGACAGACAGACAGAGACAGACAGACAGAGACAGACAGACAGAGACAGACAGACAGAGACAGACAGACAGAGACAGACAGACAGAGACAGACAGACAGAGACAGACAGACAGAGACAGACAGACAGAGACAGACAGACAGAGACAGACAGACAGAGACAGACAGACAGAGACAGACAGACAGAGACAGACAGACAGAGACAGACAGACAGAGACAGACAGACAGAGACAGACAGACAGAGACAGACAGACAGAGACAGACAGACAGAGACAGACAGACAGAGACAGACAGACAGAGACAGACAGACAGAGACAGACAGACAGAGACAGACAGACAGAGACAGACAGACAGAGACAGACAGACAGAGACAGACAGACAGAGACAGACAGACAGAGACAGACAGACAGACAGAGACAGACAGACAGAGACAGACAGACAGAGACAGACAGACAGAGACAGACAGACAGAGACAGACAGACAGAGACAGACAGACAGACAGAGACAGACAGACAGAGACAGACAGACAGACAGACAGAGACAGACAGACAGAGACAGACAGACAGACAGAGACAGACAGACAGAGACAGACAGACAGAGACAGACAGACAGACAGACAGAGACAGACAGACAGAGACAGACAGACAGACAGAGACAGACAGACAGAGACGACAGACAGACAGAGACGACAGACAGACAGAGACGACAGACAGACAGAGACGACAGACAGACAGAGACGACAGACAGACAGAGACGACAGACAGACAGAGACGACAGACAGACAGAGACGACAGACAGACAGAGACGACAGACAGACAGAGACGACAGACAGACAGAGACGACAGACAGACAGAGACGACAGACAGACAGAGACAGACAGACAGAGACAGACAGACAGACAGAGACAGACAGACAGACAGAGACAGACAGACAGACAGAGACAGACAGACAGAGACAGACAGACAGAGACAAACATACAGAGACAGACAGACAGACAGACACGAGAGTGATCCTATAAGAGTTCCGTTTTTTCATTGGGTGTACGGAACCATAAAAAGTGTTGTTTTAACAGCGATCTCCACTTCTGACAAGTGACAGTGTAAGCGACGTTTTGGTCTCAAGATAATTTACTGTCTATTTTGCATCTGCTTATATATGTGGATGTGATACAAATCTAAAGAATAAATCCAAACATTTTCACAAAGCGCTGTCAGAAAATCTGAGTTATGGAATAAAGAAAACTTCCCATTTGGAAAATGATAAATAACAAATTATTAAGAATATCCTTAAAGAGCTGCTATTTTTTATAATAACTTTGGTACTTATATTCAAATTTCAAATGACTTTTCCACGCAGAACGCTTTGAGATTAATTTCAGAGATAGATATAGCAAGGCATTTTTTAACGTAAATTGCTGTACTACGTGTATTTATATAATTAAAGTGACAAAAATTCGCCACAAGTTTATAGCCAAATAATATAATGGTATCGATGGACGCTTCGTTTTGTCAATATTCAGTAAGGCACACATATCTGTTTTCTGTCTCAGTACTTTCAGCATGTTCACTTTATTTCTGACATATTGAATATTTTGATGTATTACTCTAAATTTCTTAGTGTTTTTTTTTTTGCTAATGGGACATTGAATTTTATTCTGAGTCACATTGCCACCTGTTTCTGTCAGCGGGTTTCCAAACCGAACCGTTTTATTATGATATACCTTTCGGTCAAAAATTAGGATTATATAGCGTTTTACGCAGCGAAAAATCAGCGCCTATTTTAAAGCAGTTAGTCCCGCTTCTAGTTTGTAGTTTTTCTATGATAAAATCACCATTGGGAGACTTATCTTCTAAATACTTGCTAACAATTTTGGATTAACATCTGATTTCATTCGTCCTATGAAAAGCCAAGTTTTTAGTGGTAGAGCTACAAAATCCGAAATATATTCTGTAGATTCATTAACCATTCCTCGTTTTTTACGTATTCTTCGCTTTTTAACTCGTACTTACAAAATCATTATATTCTTCTTAATCTGAGTTACTTTCCTCAGCCTATTCACTCTTTTGTATTTTTTCTTCATTATCCTTTTCATCTCTCACTTCGATATCTTTTTTCTCTGCTTGCTTTTTTTCCATTTTCCATTTTCCAGTCTCTTGTTTTTGTTTGTTTTCACCGCATTTGCATACGATTTATTTTGATTTGATTGTGCCGCTACTTAATCTATTTGACGCACGTCTTTTAATATAATTACCTCATTCGATAATTTCGTATTAATCTCTTTTAATTCACTAATTTCCATTATTAAGGTTTTTTTGCTTCATTTACTGAGCTTTTTATCACTGTATGAATGAGATCGATATATTCTGGATTTATCACTACACTTTTGATAATTTTGGACAAATCCAGACCTTCTAGATCTATTTTTCCACTATCACTTCTTAAACGTCTTCTTTCTTTTTCCGCCATCTTGATAAAGTATTATTTCTACCTTAAATAATTTATTGACTATTGTTATCAGCTATTGTTAACTATTCCCATCGGAGTTTAGTATGTTTAAATTGATCTAAATTTGTTAACGTATTGGGATTGCCGTTTCGCAATATTTTAAAGTAAATTATTTTCAGAATGTGTCCGATCTGATGTCAGGTTCATTTACGGTTTTCGTTTTCTGACCACGTCAATACTTTTACAAACTTTTAAATGGCATTAGGATAATTGGTTCCTATTGACGTTTTATTCACATTTATATTGTACATTCATTAACAAGTTTGTTGTTCTTCAAAGTTGCCCATTTCTTTATGAGTTGACGTTATTTCGGTTAGGTTAAACAATTAATCTTTGATTGTGTTGTTATATTATAGATAAGTTTTTGTTACTCCTATACGCTGGCGCGACTGACCTCAGGTCGGATTTGTGTTATTATTATTGTTGTTCTATTTGTTGTGATACGGTGCACCGTTTCAAGTTTTCATAAAAGCGTTGAATTTTTTATCTTTAATGCACATGGTTATTTATTATCTCAACGTTCATTATATTTTATTTACATTTTGATTGATATACTATTTTGGTAAAATATTGATACTAATTCTAGGCTACTTTGGTAATATCTGAACGGCATCCGTATTTTATATTTTGCGCTGGACATTCTAGTGTCAGTGGCCTATAGGGATTGTGCAAGTAGCGTTTAAGATGACTATGACGCCATCTGCTGAAACAAATTTCAAGCGTTATGACATTGCTTTAATTATTTTTTTTTTTGTTAATAAATAAAATTATTTGTCTTCATCAAAAGTGTCTTGTTGTATTCGTGGCTGTTCAAATATCAAAAAAAAAAAAAAAATAATAATAATAGATTGATTACATACGTGAAATTTTATCGTTTTTTAGAAAGCTCGTTAAACACTGTAGGGATAACCTATAAACGTAAACAGTGGAGAAATGCAGTGAAAAATTACGTGTAAATGAAATGTTTAAATTAAAAATTAAATAAATTGCCATTTTATTGTTATTCTTTTGAAAACAGACACAGCATCATGCAGAAACTACAGCGAGACGCAATATAACCTGTCAAACTGATTAAATAATTAGTGGAAATGAGCATTTAATGTAACTTGTAAACAATGAAAAAATTACCAGATTTTTACTATTTTCAGTATCATATAATTTAATTTTAAGGATAACTTTTAATACTTACAACAATTTCAACACTATAAACATTATAAACACTCGTTTGGGTGACAACTGTCAACTGTACAGGTTATGACAACTGATTAATTTGAGTCTTCTGTTTCAACTACGTTTAAAACGTGGCCTGATTTGAACAATTTTTGACCTTTAATGTCATTTTGACCACGAATCCGATCATTTTTTATCGGTAATAATCCAAATTTTATTATTTTTTTCATTTTTTTTAAATGTTCATATTATTTATTACACTGTTTACATTACTAAGTTTTGCTAATTCAACGCTAGAGAGCTCGACTTTCGGCAGTAGTGCTGCCTCTACAGTTCTTGCGCGATCCCTATTTATTATTTGCATCGGGTATTGTTATAAAATTAACACTTTTAAGCGAGTTTTTTTGTTAACAGCGTATTTTTGTAAGTGCGTCGACTGACGATTTTCGTTCATCAGTAAACTACCTTTTATAATTTAGGAGTCCATAGCTATAAACCCTTCGTCATTAAGAAATAGAATGAGTCATATTTTAAAAGAAAGGTTATCTCGAGGTCAACACGAAACGCCAAATGTGGCTGGTTTTTTTTTGGGAGACATTGAGAAAAATTTCATTTTCGGTGTTTTTTTGACATTTTCACGTAATAAAAACGGTCAGCAGAACGAGTTTTTTGACTGTTAATATCCAACACAACAATATTTTCTTAAAAGGGATGCTTTAAGCTTTTATTTGGTACCTTTTTCAATTAACTTCTCTCATGACGGACACGATTCTCAACGAATTTTTAAAACAAAGATTTTAAAAATAAAATTAAAAATTATAAAAAAAAAACTGCCGTCATATCACATAACCGACGTTATCTAAGATATATCAATATTTTATCACTTTATATTGAAAATCTTATTTGTGTTTCATAAATTTTTTATTTATTGAAAATAATGATGATAATATTGAGTCTGTTGTGTCTCCAATAATTCGCCTATTGGCGGCCGGCACAATAACCTTAGAGGATTCATAAATGTAGTCCTCATTCCCCTTACTTCACATTAACTGATAGCTCTGCTCGGTTTCCCAATGTCCCCGGCTACAGCTGCATGGGCGCTGTGATGGCGGTGATATAATAGACTTGTGGCAGCATAACTGTGGCTACGAATAAAAATAAAAATGAACAGAGTTTAATTAACTTTCTAAAATGTAGATTGATTAAAAAATGTAAAACATAAAAATCAATAAATAAAAACAAGAAATAATTTTGTATAAGGTCTGTTTTAAAAAGTAGTTCTTTTCTTTTTCATACCAGTGGGTCTTCGGTGTAAAGTATGCAACAGTAGAAGTGGCGATAACGCCATTTAGGTATAAGTAGAAATAATTAAAAATGCTGTTGTATTAACTTGAGATTATTGTTTTTCAAAAGTATCTACAATTTTTATACTAATTTCCAAAAACTAATAATTAAATTAAATGTCATTATAAAGTGCTTTCTGATATTTTTTCATTTTACTTTGTAGCCTGTCAAAACTCAAAATTGGCTGGATACTTTTAAAAAACATTAATAGGTACCTTACCTAGGTGATACAATCGTTTAAAGATTGCAACTTTAACTCAATATAATTCAGAAACGGCTGAACCGATTTCAATCAAACATAGCTAAGAACCATCTCGCAAATACCATCTTTCAAACAAACAAAATCGCTTTTAAATCGGTGGATCCGTTTGGAAGCTACGATGCCACAGTCAAGCACACATATACACACAGAGCTACACACGTTAAACTTATAACAACCCTTTTTTTGTCGGGGGTTAAAAATACGCTCGCAGCCTTGGAGTGATAATAATAATTTTTCGACCGAGGGTGTTAGGAAACCGAGCAGCGCTAACTATGCAATAAATGAACTACAATAGAAAAGGGATAGGAATGAGCAGTCCATGTATAATATAAGATCTATGACAATGTTTATCAATCGTCTTCTATCCAACGATCGCCCTTGTGATAAGAAGGAATTAGTATTCCTTATTACGCGAAACTGTAAAAAAAACCACCACAAAGGTGCTTTTCCTAAATTTCTCAAAAAAAAAAAAAAAAATCCAGCAAATTTGGTGTTTCGTGTGCACCTCGAAACAACCTTTCGTTTAAAGTATGACGGCCTGCTGACTGAAGATTTTAATCAAGCAACCGAAATCATCCGTCGACTTACTTAGATTGACCCAGATAACGTAATTAAGTTTTGGTTGCGCTTCGTGTTTATATTATACCTACGCGATTATGGGTTTGTTCGAACCGACCGCTTTGTTATTACAATTTAATAGTGCTCAAACATTATTAAATCCCGACTTATAACTAATTTTTTTACAATAAAAACAATTCATAATGAGCCACAAGAACTAACTGTAGGTGGTAAAGTTGTTTAACTAATGCAATTAAATTTTTGAAAGCAGTTGTTAAATTATTTTTATTATTTTAACTTTTTCTCGCTCCGTTTGAGTTTCTGCAAAAATTGAAAAAAAAAACAACTGTTTTGATGATGGATACTGTTTTACTTTGTTTGAGTTTCATTTCTAAAAAAAATAAAATTAAAAAAAATTTAAAAAAATTAATTCCGATATACTGTACAAAAATCTGAAGAAATATTTACGTTTGTTTCAGTAAATCGAAATTATAAATTTAATTAAATAATATACAGGGTGAGTTCGACCACCCGTATCAGTCGTTTTTTGCGAAAACGGTTAGTCGTAGAGAGTTGTGTCAAAAATTTGTATTATAAAAGCCCTAATAAAGAATCGAATGGTGATAATTTTTTTTTCCGGGAAGGTCGGCTTCCCTATTAGTTTGCTCCAGAATGTCCAGAACTCCGGAATTATAAATGTAACGATAGGTCGAAAGTGGTATTGTTGAAAAGATCTTTAAAAAATTAGCAAGTTTTGTACGGATTTTTTTTTTATTACTGCCACCCCTGTTAAGTAATATTTGTTTGAAATTACTAAATTAAAATGTCATAATAACGATCTTTTTAAAAGTGCGAATTTAAAATCTAGTTACCTATCTATCGATCATTAAACAGTGAAGAAGTACATTCACAGTATAACCAGAAGAGCTCAGTAGTATGTATTAAAGAGTACATGGAAGACAGTTTGAACACTTGTCACAATGTCAGAGGTTGCTAGATTTTTAATGCCGACTTCGATCGTTATTATGAAATTTAGATTTAATAATTTCAAACGATTGTTACTTAACAGGGGTGGCAGTAATTAAATAATTTTTCCTACAAAACTTGCCTATTTTTTAAAGAGCTTTTCAACAGCACCACTTTCAACCTATCGTGCTTTCTAAAATTCCGGAGTTTTGAACATATAATAATTTATATTTATACTTATAGAAATTTACAGGGGTGGCATTAATAAAAAAAAATTTCCTACAAAACTTGCTTATTTTTTAAAGACCTTTTCAACAATACCAATTTCGACCTATCGTTACATTTATAATTCCGGAGTTCTGGACATTCTGGAGCAAACTAATAGGGAAGCCGGCCTTCCCGGAAAAAAAATTATCACCATTCGATTCTTTATTAGGGCTTTTATAATACAAATTTTCGACACAACTCTGTACGACTAACCGTTTTCAAAAAAAACGACTGATACGGGTGGTCGAACTCACCCTGTATATTAGAAATCGTGTCCATCGTGATTATAATAAAATTAAGAAAAATCGCAGGATAGTGGACAAAATATTTGATTTATTAAATTAAATGTACGACGTTTCGTTTATATATTTAAACTTTTTCAAGTACACAAAAATAACAATATTGTTATTTTTGTGTACTTGAAAAAGTTTAAATATATAAACGAAACGTCGTACATTTAATTTAATAAATCAAATATTTTGTCCACTATCCTGCGATTTTTCTTAATTTTATTAATAAAATAATAATGAAATAACAGTTTTTAACATTGTTGTGTTTTTTATAATCTGTAAGAATTACTTGCAAATAAAATTGACGCGATCGTTTTCTATATAATATTATGATATACCGGGTGCTGATTTGATTTGCGGGTAATAGGGATTTTACATGTAAAATTATGTTTATGAATTTTCCTGCTTCCCTATATATTTTGGTGAAAAAAAAAACAAATACAAAATTTGTTCATAATTAAAAACTCTACCTGACATGTATGTTTGCAAATTATCAATATGCAGCTTTTAATTACAAAATAATTAAAAGGGCACTGCACAAAAAGTTGCCGATAATAAACCGTTAGAGGCGCTGTCGTCGCTGTAATTGTAATATTTTTCAAAATATTGTGAGTATTTCGTCTACTAGCGTATAGAGGACACTAATATAACAATAATTTTTATAATTGATCTATGATGACAGCAAAGTTAGTAATGATATAATATTTCTGAAATTGCCATGGAAACAATGTGAATAAAAAATTTAAATATTTGAGAAATGTTGACACAAGTGGACACAAGTCGTGTCATAAATAGTTAATAATGTTGAGTTGAAAGTTGAAAAATTATAATTTCAGAGCAGAAAATTAATAAATAAGGACATTTATGAAATCTTATAGAACATGTGCGAAAAAATGTATAAATAAAATCTATTAAAACGCTTGAATCAATCAAAAAGAAATAAAATCTGAGTCAAGAAGAAAGCATTTATGAAATTTCTCCTATTAGAAAAAAATAACTCTATGACAGATCTTGGAATTAGGCAATACGTCTGAAAAGCCCAAAAGAAGAATAATTGAAGTGTAATAAAGATTTAAAAGTGCCAAGTGAATTTATAATTTTTTATAATAATGTGAATGTAATGTCACTTTTTATTACCTATATAAATTTACTTTGTGCTTTTTTATTTTACATAAAATTTCTGTGGTGTCATTTTTGTAATAAGCGATATGAAAAGTTTCATTAGTTAATTAGTTCATTTCACTATTCTTACTTGTAAAATGAATAAAATAAATAACAAATCGAAGAAAATTCATGCATAACAGTCTATAAAATGATACTAATATTTTTAAAAATTTACGTCGTTTTGGATTTCGATTATTTCTTCCCATTTCCCTGGTTACTGAACTATTTTTTTTCAGAAAAACCTGGAAAATATAAAAAATCTAATCTCAATTTGAAAATTGTGTACGTGGTACCAACTTTACACAATCAAATAAATTTCTCAAGAGGAAAATTTGATAATTTAAGTTGTCATATTTAGAACATCTTTGAATTCGATACTTTTTATGTTTTCATGTTAATTGAAAATTGATTATTCATATTCATAGCAACCCGTTGCCTTGAAGAAAAAATCTATTTAGAAAACAAAATCAATCTCAAAATCTTTGAAAAACACGAACTGAACAAGAAATCGAAAACTGACATTTATACCATAAATCAAGATGTAAACAAAACGTACGTAGCGTCATTTCTTAGACAATAGCTACACTTTTTTAGTTATTGATAACACCGCGGTTGCATTATCTGTCATTAGTGACTTTTTACTAAACGATTTGCTGTTATTATTAACAGTTTCGTATTGAAATTTAGCATATCCATTTTTTGTCCTTCAAAGTATGTTTTAAATGTCTAAAAATCCTTTTTCATTGAAAAAAATATTTCAAGTTCAATCTGAATTCCTACTTTTATTAATTTCAATACATGACCCCAAATATGTTTAATACAAAGAATATCATCTATAGAATCTTACAGATCTCACAAATTGACTGTATTGTTTATATAAAAGCTGATTCTTTGAGTAAAAAATTGGGAAAAATGACATATGGTAGCGCTATCTTTTGAAATTGGTGCCAGGCAGATTCCTATTAATAAGGAACTGTAATTAAATTAAAATTAAAAATATCTTATCCGAATAGCCATGATTTTGTTTAAGTCATGGCTATTTGGATAAAATATTTATAATTTAAACTTAACCACAGCTCCTTAATAATTATTTTGTAATTAAAAGCTGCATATTGGTAATTTGCAAACATACGTGTCAGATAGAGTTTTTAATTATGAACAAATTTTGTATATGTTTTTTTTTACCAAAATATAATATAGGGAAGCAGGAAAATTCATAAACATGATTTTACATGTAAAATCCCTATTACCCGCAAAGCAAACCAGCACTCGGTATATTAGCGAAAACAAACTATGTTGCGATACGCTCAACTTCTAGTCTGTGAAGCTTATATTTTTATATTGGTGGATATGTGATTGTCAAAGCTCGAAGTATGGGCGCTCGTGGGATTCACTAGGTTGTCAGTATGCGGAACTACAAACGTGTTTTTGGTCAAAGCCCGAAATAGTTTTATGTTTCAGGCTTTGACCGGGGTGTGTATAGGCAATCCTAGAAGCGACAGATTAAAACTAGAAACTAGGAAATAAAGATAAATACTCGATTTTTGTTATAAACTCGAGTCGGACTATTAGTGCAGGAAGTAAAAAACCTTAAATTTTGAAAAATATTCAAATCTTTTTAAATTTTTTATTTTCGTACTACTCTACTCGGCCCGACTCTTAATAGTCCAGTCACGAGAGATTAAAACTGGGGGTCCACCTTGCGTTTTGTGCAGCAAATGATTTTATTTTTTTGTGTCCTCAAGCATATTTAGGAGATGTCAAATCCAAGTTTGCGACCTCTAAAACAGGGCGGGGGAGTTTTGGTGGGCTCAAAACCACGATTTTTTTGCACTTTTTTTGGTTTTTTGCTTATAACATAAAAACGGCTGGTCCTATCGAAAAAATGGTCCAATCCGAAATTAAAGGGCATAAAATTTACTTCAAAACGCACTAGTCAAATATGTTTTTATTCCGATTTTTACTGACTACAGAACTTAGAAAAACAAAATAAAAAATAAACTCTTTTTTTGTTTGAAGGCGCTAATCTCAGAAACTACCAGTCTGTAAAAGAAGCAAAGTAGTAATCAATGAGACCCTATACGAGTTTTTTAAAAATTCAATCCCAAAGGGTGAAAACGGGAGTGTAGGATTTATTGTAATGACAAAAAATCGTACATCCACGTTTTACCCCCTTTGGGATTAAATTTAAAAAAAAATCGAATAGCCTATAACCTTCCTTAATAAACGGGCTATCTAACAAAAAATTTTTTTTTCAAATCGGACTGGTAGTTCCTAAGATTAGCGCGTTCAAACAAAAAAAAAATAAACTCTTTTTTTGTTTGAACGCGCTAATCTTAGGAACTACCAGTCCGATTAAAAAAAAAAATGTTTTGTTAGATAGCCCGTTTATTAAGGAAGGTTATAGGATATTCGAGTTTTTCAATAGTTAAAAGCTTGAAAAAATGCTTTTTTTTCATTTTGGAAAATTTTGGCGATTTTCTAAGTTCTGCAGAGCCGGTAAAAATGGTAACAGAAACATATTTGACTAGTGCATTTTGAAGTACATTTCGTGCCCTTTAATTTTAAAAAGGATCATTTTTTCGATAGGACCGGCCGTTTCCATGTTATAACCAAAAAACCGAAAAAAAGTGCAAAAAAATCGTGGTTTTTAGCCCACCAAAATTCCCCCGCCCTGTTTTAGAGGTCGGAAATTTGGATTTGACATCTCCTAAACATGCTTGAGGACACAAAAAAATAAAATCAATTGCTGCACAAAACGCAAGGTGGACTTCCTCTCGTGACTGGGCTATAAGGGAAAATCCACTCTCCGTACACCCTCTGTTAATAATTCTGGGAATGTATGTAAACTTGTCAGGATCGAATCCAGTTTATAAAATTCATTTTTTTTTTTGAGCACATAAGTGAATTTTAAAAGTTTTGAAAACTACGTGCCCTACTCCCACTCAACTATGCCTTCTCTAAATCACTAGAAAGAGAGCACTGATAATCCTTGATATGTTCTAAAAAGAAAGTCGTCATCTTAATAGCATTCACTCCCATTTTTTTCCTGCCCGAGTCACAGACGTTTTTAGAGGACGATTTAAAATAATATGTGGCAATAAAACGTACACGTGTAAACGCCGACTATTAAAATGTTCTTTAGCATCAATGTTTTATATGTCCAGGAAATGGTTTTAACGTAAACGACCGTTAAGTGGCAGAAATTTGGCAACGTTTCAACTTGGCCATCCTGTTGCGCTGCGTCGTCGCTTCTTTAATTTATAAGCAGAACGACCACAGTTTACAACGTATTGTTATTCGGTAAAATATGTGTCTTCATCCAGTTGAACTGACACACTTATTTTGTTACTCGAAGACACGCAATGTCGTTCTTTTCGCCAAACAAATGTCCAAGTTTATTTTATATTAAATTCACTAGCCCGTGTTTTATTTGATGTTCCTTAGAAGTGATAGTTTTTTCCTAAATTACTACGATACCCATAATATAACCATATGTGTCTATTGTTTCTAAATTTTTTGTTATAGTAAATTTAAGTATACAATTTATAAATATTCTAATTGTTTAGACCTACTCCATAAGTCAACATGAAATGTATTAAGAAGTGATATAAAAGTACCTACCTTTGTGTTAAATTATCGTAAGAAAATATTCAACAGTTTTACAGATAATTCGAAACGTTACAAAACTTTTATAAACAAAGATGTAAAAACTTTTATGTTCCTTATGTATTCTGACTGTTTATCGACATACAAACATCTTGGCAATTAATTTTAGGAATGTATTCTGTCAGCATGACGGAAGGCGGTGAAAAGATTGCATTGAAGTTTGTATTCAAGGTATATGACGAAGTTTTATAACTAGAATTAGGTACTTATTATTTATGTTAACGTTATATATTTTCAATTTTGGAGCTTATTTTTTGAATTGAGACGCCCAATGTACATGTGCCTTAACTTCTATTGAAATCGGATTAGCGGTTTGTGTTATAACGGAACAAACCGACAAACACAACCTCCTTTTACAGTTTATTATTAGTAATGATAGACTTGTAGAGCTTATTTGAGTATCAAAAATTGATATATAATCACATTATTATTAGTCGCATGAAACTGACAACTATTTTCAATTTTTCTATTATTCAAACATAATATTTTGATCTTTATTTTCAAAATTTAGATAAAAGAAAAACAAACAAGTAGATGTTAAGTTTTCAAAAACAAATATTTTAGATATTTGTTTTTCATATTTTGTTAGTGTAACATGTTTTTGCTATTTTGTTATCGGATTTTATCGGGATTTTATGTTTATAAAAATAAACGGGACACATTCAATATTGTAATAGCCATAATTTATTGTATCTGTTGTCATTCTACTGGATGTGTTTTAAAGAACTGTACACTATAATTTAGATACGCATAGTATATAGAGTTCCTCTTACAAAAATTTTGTTATAATTTTGACAGAATGGCAGAATTAAGTAAACGCAAAAAAATTGGAACTTTTTTAATTATTTTTACATATCTTCGTAACAGAGTATTTTTTAACATATAATTTAGGCGACGCAGTCAAGATTTCTTGTCACCCAAATCTAAAAACTTCAGTGGATTTAACAGAGCGTGAATTATAATATTATGGAAATTAATTAAGGAAATATGCTGTTTCCTAAGATAATTATGATTCACACACGTTAATGAAAAAAGACCATTTTAGATTTTTGTTTTGTTTAGAAAAAAATATATAGGTACTATAATCATAAAAAAAATACTAAAATATTTATATTAAATAATATCTTGGGTTTTACGCTACAGGGTTAACACGAAAAAATAAGCACACATACTTTCATTAAAACTGTATAGTATACAAAAATATTCTGTTGTTAAATTTGTGAATCATACATTACTGATGACTAAACTTATAAAAAATACTTTGTGATCATAGGGCTAAAGACAATTAAAACAAAATATGCTAAATTACATAATACAATTCTCTAGCGTCTAGACTGTTTAAAATTACAATTTTATACCTTTTTTATGAACTGATTTTGCATTCCGTTAGGTATAATAATTGTTCACTGTTAACGATTATTTTCACATTTTTTCATAACAATTTGGGCTTCATATTAAAGATATTTTAACAAGACACTGTAACAATCTGTAACATACAAAAATATTTACATTGTTTACCGAAAAAATAAGACAGAAAAAAGAACGAAAATAAAAAATTGAAACATTTTCCACGAATGCAGACAAAACGTTTCATATTTTTATCTATAAAAATTACGAAAAATTTCAAATAATTCCATACTTAACTAAATGGAGGTCATGATTTTTAACGGATGATTTGATCATATTTTTATTCAAAGTATTTATCCAATTAAAAGGAAGGAATAGGTACATAGAAATAGAAAATGTTATTAAATTTTATTAAAATACTTACGAGGTTTCCCTCAGTTTATAATACATAAATTAATGCGTTATATTTTTCAAATTATAGTACAATAAATAATTTGAAGATTTAAGTATATCAAAAATAAAATAAAAACTAAAGTGTGTTACAACTTGTCACTTTAAATTTTCAGAGCATAGACGATAAACAAAGTTTATGTACTTCACTAAAGATGTCATTCTAAATAACTTGCAGCTTTTACCCCTGTGTACAATATTGCCAGATTTTCGTTCAGTTATTAACGTTACTGAAAAAAAGTAGAATTAAATCATTTTTACATTAATTATTAAAATGTTTTTATTTTTTCTTGTGATATTGCGTTGAGAAATGAAATTCTTTAATTACTTATACAGTGCGTCTCACGGTGAGGTATATATAAAGAATTTTGCATTGGGAAAAAATGAATGGATCAGAATAAGCCATGACTACAATAATTAATGGTTTATTTAGTGTTGTTATGGTAATTTTTAATAGCTTGAAGTTTTTGATGTTCATTTCTCACTCACTCATTAACGAGACGCACTGTATATTATTATACTTAGTTTATTTTAAATCTAATGTAAGTAACACCGCACATCCATTTTTAAATATGACTTGTCATGACCGTAGAAAAAGCAAATTAGTGATAATTAGTTTTATGATCATGTTTTTCATTACACGGTAAACAAAATGTAATTGGGAGCAATTGCTTTCGACCTAAGGTTTTAAATTTTTTGAGAACAATTAATAAAAAAAATGCCTGTGAGTTTTAGATTTAAAAGTTTTAACATTTAAAATGTGATGAATTTATCTTGTAACTATAATAATCATGTGTTACACGTAATTTTTATGGTTACGGGATAAATTCACCACATTTTACAGTACATAACCTAAACCTAAACGTTAGGCATTAGTATCAAGTACTTTGTGTAGAAATGCTTAGCAGGTAACTGGTACTATTTTATCAATGGCTAGTATATTTAAATTTTGGTATTTACTTTATTAAAAAAAAAAAAAAGGAACGACAACAGTTGCTACAGTCAATAGTGTAAATTCCATTTATGAGTAAATTTGTTTACAATTTGATCTTTTCTCGTCGCAACAAGTGTAAGAATTGCTTTTTAAATAAGTTAAATTTTACTTTTTTTTGTTCTTAATGAAGTAGGTAGATTAAATTGCCCAGATTTATTCAATGAAACATGTTTAGTTAGGTTTTCGAATCTTGAATCAACTGTATACAGGCGAAAAGTGAATAAGAGTGGGAAAAAACACAAATGCTTATATAAAAAACAAATATTATGCTGGGCTACGTATTATAACAGTATTTTCCCGCATGATAGAAGAAAAACAAATATTTTTATTGTAGATATACGAAAATAAAATATGTGAAAATCTACACATTTTGTTCGACAGATGTAATACTTTATACTTGGCATTTACAATATTTTGTTTTAGAAAATATAAACAGACGAAAAAAAAATGTGTAGTGTTAAGGTGCGTATCGATTAGGCGCGGCAAACTCTCAAACATTGGCTTGCGCGGCAGCCACGCTAAATGGATACTGTGTTGCCGCGAAAGCCAATTAACGCTCGAACATGCCACGGTGCGATCCAATCTCTGTCGGTTTTAAGGGATACGGTAAAGACGCTTCAGTGCTTGGCTCCCGAGCAATTTGGACGGGTATATTGTTAGTTAGTTCGCTCATGCGGCCAAATTATACTACGTACCTTGGGTAATGAGAAGTGTCGCCTTTTGATTCAATTATACGGTTCCAAGGATTATTTGTGACATAGCAAATGTACAAATTACCACAAAAAATCGCTAAGGCAAGATGTGTAGAGGGATATAAGTTCAGGATTAGGCTTACCTTACTTAAAGAAGAAAATGACCACGTCTTTTGCATCATACAGAAGAGAGAAATCCAGAATAGCAAAAAGTCATATTACTGCTCGTGCACGTGAAGTGGCTGATCGTGGCTGGACCGTCTGCCGCGTTTAATCAATAGTCTACAAAGAATGGCTCGCGCGGCAAATAAACAGAACTGCCGCGGTTAAACACGGCGCGCGCGGTATCCGCGCCTAATCGATACGCTGCTTAATGTTTAACTTTTTTACATTTGATTGGAATTGTAACTATTTGATAAAATTGCAGCAGTGCACGTATCATTTATACAAAAAGAGATTAAAGAAACCTGATAATTAAACTACTAGTTAAGTTGATGGTTAAATTTGCAACGGTCTTGTTGTTGCGGACCTGTAGTTGCAACGGATCGCTGCCTTTTGTCGGCTGGGATCGGCTTGTCGGAAGCCAGGGTACGATGCAGCGAAGTTAACCGGATACTTAGATATGATTAAACTAGCGTATTTTCAAAACCAATATTTATTTACACCATTCAAAACCAATTTACACAATATAGAATTTACAAGAAAAAGTATCATATTACTAAATCTTCCTGATTAACACTAAATAAATTCTCAATACTTCATACAATGGTATGGGCACAAACAGCCGTAAAACGGTGGGGGACAAATATAAGAGGATCTCTGGCGACCACAGACTACAGAAGATGAAGTCAAGCTGTACAAGGCGGACATTGACGGGTAAGTCAAGTCGCGTTTAGTTTTACTATAATATTACTATATTACAAGCTTTCGGGATTCGAACCTGGGCTTAGCGTGTAGGTAACTTTTGCTTGTCAACGCGCTAGCCGACTAGGCTATACAACGACGTTAAGCAGCTACCCATTAAACTGGTATACAAAGTAAATTTTGTATTTTATTTAAAAAAAATATGATTTGATTAATTTTTAAAGAGATTTAAATAAAAATAAGTTTACAAAATCATTTCTGAGGACAATTAGAACCAGATCGTAAAATAAAAATAACATAAACAATTAACGGGGAGCAAATATTAAGAAAATAAAATATCGTAATCCCATGTTAAAATCCTATGTCTTAAATACGGTGGGACACACTACATGTCTTATATGACTTTTTTCAATTAATTGAAAAATATAAAATATTGACTGAATATTCAAAAATTTTTTTAACTAATATTCAATAGTCGTACTAACTTCAATAATTCAAGATACATTTTTTAACTTTTATCTATAATATAAACCCAAACAGTGTCACTTCAAGGCCTCTGTTTTTGTGAGTTTACATATTCAGACTTAAAGTGTACCTTTTTAATAAATTCCGTTTGTGCTTAGAGAGAAAGTATTTGAAAGTATTTTACTGGCAATGTGCAAAGAAAATATTTTATGATGCAACTCTTACATATATGTTTACATTTTTCCCAAACTATGTTTGGGCAATTATATTCGTAACTAATGATTCAATGAATGTTTATTTTTATTATTACTTCGATGAACATTTTTAGACTGAAATGTGAAAAAATATTTGTCGGATAACCTTAATTTCCGTGAATTTCAGTTAAATAATTAATTAATTAAAGCACAATTTTTTAAATTTAAATAGCAACTATGTTATTAAAAAATGTGTAGGAAATTAATTGAAATTTTCAGTAGGTATACGCGATTAAAATTATAAAAAAATAGGTATATTAATTTAAAATTTTACTTATTTAGTGATATAATTTTTACGTGAAGGGCTTTCCCGCCCTTCCATTTGTGTATTATATCCGATATTAATTAATAGACGGGTAAATATTTTACCTCGAATTGGCTTTTTAGACGCCTGTTAGTCTATGCGCCACACTATTTTGTATCACACGTACAGCCCAAACGATTGAAACAATTTTAAAAAACTTTTTTTGTTCGATTCACTCTGAGGTTGTGCACTATTGTAACTTATTTTTTTAAGTGGTTCATTTTGTCGCGGTTAATAAAGCATGTCACCTCACGGCGGCGTATGGTGCCGTTCTTGTCGTGAGGCCACATTGGTCTCATACGGCAGCCAACGTGTCTAGAAAATCCTATAACGAAAAAATCGACGAAAAACCATTAGAAAATCATTACATTTAAGTATAAACTAGATAGCAGACGGTTAATAACTGATTTATCTGACAGGACGTTGACATAATATAATTAATAATCATTTGGAATAATCACACTATTTAGATAGTTTCTTTTTTTTTATTTTAATAAGACGCGCAGCTCCTAGGCTATATGCGTCGTTATAAGTCTATTGTTTAAGACAGGTAAGTTTATAGTTTGTACTTTATTTTACTTTTACTCACTTTATTGTTTTTATGATAGATAAATTATTATTTAACTTGCGGCCCCGTCCGGCTTTGCCCGGGTGCTAAGAAAGCTCGGGTGCAATACACTACTCACTCGCTTCGCAATATTATAAATACACTACCCACTCGCTTCGCTTGAATATTATAATTACATTATTCACTCGCTTCGCTCGTTCGCTATATATATAAACCTTCCGTGAAAAATTATCTAACTGATGGTGAAAACCGCATCAAAATCCGTTGCGTGGTTTATGAATTACATTACCCACTCGCTTCGCTCGTTCGCTTTTTCACTCGCTACGCTCGTTCGCTATATATATATACCTTCCGGGAAAATTCCGTCATACATGATTTTTGCGTAAGTTTAACCGTTTACGCTACGCACGTAATGGAAACTCTCAAAAGGAATAATTTTTCCCGTTTTTGCAACATTTTTCATTGATGCTCCGCTCCTTTTGGTCGTAGCGTGATATTATATAGCCTATAGCCTTCCTCGATACATGGACTATCCAACACAAAAATAATTTTTCAATTCGAACCAATAGTTCCCGATATTAGCGCGTTCAACCAACCAAACAAACAAACAAACTCTTCAGCTTTATAATATTAGTATAGATACAATTACGTCTACGACTTATATCTATACTAATATTATAAAGATGAAGAGTTTGTGTGTTTGTGGTTTTAAACGCGCTAATCTCAGGAGCTACCAGTCCGATTTGAAAGGTAGTCCGTTTATTGAGGAAGGTAATAGGCTATTCGAATTTTTAAATTCAACCCCAAAGGGGGTAAAACGACGGGGGTGTAGGATTTTTTTACTATCTATACTAATATACTATAGGTACTAATATACTATATAAACTGTAGGCAAGAACGCAAAGAGAGAAC
Source organism: Mongoloraphidia duomilia (assembly GCA_039654895.1). Taxonomy (NCBI): domain Eukaryota; kingdom Metazoa; phylum Arthropoda; class Insecta; order Raphidioptera; family Raphidiidae; genus Mongoloraphidia; species Mongoloraphidia duomilia. The sequence goes on along the minus strand of CM077516.1, from coordinate 45,667,654 downwards.
AACAACAGGCGACTTCGCTTCGCAGGGAGAGAATTTCTCGTGGGGGGGGGGTAATAAATCATAAATTCTTATCTCTGCAACCGATTCTAAAAACCGATTCTAAAAATTCTGAACCGATTCTAAAAATTCTTTCACTAATAGAAAGCTACACTATCCCTGAGTGATATAGGCTATATTTTATTTTGATAAATTTATCGCGGGGGAGGGGATAATTCCTGTGAGATAGTAACAAAGCATAACTCTGAAATTCTTTTGCATTTTAGGGTATATACAGAATCCTACTAATATTATAAACACCACCAGCCCGACTTCGCTTCACAGGGGGAGAATTTCAAAATGAAATATTTGCAGATTAAAATTCGTAGAGAATTTTATTTTCCTTGAATTTTTACTTTAAAACGTACTTAAGCGACATTTTGCGAAAAAACTGGTTTTGGGCACCATATTTCCAATATAATGGACGTTAGAGGACTTTTCAATGTTTTTTCCAGAATTATACGATGCTCTAAAAAATTTCAGCTACATCCATTCTGAGCTAGAGCATAATAGAGCATAATACAAAACAGCGCAAAATTTCTGGGCGTTGTAATTGACAAAAATTTAGATTGGAAATCACATGTTGATAGCATAATACCCAAATTGTCAAAAGCAGCTTACATTATAAGGCTGATGAAATATAATAACCTTAATATCGAGACCCTATTAAAAATTTATTTTGCAATGTTTCACTCCGTAATGCAATATGGGTTAATTTTTTGGGGAGATAGTACAACGGCAAATAAGATTTTTAAATTGCAAAAAAAATGTATTCGAATCATGGCAGGTGCGAGATATCGGGAGCACTGCAAAAATTTGTTTTATTCACTTAAAATTTTAACACTTCAAGATCAATATATTTTAGACTGTGCTTGCTTTATAAAAAAATATTCAAGCCTTTTTGAAATTAATATACAGTCACATAAATATGAAACCAGAAATAAAAAGAACTTAAAAACAAATCAAACACATCTAAGCGTTGCTCGCGATGGTGCTCGCAATGCCATGATTCGAATATATAATAAAGTTCCGGAAGAAATACGTAACATAAAAATGTATGATAAATTTAAAACCCAACTTAAAAATATATTGTTAACAAAAAATTATTATACCGTCGCGTCTTATCTGTACAGTAACCTGTAATTATTGTAAACCTGACACTATTAATATCCAATAAGGATTTTTTTAATAAAGAATTTTATTATTATTATTATTATTATTTTGTTCTAAAATTTCAAGGCCTCATATTTGCTTAAAAGCTTTATGATTATAGCATGGAGACTAATGAGCCCGTATTCAAAGGAAAAAGGGTCGTGTTCTTAAACACCAAGCTACAACTTTAACAAAAAAAAAATAATTCAACATTTTCCAGATGAAAGAAACCTGTCTTGCTCTCGATGACCGGATTTTTTGTTCAAGTATGTTCAAAAGAACAATGAATAGATAATGATATAATACATAAATATTATTTATAATAAAAATTATTTAATGCACAAAATAGCAATATTTCAGTACTATGAAAATTCGCAATGATTTATAATTCAACACAGAAAATGTCAGTTGAAGTTTAGGCAGCCGGTTGTAGTGAAGCATGATTCACACTGTTTTTATGAGTTATATTTATAAAGTAAAAAGCTGCACTAGAAAACTAATGGCACATATTTCAAAAACTGCATTATTGTTGTGTATTATTTGACACAATAGCTGGAAAACTAAAAAGCGTAGGCACATTAAATAAAAGAACAAAACAAAGAAGTGCTGTAAACAGAAGCTAGTAATCGATAAGTGACTATAGTACCTAGCATGATGATAATAATCAGACAGTTTTAGTTATCGTGCACAACTAATTTAGTAATTAAGGTAGACCAATTTTGAAACAAAAATATAGAAAACTTGCATAATCGCAAATCCACAAATAATATTTAATATGTTAGTATGCGACAGTTTTCCTTTTTTGTGCAGAGCATAAATTTTTACATAATATTATATTTATTTTTAAATCGTAAGCATAATTATAAAATTACTATAAATGTTGTAATATTGATGTCAAGTCTTTTAAGGGAGCCCTACTGTTTTTGCGCGTCTATTTAAAATGAAAAAAAATGTGAATGAAAACCAGTCGTACAAGCCTGCTAGCAGAATCCTTAAGATTGGATATTAATGGTATTTGTGTTTCTTTTGATTTGAGGTAAAAATCTGTTTTGAAACACAACAAGAAATTTCTTTAGTAATTGTGCAGAGACAATTTTCTTACACACTTTACAAAATGTAAAAAAAATGTTTGAAAAAAAAATGAAAATTCGATTTAAAGCACATATCTTGTGGTCACTGTTTTTAGGTACTTGTATCACTGTGTATGTTTATAGCTTTTTTATCTCGAAATTGGTCCATCTTGTACTGTAACCAGAAATAGCTATCGAAAACTACAACTACAAACTACTGGTCATTGTCCTGGCGACTACAGATCAAGGACAACGATCACACTCAGCTTCACGGCATCGCCTTATTTACAGGACGAATCTCACGTGAGTGTACCGGGACTCAATCTTCCGACCTCAGAGGTGAGAGACATGTGCAGATGCACACGTCACCGTTTCACTGCAGTGGGATTACGTTATTACATTAATCCCTCGCCTACCGCGGGGGTTAGGTTCCGTAGATAGGCCGCGGTTGAATTATAAGTAAGAGTGAGACAACAAAATAAGCATAGCCACTGTACGCACGTGTCCCAGCACGCGCGGGTTTTCTGCGTTCGGAAAAACAGGTCAATATCGATATTTTCATTTTCTTTAAATATTTTTTTTTTCAACTAAAACCGCGGATAAGCGATTTCGAGACTGGCGAAACCGTGGTAGACGAGGGATTACTGTATTTTCATTTTAACAGGGTTAAAAAAATGTCTGACAATCGTTTTGTTTCTCCAAGCAATTGATTAAAAACCGGTCAATCTTGCTTTCGGTTTCTATATAATTTGTAGCTGTACGACTATAGCCTAGCTTTCGCATATAAATATACAGCTAGAGATAAACAGCTCCTTTACAGTAGGTATACGTTGAATATGTTAGACGTCGGGAAAAACAAATTATGACAAATGAACACGAGTGCATTACCTTGTCCTACAACATACTCAGTTTTATTTGCTACTGTACCTCTAATATAACATTTATACAAATTTTTTTCATTTTTTCAAGATAAAAAAAACACGTTAAATTTTTTAAAATTATGTTATATGTCAGATTTGATGTTTTCAACATATAGTATATAAAGTTTTTTTTTGAGAAAAAATACCTATACTACAAGCGTTACAGTGGAGAATCCTGCCGATGATGTAATACATTATGGTATTTAAATACATATTCTATCCTTATGTGAACTAAATTTTTTTTTCAGATGAAAAAATAAACTCTATACCTAGTAGACCAGGGTCGATAATTTTTGAAACCAAAAAAAAAAATAGTAGGATAAAACCCATTGGAAAAGGAAGAGAATATAACAAAAATGAAAGGAAAAATAATTTACGGGCGATCTGAGATCGGGAAGTGGTAGGGGGTGAGTTTTTAAAGGTAAAAAACGGTTTATCTCGATTTTCGGCAAAATTACAAGTCCTATGGAAAAAAGTTTAATCGCAAAGTTGTAGGTAATAAAAAGATCTACAACTTTTGTATCACACTTTTTTCACATAACCTCAAAATTTATGTGAAAAATTTAAATAACCAAGTTTTTGGTTTTTTATTTTTATCTTTTACAAAAAAAATTTTTTTTCACGAAATTTGGTGAAAACTTACCTTTTTATGTCCCAAACACACTGTAATTTTTTTGATTTAAAATATTTATTTTTTCACCTTATTTTGACTTAATATCGAAAAAGCACCCTAATTTTCAATCGAAAATTCTCACGTCAAAATATCCGCTTTTTTAAAAAAGTCGGTGGGCTTTTTGTTTGTTGAGATCTCTACTTTATGATGGTGTAAAAAAATATACATTACTACGGTAAATGTTCTCAGAAAATGCAAAGAAACGAAAAAAACTCGAATGCGAAATTTTTTTTTAATTATTAAGTACAATTTTGAGCTATTTATTAAAATTTACACTTTAATTACTCAAAAACGTAAGATTCCATTTCGTTTCTTTGCATTTTCTGAGAACATTTACCGTAGTAATGTATATTTTTTTACACCATCATAAAGTAGAGATCTCAACGAACAAAAAGCCCACCGACTTTTTTAAAAAAGCAGATATTTTGACGTGAGAATTTTCGATTGAAAATTAGGGTGCTTTTTCGATATTAAGTCAAAATAAGGTGAAAAATAAATATTTTAAATCAAAAAAATTACAGTGCGTTTGGGACATAAAAAGGTAAGTTTTCACCGAAGTTTTCACCAAATTTCGTGAAAAAAAAATTTTTTTTGTAAAAGATAAAAATAAAAAACCAAAAACTTGGTTAAATTTTTCACATACATTTTGAGGTTATGTGAAAAAAGTGTGATACAAAAGTTGTAGATCTTTTAATTACCTACAACTTTGCCATTAGACTTTTTTCCATAGGACTTGTAGTTTTGCCGGAAATCGAGATAAACCGTTTTTTACCCTTAAAAACTCACCCTCTACCACTTCCCGACCTCAGATCGCCCGTAAATTATTTTTCCCTCCATTTTTGTTATATTCTCTTCCTTTTCCAATGGGTTTCATCCTACTATTATTTTTTTCACTTTTTACCATTTTCAAAGGCTTCAGCCCTGGTCTATAGGTAATAAAAATATTTTCAAATTTTAGTATTCCGCAAGAATTGTATTAATTCAAATTATATACAGGCAGGTACATTGGTACAATGTTAACAGTGATATGTAAATTTAAATAATCCAAAAACTTGTGTCCGGCGTCGAATAATCGTTTTTTTTTTTTAATTTTAGAAACGTAATTTAATCTGTCCAAATATACTTCTCAACCCCAAATGAAATTCAATATGTGTACCAAATTTCATTTAAATATAGTCAAGTTCCAAAATTTAAGATAAGGAGTCATGCATAATTGGTAATAAAGCTAATGGAGCGGAAAAGCAATGAAAATAGTTATTTTCGATACGTGTGCGTGAAGTGAGCTATTCTAGTAGGCTTAAATTGAGGCACGAGCTAAGGGACTGACACATACACAACGAGATCTCGTTGTCTATGCGTCAGTCCCTTTAGCGAGTGCCTCAATTTAAGCCTACTAGATACCTCATTTTAAGCGTACCTACGTCTCGAAGATAATTTTTTATAACGACTGCTCCTAAAGTTTAATAGAGAAAAAAAAATTAAAAAAATGGAAAATTCGCTCTTCTAGTCCTTAAAACTTTATAATTACAGACTAAGTTACGATTTAGTGTATTTTTATTAAAGTTATTAACTTCTATATAAATCATTAAAAACATGACTCTCTCATGATGTGGATTTTGTAGACGCGTTACTATATATAGGAACACATCGATCGATAGCCAGTAACTAGTGCTTGTGTTGTTCAAAGTGCGGAAATTTCAAATTTATAAGATGTAGAGATTGTACTTTTACGCACGCTTTGGACTTTTACGCACGCTTTGGACTTTTACGCACGGTGACGGTACTTTTGCGCACGCTTTGGACATTCACGCACGGTGACTGTACTTTTACGCACGCTTACTAAAATACGCCTCTTCACGCCCGCCTCACAGTGCTCGGATATTGAACTTTAGAAGCAGGAGCTATAAAAAATATAAGTATGCGTGTCGCTTATATAAATAGTGAAGTATAAGTGCATGACTCACTATCTTAAATTTTGGAACTTACTATAAATTGATTGTATTTTACTAGTTACCACGTCAACACATACACACATAATATATCCGGCATCCAGCTTTCTTATTTTAAATACAACACCCTCTAAACGTACGGCATTGAAGCTTAATATTAATATTTACGAGAAAAGTTTTGTTGTGCTGTCATCCCATAGAAGCTTACTGATTCTATGGGTGGCAGCCATAGAATCAGTAAGCTTACTGCAATACGTTGTGAAAAATACTTAATAGTCCACTACTGCTAAGCTGTGCAATATTACAGATTACACAAAGTTTGTTCCGCACTAAAGTTACTATATCGAGCTGCTGTTAGTGTGCTTTATGTTTATTTAGATGAAAAAAAAACTACTGAAAAGCATCGCAAAGAACAGCAATAATGGATTTCATTCACCCAACTTGAATTAGTTTTATACAGTTCAGAGCATTAGAGATATTAAACTGTTAAAATATTTAAAACCGCCATTTTATAAGTTACTTACAAATTCACAAAGAAGAATAGGATTTTCTGCTTACAAAATTGTTTATTAAGCAAAAAAATAAAATATTGAAATTTATAATTGAAAGACAAGATTTTAAAGCCTTTGCAATTGAGTGAATATAGTTTTGTTACAAACATTAATTGTAGTTATCTATAGTAAAATAAATTGAATAATTTTATAGATAGATACTTGAATTCACTGAAAACTGATATCTGAACACCGAGGAAATTCATTTAGATTAATATACCGTTACTTCCACCATAAATTCGTATTGCCACCACTACTGAATATTAAAATATTGTGCGTTCAGAAAGGTAATGGTATTTATAAATATTTATCAACTTGTACACATTATAGGCCTGTATTACAGTTTGGCCATAATATAACAAATATTTAAATAGGAACAATAAAGTTAGAAATGAATAAATAACTATTTTCCATCTCAAAACACGTGTATTTTAAAAATTAAATTTCGACAATAATCACACGTTGCAACGTCTAGAAATGTAAGTAACGTATTTTTAGATTGAGATGAAAGTTAAAATCTTCAGCCTTAATGCAGTAATGGCTAGAAATTAGAAACATTTAATCTGACGATTCGCCAGCGCTGCCTAAATCTGGTAAATGTCTTAGACAACAGTGGAAATAGGGCAAAAGCAAAAAGGGTTATTATAAATATTTAGCAAGTTTTCTTAGATTTTACTAAGAAACGTATTAATGAATGAATAAAATATTTGAAAGTTAATGATAAGAAAATTGCGAAAAAAAATACGAAACGTCTATATCATTTGAAAAAAAAAATTAACGTAGGTAAAGTTAATGATTGGAAAACAGTCATAGAAAATAAATTCTATTTATTTCTTTATTTAACTTTCTATATATTATTTGCATTTTGATGATATTATACGCGCGGTGTTTTAAATTTTCTGTCTTAGTGTGCTGAAAAAGTTTTTTATTTGAAGAATATAATTTAAAATTGACTAACTTTTTGAACGCACGGTATTTTAGATGTATAAGTATTTTAATCAATCGTTAGAATCGTCAGCAAGTTATGTGGGTATTATATGGATTTTCGGATTGTAAAATGTTGACAAATCAAAAAAAAAAATAAAATATTAAAATGTTTGAAGAATTAATGTTTCTAAAGCTTTAACGGCTGACTGATTCGAACACGGAGATCCGTTAGACGCTGGAGTCCGCCATCCGTGCTACGTGACAAATGCGAATTTTACTGTAATATCCTTTCATAAATATTGAACGATAAAACAGGCATTTATTATTTCACAATACGGCCAGAACTCGAGTCGTGAGTAGAATGATGTTTGAATTCAAATGATGCGACTCTAATCATTTATTGCTATCGGCACATTCGATTTATTATTATGGTCTCAGCTGTGTGACCGATGCCGCTATAGCTACCATCCGTTCAATCTGAGCTTCCCCCATCTTCTATTCAACGTTTCTTTGAATCGGATAAATATCCAGTGACGTAACCGGTACATTCCATAGCTCATAAAATGGTAAAAATATATGGCTGGGAAATGTTACGTTTGTGTTTTCGCAACAAAAATTGATTTTTTCAAAATAGATTACTATCAATAATAATAGTTCTGTTGGTGATAACAAGCGTACCAACTTAATCTATCATTACAGTAAAAATATACTGATTAAAAAAAGAGTGTGTGTGTAGTATGTACGCACGTCAGAAGTTATACTTCTTTTACGTAAAAAAACAAAAATAGCTCCAAAAATTTTATCCCGCGTGCCAGTACTAAACGTTTGTAAAAGAGACAATAAAATAATAAAATAAAGATATTAAATAATGTAATTTAATAAATTATTAGTTTATTAAATATATTTATTTATTATATTTATATCTATAAATTATTTATTAAAAAAAAAGCTGCAAAAGATTGTCTATAGTTTGAAAAAAATTTGTATTGTAATATATAATTGTTATATAATCAATTTTTCTCTGCATAACTGCATTAATTGTGTTTTCTGAGAGCAAAATGGTATTTGTTTTCTATTTGCTATTAGTGCTTATAGGTACACTTTATTACATTTTGTATAAATTATACCGCCTACATGTTTTGTATGTAAAAGAAATATTGTTTTAACAAGTTTTATTCAAAAAATATTGATAACTTATTGATTTATATGGCGATATTTAATTATTTATTAAATAATAATGTAAAATGTAATAATTTATAAATTATAATGTAAAACAAATAATACATACCTCCGTTAACCTCAATAATTTAAAAACACATATAATTTTTATTCGCACTGTACCTCACTTTTGTTAAGGTTATTTTTATTTGACGGTGATTTTGACAGTTGCAACTTCATGGTGTCGGTAGATTTCGTGACGCGATGCGCGCGCATCCTAAAAATTCACTCTCATCATTTTTCCACAACGCGCCAAAAGAAGTATAACTTCAAAATTTTTCAAACAAAAAGCAAGATAGTATAGGTACTTGAGTTCCACAGGTAATCGTATATAACTTACAAAATGTTTCTAATTATTATAAGAAAAAGTTAACCCATTTTCTACCATTTATAGGACACCCATAAAAAAATTTAATTATGTTTAATTGGTTTAGTTGCTTTTTTTGTTTCAAAATTTATTTATATACATAAGGTTCTTTAAATTAACACTATTAAAAAAGTTTTCACAATCAGTTTTTATAACAATAAAGTAATTATGATAGCAAATTAATAGCACCTTGTTGAATAATCAATATTAGTGAGTAGACAGGAAAACAGGCTTTAAAACGTAATTAATGTGTCAAAATTTTAACTACGCCTAATACAATACAATTTCATCATTTACAATGGGTAAAACCCAACACTTAATAAACTTGTAAGTTAGTTTCTAATCAAAATTTGTGCACGTTTCGACTAAATATTCTCAAGGCAAAGGCTTATTTCCTGACCGAGCAACGCAGGCATAGCGAACGCTCAATGCTGAGTTATTCACTGCCCCAAAGCTATTGAAATAGCATGAGACGTAAATAACTGATGACTACAGCTTCAACCTGCATGGATTACGGACAAATTTGAAATCCGTCAAATTCCTATTTGCTTCCAAAGTATGAACTATCAAGTTGTGGCGAACATTCTGCTTATAAGAAAGGAGATTATTGGATAGAATCTATAAGCAGAAAAAAATAAATAGTAAATATTAATTATAACTATTACCCATTTTTTTATTTCAAAATTCGTTATATTCCTTTGTAGCTTTCTTTATAACGTATTATTTAATAAATTTAGTAGCTCGAGAAACATGAATAGCGTATTAAGTTCATATTTTAATATAACAAATCTTAGATTACGATGATGTTATGGGAATTGTGATTAATTTGAACAGTATTCTGATGGGATTTGGTAGAGCAGATTACACATCACGTCCTCAGTGTCCCACCTGTACTCTGTTTCCATATACAAATAATTCATGTAAAAAAAAGAAAAATAAATAAAAAAAGTTAAACTGGAGGCATACTTATCCAACGTTATGTACCGGTTGAGTAAGAGCACAAAACAAAGTCCTGGAAATCTGTCATAAACATTTTTTCACTTGAGAATTTAACATTTTCTGAACAGGGAATTATTAATTTGTTAAAAATGTAGCAACTGGTTACATATTACATTTTTGAATATTAGTTTTGTGTTGCTATATTTTATGAAATTTTGCAGACGATTTTTTTTACAAAATGTCTAATTTTTATACTTTCTAGTATAGGTACACACTTCTTTTCTGTGCGTGGAGCATTCTAAGTGAAAAATAGCTGACGTTTACTGAAAACTGTTTAAAAGTTTTGAAATCGAAACTCAGTGAATTAATATTCGTAAGTACAAAGTGGCGAATTACGTCTAAATTAACAAAAGTTTGCGAATAGATGATTTTTCTTCCTATACCCTCTAATTTCATGTAGTAACTAGAAATCTGTAGTAGTACACTTCGATATTTTCTATGTTGTCCTTTTTCGGCGAATGAAGTAAGTAAAAATGTAACACAACTAGCCATTATCTGCGGAATCGCACGCGTTAACAAAAATTTGATTTTAATTACTTATTATATATCTTAACGCAAGCGAAGCCGGCTATAAAGTAAGCTATTCATTGAGCTGAGAAGTTCTATATACGTTATTCAAATTTCACTGAAATCGGATTATGGGCTCACAAGTTATGGCGGAACAGATAGATACACTCAGACAGACAAAATTTTTTTTAAATAATCATGCAAAATTCCTATAAAGATGAAATTTCTTAAAAAATATAGTGTACAGGAAAACCTCCTTTTACAGTTCTATTATTGGTATTGATACTAATATTATGGCATGTAGGTAGATAACATAAAATGTTTAAACATAACGAAATTTTAATATACACTTTTTGTTTATCCTAGCGTACAAAATGTTGTGACTATAATCGAATCAATGTTGATAAATGAAATCACAATACCGTAACTTTTTGATCCGCTTAAATTGTTGTTTAATGGTTTGAAATAAAACTTTGAATATCAACAATATCTCGAAAATTGATACTTTTATAAGTTATACAACTTCTGTGTCAGCTCTTTCATAGCACATACAATATTCAATATTAGATACCGTACATTTTCACTCGATATGTATGTTAAAAGAGTAAGTGAGATAGTAAAAAATATCGATGGCTTTGAAGTTTAATAAAAAGTCTTCCTCGTATGATTTAAAATATTGGATTATCCTACTGTGTTAACTTTTTGGAAAAGAAACATTTCATAAATCATAATTTAATATACGTATATAGGGTGCTGAATTGCTTTGCGGGTAATGGGGATTTAACCCGTAAAATCAAACTTTTGCTATTTCCTGCTTTCCTAATTATTTTAGGAAAAATATCTTCGAATAAAAGTTTTAGAACATAACATTCTGCATCTAAATCATTAAACAAAATTAGATTCGCATGCTATGTAACAGCAGAAATTTGATATGAAAATGTCAAAATTACCTCAAAAACAGATAGCGTTAGCCATGGAGCTTGAACAAAATGATGACGTTTTAGCTGTCAGAATAATTTCTAATAATTTTGTTCAAGTTCCATGGCTATCGATATCTGTTTTTAAGGTAATTTTGACATTTTCATATCAAATTTCTGCCGTTACATAGCATGCAAAATTAATTTTGTTTATTGATTTAGATGCAGAATTTTATGTTCTAAAACTTTTATTCGAAGATATTTTTCCTAAAATAATGAGGGAAGCAGGAAATAGCAAAAGTTTGATTTTACGGGTTAAATCCCTATTACCTGCAAAGCAATTCAGCACCCTGTATATCTACATTTTGTTTCTTAAATAAATGCAAACATTTGGAACTAATAAAAATATTCAAGTGAAACGATAAATAAATAGATATTTAATATCTTATTGAAATAGTTTTATTATAATTATAGTGGAAAAAAACATATGGTTTTATTTCCTTTGTCTTTATTTTTTCAGAAAGGGTATTCTGAGAGTTTATTTAAATTACTCAATTGTTCTAGCTGATACCAAATATTGATACGGTTTTGGTCTTTTCCATCGTAGATTTTTTTTCATACGTCATGTGGTATAGTTTTGAAAAATGATATCAAGTTGTCTGAAATGATGCAAAATGCTTAAAAAACATCGAAACTGTGCAGCCGTTTATGAGTATATTTAGAATTAACAATATGTACAATGTATATTCACCGTTCTCAACGCTCTCCAGTAGAAAGACATCTCAGTGCTGTATCTTTTCATTAGAGCGATAAATAGACTACTTGGTGACTCACAGATTCATTGGCGGGGCTGATAATGTGTATTAGAATGCAAATTAAATTTGGAATTTATGTAACAATGAGATATTTTTACACAGTGTTACACAAAACAAAATTAGAAAATATATCCGAATCTACACAAAAAAAATACTAAAAATTTAAAATATATAATTTTGCCATATCACTGACGCAATTCAGAAACAAATAAAGAAGCAAACAAGCGCAACCCTTATTTACCATTTTAACGTCCGGTATTTAACGTTTCCTGCACAATTGAAGGGCTCAGTGCAAGAATCGTCCAAGTGAAGACAACATAGTTTTGAGAAAAAGATGAAAAACTGATTTTTATTAATATTTTCGTACCGATTTTTATTAATATTTTCGTAGAAATGTTTGGAGCAAGAACAGAACAGGCTATGTGCGATACACAGACGATTCTTGCACCAAACGATGCAGAATATCCATATGGCCAGATATATGATGCTAACTTACTTTTGCCGGATGTGGCGTTTAGCCGTTTATTGCACCAATGTCTTCAATTATAGTCAAGGTTGTTGTAAACAACAGTGATGTGAAAATTTAATTAACATCGTTGTAATGATTTATATCAAACAACAACAAAGTCCAAACATTCGACCGTAGGTCACAGGTATTTACAGTGGTGTGGGACGAAATGCCTTGGCCGAAGAATGTCGGCCAGAACTCGAACAGAGACAAGGTACGTGGCGTGGAATGTCTTTACACTGTACCCGATGCCACACATCCAGCTGTCAAATTTCGACATTACATAGTTATTAAACAAAATGCAGACATTAAACTTGTTTAATAGTAGAAAAAAAAAAAATTTAAGCAGTATTAAATATAGTCAAAATCTAAAAGTTGAAGTTGAGAAAAAAAATAGAAATTTGGAGTTGATTTATTAAGGTTCCAACGCACAACTAAAAGTAAAATAAAATAGGTGTTTTTTTTGGACAAGCTTTTATTAATATTGAAAGAGAATAATACTATTCAATTTAGGTCAAAATTATTATAGTTTGTAAACTCTATGATAGTCTATTACAGTCACGGGATCACGCTTTTATATTAATTGAGCCTAAATTAAATATTACTTTTGGTTTTAGTAAGTTTAATGAAAACTTGATTTTAAGAAAAAAATTACATATTTTATTTGTAAATTTTCAGTCATTAGTATAGTATTTACCTATAGATAAACAACGTTTTGAGTTTCTGTGGACAGTAATTAATTGGTATATGATAAAATCAATCGATTTAAAACCCCTTATATCCACACCATATTATTCACATAACAATTAGAGGTGAAAATAATAAATATCTCAGACAGCTAGGCTGCCATGATTTTTGAGCTATATCTAAGAAAAAATCAAATGACCACTATCGGGACTTGAATCCGAAACCCCCAGTTTCCGGCTAGGTGAGTTACCGATTTCTCCATAGTGCCCGAGAGTGGAAACCGATCTCTTCTTATATATAGCAATTTCACGTTGAAAACACACTACATGCGAGAGTCGACTATTTAAATAAACTGCAAAGCATAGTACAGCTATTAAACAGTCGAATCATTATACATGCGAGAGTTAACATTTTTTTATAAGTTTTTTTATCAACTTAATAAACTCGTTAGGCCGGGAAGTCTTGAGTTTCTGTGGACAGTAATTAATTGGTATATGATAAAATCAATCGATTTAAAACCCCTTATATCCACACCATATTATTCACATAACAATTAGAAATTGCTATATATAAGAAGAGATCGGTTTCCACTCTCGGGCACTATGGAGAAATCGGTAACTCACCTAGCCGGAAACTGGGGGTTTCGGATTCAAGTCCCGATAGTGGTCATTTGATTTTTTCTTAGATATAGCTCAAAAATCATGGCAGCCTAGCTGTCTGAGATATTTATTATTTTCACTTCTAATTGTTATGTGAATAATATGGTGTGGATATAAGGGGTTTTAAATCGATTGATTTTATCATATACCAAGTATAGTATCTAAGTGTAATGTGACTTAATTTCTCATCCAGAGACATCTTGAGACACGACATCAAAAAAAACGACTGGAGACACGTTCTCCCACCACCAACACCGGGACTTCCACCACATGTTATTATTTTCAAATTTTTTTAAACTTGTTATTTAAATATTGTTATAGCGAAAATATCTCTTAATATTATATTGTTATTGAAACTACATACGACCACAAAGTTTCAAGTCAACTGGATAAGTGGAAGTACATCAAAAATGCGTTACAAGATTGCATAGGCCAGGCGCCAGGACGAGAAAAAGGGCTTTGATCCGAATAAGTCAGGAAGTTTTGAAACTTGGTGAATATGTAGATTTTTATGTCCTGAATGAAATACTACATTTTGTAAAATCCGATTGTTGTCGCCGGCGCCGCCATATTGGTAAAATGGAGTCAAAAATCGTTTTTTTCAGAATATTTAGTCTCCTGTGCGTCATATGGGAAAAAAGTTAGTATAAAATTTCAATTAGATAAAATTTGCTCCAAATTTTGTTCTATACATTTGGACCAACTTCAAAACAACAGAGGTTATCAATTCGACAGTATACAGGGCGGCTTATTTATTTATATGGGTAAGTGGTAACTTCGTTATTTGTGATAGGGTGTGATAAGGTGTCAGTAAAAAGTCATTTGGAAAAAGCGAAATTTTCATATTTCTGTTATGCCTCGTAGATTTATCATTTGAAGAGTTAGAGAAAAATGTTTTAGATGTTTTTTAAACAATTTCACAAGCAGAATAAAGCTACCTAAATAGTTTTTAGATAGCTTTTGTCATATTCGTGTACGGGAGTGAGGTTATGTTTTTTAATGGGAATGATAGTTGACTATTATCGCAATAGAAAGGGTTTTTTCCCCTCTATTCGATAATGTAATAAAATAGATACACTTAATTTGGACAATTTTGAGATATGGGCATTTTAAAGATTTTTATAATATTATGTGATCAGCATAGCCATGAAACAAAAAAATAACAAAATATTGAGTTGAAATAAAACAACAACAATATAAAACTATGATAATTTAATAATACCTATTAGTTAAAAAGTTTAATTTGCCCTCCACTTCACTGAATACACAATACATGACGTTTCCTAAAACTTGGCAACATTTTGCTTATTGTGCGCGTATCAATGTGTCTCCAACATATAAGTATTGGCTGCTATTGCAACGAAGTAAATATTCTCATCTGTCAGTGAGATTTCGGTGTTTGAAATTGATTAAATAAAGCTCTAGAGTTGAAATTGTTATACATTTCGTACATGTGTTACAAAAAATAATATATACAACACGTACAATTATGTATATGACGCCTACGGCTCGCGTACCAGTATCACCCCTCGCGTCGTATACATAATTGTACTTGTATAAACTACTATTTTCTTGTTTTTTTAAATCTAGCTCGGTTTATTTGTATTTAACTTTTGAAAACTCAAATTTTATATTTTCTTATTGAAAAATGACATTATTTTATTTTCTGTTTCCTTGGTTAGTTTACTATTTTTATTTAGTAAAATAATTGTAAACCTGAAAATTATAAAATATAATCTAATCTTAATTTTGAAATTTTTTAAGTATTGCCAACTTAAACCAGACGTTATTCATTCGTTAAATTTCTACAATTTCTGAATAGACTTATATACATGTCGAATTGATAAGCTCTGTTTTTTTTGAAGTCTGTTAAAAATGTATAGAACATAATTTGTAGCAAATTTTATCTATTTTAAATTTGATATCTAATAACTTTTTTTGTCATATTTCGAAAAAAAAAACAATTTTTGAAGCCATTTTACAAATATAGCGGCGTCGGCGGCAACAATCGGATTTTACAAAATGTAGTATTTTATTCAGGACATCAAAATCTACAAATTCACCTGCCTGGCCTAAGACCCTTACAGACAAGTGAAACCGAGAGTGAAACTAAATAAAAGCTTGTAAAAAGCGATTTGTTAACCTTAGTATGCATGACCCTTATTTCAAATAAATTTGTGCTGCCCTGTATAATGAAATGTTAAATTGATGGTACATTAATTACTCTGAAAAATTTTGTTTAGCGGTCTCAAGTAACAGATTGATTTATTAATAAATATTCAAAACCAAAACTGAAGGAATACAGTTACGCCCACGCTAGTGAAGAACGAAAAACTGGAAAAAATTTAGTTTATAAAAGTGTCAGTTGTTCCAAACTATTCCGGGACAAACTAAAGAATTTGGTGTGCGTTCCGCTTTAAAAAAATATAAATTACAACAACGTTCGAAAAAATATTACAAATAATATTTTATTTCTAACAGAAATCTATTCGTCTGGTTATTATATTGTTAACGGTAGAAGGCCATAAAAAAAATACGAAATTGGAAGAGAAATAAATGAAAAATCTATGCACAGACGGTGCGCCGTGAAAAGTATTTTCTAATGTATGAAGGGGCTCGATATAACGTTCGTATATAATATGAAACAACTGAGAAAAGAAACAGATTGCTCGAGGCTGAAGATGGACTCGTGGTCGTGGATAAATGCGTTCATCTGGTGTATGAATACAAAAGAATATCGTGTTATAAAGCCGGATCAACACGGACACATTTTATTTTAATTTGTGAATCGCGGTATGGAATCGAACTTACTTTCTTATCGAATAATCGTTTTCACTGAGAAGTCTCACCTTGTTTATATACTAGTAACTAGGCGAAGGTTATATTCACCACAAAAATACATAAATGTGAAAGAATGCCTTTATAGATATGAGGTAAATGTTATTTCATCTGCTTGTTGAAACAGAATTGAGGAAGAACGTTTTTGCTAGTGAACGCGTTCTTAGGGGGAGTTGAGTGTACTCGCTGAATTCCTTTGAAAATCTTTATTGGTATTTTCCATGATTTACTTTTCTATACAGGGTGTCCAAGACTTGCGTTGTTGGCCAATATATTGATTTTAGGTGAAGATAGAAAAAAAGTTTAAATACAAAAGTTGTATAAATTTTTATGGTGTATAACCTAAAAATATTTTCAATTATACAGCCTGTCCCATTTAAGCGTGGCAGATCAAAGTTATGTTTTTTTTAACCTAGCATCCTGTTTTTATTTGTTTTTTCAATTCTGCACCCAAATGTGAATAGAAATTGTAAGGGAAGCCATGCTCGAAAATTCAGTAATTTTTGAGTTATTCAAGTTTTTTAGAAATTTTTGACACGTGCAGACCTTTACCTAAAATTTGACGTAGCCAAAACAGAAACCTTTATCAAACTGAAATTTTGAGGATCACTAGATAATGGACGGACAAATCAATGTCTGTCCTAAAAAAATGAATTTATTATACAGGGTGTTCAAAATAATGTACTTCTTTTACCTAACTTCAATCACGTGTAACTTTTGATTGTTAAATACGAGGTTATTTTTTTGCTGGAATTGTATTCTTTAGGATATTTACTAACACTTTTATTAAGGGTTGTCCAAACCTAAACCTAATATTTTCGTATTAAAATAATACGTTTAGGTTTGGACAACCCTTAATAAAAGTGTTAGTAAATATCCTAAAGAATACAATTCCAGCAAAAAAATAACCTCGTTGTATTTAAAAATCAAAAGTTACACTTGATTGAAGTTAGGTAAAAGAAATACATTATTTTAAACACCCTGTATAATAAATGCATTTTTTTAGGACAGACATTGATTTGTCCGTCCATTATCTAGTGATCCTCAAAATTTCAGTTTGATAAAGGTTTCTGTTTTGGCTATGTCAAATTTTGGGTAAAGGTCTGCACGTGTCAAAAATTTCTAAAAAACTTGAATAACTCAAAAATTACTGAATTTTCGAGCATGGCTTCCCTTACAATTTCTATTCACATTTGGGTGCAGAATTGAAAAAACAAATAAAAACAGGATGCTAGGTTAAAAAAAACATAACTTTGATTTGCCACGCTTAAATGGGACAGGCTGTATAATTGAAAATATTTTTAGGTTATACACCATTAAAATTTATACAACTTCTGTATTTAAACTTTTTTTATATCTTCACCCAAAATCAATATATCGGCCGACAACGCAAGTCTTGGACACCCTGTATATTTCGAAATATTTTATTATAATTGTTTTTACACAACGTATTTAATAGAAGTATTCTACATAGATGCCAGTGCTTTCGAAGAAAAACTCATTAATTAATTGTTGATATTATGAAAAATGTTTTCCTTGGGTTTAATAAATAATGTTTTCCCTTTATAATTTTATATATACAGTCCTTAACCTTCCCAACTCCCGTGCTCACAATCCTATTTTATTTACTATTGTGCTCTTAACAAAGCGCAAAACTTTGAAATCTAATGCTAGAACTGAGGCGAAATGTTACATGAAGATAGCATTACTACTGGTGGCACTTATTATAACATTATGTTGATAAAAGAGCGTTCAAAGCATTATTATAAATAACAATTTACACATTTTCGTAAATATAATGTTTTAATTTTAAAATACAAATAAATAAATTGTATAGATAATATACCTATTATGTAGATAGATCACGGTGATACATTTTTTCACACTCTATAAACTAATTCTCTTCCTTTAAATTATTGTTGATATCTCGGTTGATATGTAAGTATTGTACAAAGTAGGTGTAAATACTTTGTTCGCGTACTAAAAGACCTTTAACTTATTGATGTAACAGTTCGTACCCACATGCTTAATTTATTAATTTATTTGTTGAATCGAAAAGTATTAACGGAACGCTAGTGGAGCTACGAATATTGTCAAGATTGAAATTAGCACGATGAAAACATTTTAATGCTAAGAAAATACAAAAAAAAGTTAAATTCAAAAAAAAATTACTTTTTTTGTATTTTCATTGTTCAAAATAATAAATTCTGTTTTAATAGTTTTGCGATATAGCAGTGTAAAACCAACTTAAAGTAAGGAGTAAAATAAAGGTAAAAAAAGATGCAGAGAAAAGATTAATATCGCTCGAAATGAAAGTAGTTGGATAGACGAGAGAAAAAAATTAAGTGGATGCGTCAATAGCTGATAGTGTTGGAAGAGAAGTTGTTTTTTGCACATAGGCAGTGTATACCGGTTATTGATGACCTAAATGCCGTGAACTTCACACTGAATAAGTTTGATCCATTCAACGGGATCGTGTTTTCTCAATGTAATTTTGGGCGTGCTAGGAAAATTGATAAACCAGTATCTCCCTTCTCAAAACGTCATGTTATCGAGCGAGAAAAAGTGACTCAATATACGGTATCGTTAACTAAAAGCAACTCATATTTCCTTAAAAATATATTTTCTGCCCTAATTTTAAAAATACATCTGCATAAAAGATAAAAAGAGACAGCAATGAACACAATGTAAAATGAGCATCAAGAAATGGAAAAAAGTAACCCAGAGAAAAAATATAGTTTTGTGTGCCGGGCGGACAGAAAGGATAAAAGCTAAAATAAAACTAAATACTAATAATAAAACAGTGAAAAAATACCTGCCAAAAATACTGAAATCTTAGTAATTGACACAATTCTACAATGTGACCAAAATATGAACAAACTCAAATTTAAAAGAGTAAAATATACAAATACGGAAATAAGATATTTTTCAATAAATTGAAATATGCACATCATAATAATATTGATGGCATAACTTTATAATTCATCCAGTACACTAAATGAATTTAAGACAATTACTAATTGTTTTAAGACTGGAAAATGTAAATACAGTCGTCGTTTTATGTAATCACTCTTCAGTTTCCAAGAAACCGCTTCGCTTGATTGTCTACTAAGCTTTCTTCCACAAAAGAGGGCAATGTGACCACAGACGTAAATCAAATCACGGATAAAATCATAATCATTTCACGATATTACTCGTATATCCAGAGAGCATACGGGACACTTGTAGAATTTGCGTTGGAGTGGGGATATTTGGTGTCTTGGGTATAACTATACACCGATGACTGACAATCATACCTGCATTTTATTATTGACATTTTGATTAATTATTATAATTACAAAGTATTAAAAATACTATGAAAGTATTTTGGTATCCGTCTTGTGACTTCTTGTATCACATAACACGACGATACAAGAAGTCACAAGACGCATACCAAAATATTTCCATAGTATTTTTACTAATTTCAGTATTTTTAATACTTTATAATTATTCACACTCTAAAAATGTACTAATTATTATATTACCATTTTCAAGACCAAAAGCGATAACTTAAGTACTTAAATGTTATTGTAATTATTAATTTTAAATACTTACACTTAACCATGCAACGGACATCAAAGATATCAAAAAATGATTACAAATCAGTTGATAGGATGGCGGCATCGTGATATCAAATAGGTAGACATTTTTAAATTAAGTATTCTTAGAGAAAAGCGAAAGTATACTAATATCTTAAGAGTTTTTTACTCGTTTTTATGTCTTTAGAAATCTGCGCATCTGTGCTAACAGATCCTATTATAGATTACAAAATACAAAAAATAAAACATCATGTACGATGTTTTGATACATGTACTTGTATCTGTTGACTTTAGCCCATGTAAGTATAACTATGGTTCATATTCCCATTTCTCTCTAGTGTCTGACTTTTTGTTTTATTACGGTCATTACATAATCAGCCAATGTGATCTAAATCATCAAATGCTTTTACAGTGTTCAGTAACGTGACTTGGTAAACAGGTTATGTTCCAGAATTGATTCGAAGCTATATTTACAGTGAATTTAACCTCACATCCCAAAATAAATATACACTGAAGAATGAAGATAGTGTGATCAATAATTTAAAACTTTGGATTTTTTCTATTTTGCGTTTAAATTAATTTTTTTGTACATTGAAATCGTTTTTTCATTCTATTTTTTTTCTGTTTAAAATATGTAATGAAACCAATTGAGAAATCAAATTTAGTTAAGGAAAAATTTATTATTTTAGATTCATATTGATTTAAAAGAATTCACCTTTTGAATTCAAATTCTGTCGGATCCTACTTGTTTAAATTGGTTTTATTTTACAGATTTATAATAAGTATTGTAATGGAAATTTTAAAATAAATTATTTTATTTCAGTTTAGTCATTTATGTCTATTCAATAGTATATCTATCAAATTTTTATATGAAATTAGACAATTTTCCATATACAGGGTGTATCACAGAAAACCGAACATAGGGAAAACTCCATTGTGCAAATTAGTTAGGATCAACGATTACTTTGGCCACATATGAAAATGGGTACCATGGTAACGCTGACTAACCATTATTTAATAACAATAATAGCTAATAATAAAATTAAGCAAAATCGCAGGATAGTGGACAAAATAATTTGATTTATTAAATTAAATGTACGACGTTTCGTCTATAGATTTAGACTTTTTCAAGTACAATATTAAAAATAACAATATTTATGAAAATTAATATTAATTACTAACCATAGCAATTAACATAAGATAGGGTACATAAGACAAAAACATGGTAACATGGTAACAAATTATGTTGACTATAAATTTTAACAATCAAATAATAATAATACAAAAATTAGTATAATTTCATAATATAATTGTACTGACTACTTAAATTTTGAGTGTCTGTTCTATAATTGATTGAATTGTTTTTTCTAATAAAACACATTTCACTGATATTGCGTTTCTTCCAATTTGACTCTTTATCTAATATTTGAACTTCATTGAAAAGAAATTTATGCCCAGTGTCGAAATGATGAGATGACAACGCCGTTTTATTATCACTTAATAAGTTTATGTTTCTACAGTCCATTTTGTGCTGATAAATTCTATTTTTTAATAACTGTTTAGTTTGTCCCACATAACACTTATTACATTCACAAGGTATTTTATAAATAATATTAGATTGATGTGAGATAGGCGTCTTATCTTTAAGTCTTGTGAATAACCTATCCAATTTATTTAAGTTATAAAACACCAACTTAATATTTGTGTTCGAAAATAATCTGTTGATCTTATAAGACAAGTTCTTCACAAATGGAAATCTAACATAAATCTTGGTAGACTTAGATCTTTCATCCACAGTATCCGATGTGTTATTTAGGTGATTTTGGTCCTCTATAAACCTATTAACGCATTGATGTATAAAGTTGACAGGGTAATTATTAGCTTTTAAGATATTTTCAACTTTCTTAAAATTGTCCTTATGGTAGTCTTGGTGACTTAATTTTGTTACCCTGTGTAACAAGCTTTTTATAACACTAATTTTCTGCTGCACTGGATGGTTAGATCGAAAATTCAGAAGTCTGCCTGAATGAGAAGGTTTCATATACCAATTCGTTTTTAATTCTCCCGAAGCTGAGCGTGTTACTAAGGTGTCCAAAAATGGAATTGATTTATCAACTTCTTTCTCCATAGTGAATTGAATCTTTTCATTAAACTGGTTGAACCTTTGTAATAAATCATCAATTTTATTTTCGGGAACTGCAATGAAAGTGTCATCCACGTAAACTTTTAGTATCGGAATTTTATATGGTAAGGTTTTTAGTACTTTGGAAACAACGTAATCCATCACAATGTTAGCTAAAACTGGACTTGCTGGGTTTCCCATTGCGCTGCCGTCAAGTTGAAGGTAGAAATTGTTATTGTAGCTAAAATAACTTGTGTCAAAACAAAAACAAATAAGTTCAATGAGCATATCAAAAGTTATGTTGATTTTCTTTGACCACGTGAGCCAATTTTCTTTAACAATTTTTAAGACCAATTCTTTAGGTATATTAGTGAAAAGGGAGGTTACATCTAATGACACCAGATTATAATTCGGATCCAACTTAATTCCTTTTAAAGACTCTACAAAGCAATATGAGTTCTTCACGTTATGTTTAAAGTCTATAGTTAGCGGACTTAATAATTGATGTAAACATTTCGCCAATTTATAACAAGGAGATCCAATGCAATTCACTACAGGTCTTAGTTTACAACCTTGTTTATGAACTTTTCTCAAGCCATAAAGTTTTGGTGGAACTGCATTATGTGTTTTTAATTGTTTCTCAGTATCTTTGTCAATGAGATTTTTTTCTTTCATCTGGGATACTAAAACATTACTTCTATTTTGGAATTGAGTAGTAGGGTCTTTTTTCAGCAATTTATATGTAGAAATATCTTCTACCATTGTTTTCATTACCGTAGTGTACTCATCTTTTTCCATAATTACAGTGCTATTACCTTTATCTGCTCTTGATACAATTAAATGCTGATTGTCTTTGAGAAATGTTTTTGTTGATTTATAGTCTTTTAGGATACTTCTGTTGTCTTTATCACACTTATTAGATTTGTAAAAATTATGAATCACATTAATGGCTCTTGATCTTAAATTATTTTTCTCTTCTGCCAATGCTTCTACACCTTCTATATCAAGAAAATCAAACCCATATTCTAAATCTTTAATTAACACATGTGAAGGAACTTCCTTGTTTGTAATTGGTATTCCAAAATTTGGTTCCAGACATAAGATCCTCTTCACATCCTCTGGTAACTGAGTATTGGTAAAATTGTAGATACAAGATTTTTCATGAGTGTTCGTAAGTATTGGTGATCTATCTTGACATAAGTTATTGAGCTTGTTGATGTTCAATTGTTTTATTCTTTTAAATTCAAATTCGTACTTTCTGTTCTTCAAAATTTGACATTCATTAAACAACTCTGTTGGAATTAATACTTTTAATGACTCACTGAGTCTATGATTTACTGATCCCAGTTTTTTAATTTTCCATAGTGTTATTTTAATTTCTAGGTTTAATATCCTTCTTGAAAAATTCTTACTTAGTTTTTCAGCTTCTTTTTTGAACGGGTGTAATTCACATAACAGCGAATCAATACTTTTGTGATTATTGGTTATGTGCTTGGGGTAAACTCCATGATACCGGCATTGTAAAAGAAAAATACGTCTATTATTAAAATTTGCTAGTTTTTTTGATGAGTTAAACCATTCTTTAATTATCTTACGTACCTGTTGTCCATAATTATCGCCAATGTAGTTAAGAAAACCCCTCGGTTGAAAATTTATATTAGAAATCGTGTCCATCGTGATTATAATAAAATTAAGCAAAATCGCAGGATAGTGGACAAAATAATTTGATTTTCAACTTGACGGCAGCGCAATGGGAAACCCAGCAAGTCCAGTTTTAGCTAACATTGTGATGGATTACGTTGTTTCCAAAGTACTAAAAACCTTACCATATAAAATTCCGATACTAAAAGTTTACGTGGATGACACTTTCATTGCAGTTCCCGAAAATAAAATTGATGATTTATTACAAAGGTTCAACCAGTTTAATGAAAAGATTCAATTCACTATGGAGAAAGAAGTTGATAAATCAATTCCATTTTTGGACACCTTAGTAACACGCTCAGCTTCGGGAGAATTAAAAACGAATTGGTATATGAAACCTTCTCATTCAGGCAGACTTCTGAATTTTCGATCTAACCATCCAGTGCAGCAGAAAATTAGTGTTATAAAAAGCTTGTTACACAGGGTAACAAAATTAAGTCACCAAGACTACCATAAGGACAATTTTAAGAAAGTTGAAAATATCTTAAAAGCTAATAATTACCCTGTCAACTTTATACATCAATGCGTTAATAGGTTTATAGAGGACCAAAATCACCTAAATAACACATCGGATACTGTGGATGAAAGATCTAAGTCTACCAAGATTTATGTTAGATTTCCATTTGTGAAGAACTTGTCTTATAAGATCAACAGATTATTTTCGAACACAAATATTAAGTTGGTGTTTTATAACTTAAATAAATTGGATAGGTTATTCACAAGACTTAAAGATAAGACGCCTATCTCACATCAATCTAATATTATTTATAAAATACCTTGTGAATGTAATAAGTGTTATGTGGGACAAACTAAACAGTTATTAAAAAATAGAATTTATCAGCACAAAATGGACTGTAGAAACATAAACTTATTAAGTGATAATAAAACGGCGTTGTCATCTCATCATTTCGACACTGGGCATAAATTTCTTTTCAATGAAGTTCAAATATTAGATAAAGAGTCAAATTGGAAGAAACGCAATATCAGTGAAATGTGTTTTATTAGAAAAAACAATTCAATCAATTATAGAACAGACACTCAAAATTTAAGTAGTCAGTACAATTATATTATGAAATTATACTAATTTTTGTATTATTATTATTTGATTGTTAAAATTTATAGTCAACATAATTTGTTACCATGTTACCATGTTTTTGTCTTATGTACCCTATCTTATGTTAATTGCTATGGTTAGTAATTAATATTAATTTTCATAAATATTGTTATTTTTAATATTGTACTTGAAAAAGTCTAAATCTATAGACGAAACGTCGTACATTTAATTTAATAAATCAAATTATTTTGTCCACTATCCTGCGATTTTGCTTAATTTTATTATAATCACGATGGACACGATTTCTAATATAAATAATAGCTAATAATGAATAATTAGAAAAATCAGTTAAAATAAATTCTTCAATATTAAATGAATTTATTTTTATTAATGAAACAATTTTTTATTAAGAAAATATTTTTTTAACTACTAATTAAACAAAACAAACAGTTAAAATAAAAAATTAAAGCAAATGTTCAAATAAACCTCCATTTTGAATTAAGCAGTGGCTTAATCGGTTACAAAAACTTTGTCTCACTTTATCTAACATTACAGGAGTCATATTGAAACATACTTCGACGATTTTGTCTTTAAGTTCATCCAGATTTTGTCAAATGAACAGCAATATGCATTTGTTACTGTATACGTACACCATGGTAACCATGGTAATGACCTCTGAATAGAGGGCAAAGCCTCTGATCTTAACTAATTTGTACTGTGTACTTTTCCCTATGTTCGGTTTTCTGTGATACACCCTGTAGATACCTACTAGCGGCGCTAGCACATACTCATTGAAACCTAGGCGTGGACCATTGCCGCTCCACTAATGTGCTCTGGTCAAAACATTCGTACTAAATTAATGTTGAGGTTAAAAAATGGCCATATCACACTTAAACCAAAAATTGTGATGAAATAAAATATAAAAAATGTAATGTATACGTATATATGAGACCTACAAAATATAGTTTTTAAATAAACATCTATAAAAAAGCAAAATCGAAAAACATGATGACATGCAAATTGTTCGCAGCAAGGCCGCCTCGATCCACTGCTGTAAAGTAATACGTTATAATAGACCGGTGGCGGATGAAAAATACTTTAATACATCTATTGCTTACCGGTCTCAAGAGACAGACACAGCGCTGTATGCTGTTTATCAGCCGGTCCCATGGGAGTGCTATGGCAATCAAGGTGTTAAATTTAGAGAAAATAAAATTATTTGATTAGATAACGTTAGTAATTCCTACTAATATAGTCACTGTGAACGGTCGATAGACAATCGATTTGCAAAAGTCTAGATCACATCCGGTGGGTTACAATGTATTTGTATTGTTGATGTAAAGGCTTTGGGTGATTCACCACCCAAGACAAGATAAGTCTCCAGACATGACTTTGCAAATTACGAACGTCCATTGTGACGATCCGCGAGAACGAACATTTCCACGAATTCACAACGCCCATGAGTTGATGGGGGTACACCTTATAAATATACTCCCCACAACCAAAACAAAAAAGATAGTGTTGAATCGTGAAACTGTGCGGGTCGAGCTACTAGATATGGGTAAGCCAGAGTTTTGCTTTGTTTTCTGAAATATTGTTTTTTATTATTTTTTTATATATCTATATTAAATATTTATTTTACTTTATTTTATGTAATCATTCATAAATCCCTCCCCTCACAACCATCCTAATTTCCTAAACGGAGAACCATAAGATCGTCAAAAGAACCCTTACTGCCCTATTGGTACTATGTGCTAATAGGGTGGTAACATATTTGGTGGCAGCGGGGTGCGATCATAATTAATATGGTTTTCTGTTTGGGGATTGGCTATTAGTGGTTGTGAGGATTGGGTCATTACTGCAAAAAAATGAGAAAGAAATAAAATAATGAGTTTTGAATTTGGGGGTATTTAATATATATATTACGAGTATTGGAAATCTTTGGCTTGCTTACGGCATATTAATTTGGTTTCTGAGCCGGGAAACCACCTGAAGTATTTCCAAACACTCAAAAAATAATGTATTGCAGACAAGGTTGAGATGAGCCATTATGTGGTGTAAGCTCTTCATTTTGTTATGTAATACGTTATTAGAGAATTATTAACGGGTTTAACACAGAATAAAGCGACTTATATTTTAATAATAAGAGGAAGAAAGGTGAAAAGAAACATACAGTAATGTTGATGTTTATGTTGCAAGGTTGAATATTATGCATATAATACTGATAAAGTGTAGATTGAGTAACTAATGTTTATGATAATTGTTGTGTAATTTTTTTTTATATATCTCTGTGGGCTGCAGTTTGTTTTTACTTATCGCATGACTGGAATGTTCCATGTTTAAATTTTATTAGTGGTTTTGGACAGTAAATTCATTTTGGTTGTTTAGTTGAAATTTTACCAAAAATGGAAAATAATACAGACAGTGGCCCTTCTAGTTCAAATCAGAGACCCACTGTAGTTTCAGTAGAAGTCCCACGAATAAGCTTGGGTACTTTCGCAAATACTTTAGAAACATTCTCTGGAAAAGAGAATGTTAGACAATACTTTGAAAAAGTAGAACAACGTGCCTCTTTGGATAATATAAGTCATAGCCAACTTTTAAATGTCATTAAATGTAGACTTATAGGCACTGCATATCAATATTTTAAAAGCGAAACCAATTTGAATGACGCAGCCACTACATATGAAAGATTTAAAGCCGCCTTTATTGGCCGATTTACTCCGCTGAGAATTCCAGGATCGGCTCAGTTTAAATTATCTCAGGTTTATCAGCGTTCAAATGAATCCGTTAGTCAGTTCGTCACTCGTTTAAAATTAACGGGACACGAAGCCCTCGAGGAGGATTTAATAAATATAACAGAAGAAGAGAAACTGGGAATTATTAAGAAGAATAAAGACGCAGTTTTGGCTCAGTTTAAAATAGGGCTAAGAAGAGACATTTTGAAGATTATCGGAATATTACTGATGCGGGAAAGCAACCTTACAATAGAGCAAGCAGCCCTATTGGCCGAACAAGAAGAATTGAACCAAGCTTTTCTAAATTCTACGCGTGGGACGGTACATAATGTGAGTTATGCGTACAGGGTTTCCGAGCAGCAATATGGACAGAATAATCGGGAACGACAAAAACAAACTGAAAATCAAATGACTTTAGCTACTAATGAGCTTAAATGCTTCAATTGCTATGAAGTGGGCCATATGGCAAGAAATTGTAAAAACGCCACAGTTTGTAGATTTTGTCAAAAGACGGGTCACCGCGAAAGAAACTGTTTCGCGAAAAACAGGACTTTAAGAAATTCTCAACAGACCCAAGTCGCTCAAGATCGGAGAAACGGGAAGATCAATTATAACAATGAGCCACGACATACAAAAAGAACGACTTCATTTAGTCCAAGTGAAGGATCTGCGTCAGGAAATAACGAAGCAGGATCTTTAAACTCAAAAACTACCTCGAACGCAGTGCCCCAGTCCGAGGGAAGGAGAACGTAAAAACAATAACTACACTTTATAGTGCAAGATCATGGGAAACGCCATATATTTTACAAGCGCGATTGGGACGAAAAATCTTGCACTTACTAATAGATACGGGTTCGGCAGTATCAATCATAAAATCGGAAATTACCAGGGGCATTAAACTAACAAATACAGAACGAACGGCATTAGTGAGTCTCACGGGACACGATTTAAAGAATACTGGGATGGCACAGATTAAGTTGGAAATAATGGGAGATGTTTACGCAGCAAATTTCGTGGTTTGCAAAGAATTACCTATACAAGAAGACGGTTTATTGGGACGGGATTTTCTTCGACAACACGAAGCAATTATAAATTGTAGGGAAAATATACTACAATTAAACGGGAATAATATTCAGCTGTATGCTGACGGAGAATTAAACGGGATTAACTGGGTTGACCAGAAAGGGTCATTAAATAATAAACTGCTATTGGAAAATACACTTAAGTCAGAGATGACACGGGAAACAAGAGAGTCTAAAAAGGGACTTACGTTATGTAAAAAGAGTTTACTACGTAAGATAAGCACAACTACTGCTGACAAGCAAGTGCACATGAGTACAGCTGTCGATGGGAAAAATGCACCAGAGAAAACTAGGGTTGAACAAAATCTCAAACAAGGAGACGTACCGAAAATGACTTCAGAACTAGAACCGAATGGATGCCAAGGACAGGAAGATTTCACCGAACGTTCACTGCGGCCACAGATGAACAAAATGCCAAACATTAGGGGAGATGGCCGTCTCCCTGTTATGTTAAAAGAAGAAATCGAAATTCCTGCAAGGTCCGAGTGTGTCTGTATAGCTGTTCACAAGAGTTTGAAGCCAAAACAGGACGTACAAATTGAGCCAGAAGAAATTCTAGTTAGGGGTGTAATGGCAGCTCGGGTATTGACTCAAGTTAAAGAAGGGGGCCAAGTAGCAGTGAGATTAATTAACATTACGGGAAAACCATTAACCGTCGGGGCAAAAACAATTGTGGGTAAAGCAGAAGAAATAAGCTACGACTCAACAATAAATAGATTGAATGCGAGGGTATGTGCAACAGTTAATAAAGCATGTCAAAAGGATATGCGGGAATACATCCAAGTTGATCATTTAAATAAAGAGACTCAAGAATTATTAATGCAATTAATTGAAGAATATGACGACATATTTTTGACTGAGGGGACGAAGTTAGGTACAGCAAGGGGTGTGCAACATCGTATTATTACCGAAAACGTTCCACCAATTTCCCAAGCGCCGTACCGAGTACCTCACGCTCAGAGACAAATACTACAGGATCAGGTAGACGAATTATTAACAGAAGGCGTTATTTCACCATCAGTATCACCATGGAGCGCACCTGTCGTGTTGGTACCAAAAAAATCAGACACAGGAGAAGAAAAATTTAGAATGTGTATAGATTATAGAAAATTAAACGCGATAACTAAACGGGATTTCTATCCGCTTCCTAACCTGCAGGAAACATTTGATCTGATGCACGGCTCCAATTTATTCACTACCCTAGACTTGGCAAGTGGCTATCATCAGGTTGAAGTCGCACCTGAGGATCGTGAGAAGACTGCATTTAGCACACCGAACGGTCATTACGAGTATAACAAAATGCCTTTCGGCCTTTTGAACGCACCTAGTACGTTTGAAAGACTAATGGATACCGTGTTATCAGGGCTATGTGGTGACAAGTGTTTAATATATCTGGATGATGTCATAATTTATAACAGTAGCGGAGTGGAGGACCATTTAACTCGCTTACGACAAGTTTTTGATTGTCTACGCGCAGCTAATCTAAAACTAAAACCTTCAAAATGTAAATTTCTACAAGAACAAACCTCATATTTAGGTCATATTATTTCTAGTGAAGGTGTTAAACCAAACCCTGAGAAGATTGAAGCAATAGAAAAGTATCCGGTACCAAGAAATATAAAAGAAATTAGAGCATTTCTGGGATTGACGGGATTCTACAGGCGTTTCATTCCTGAATTTGCGAAATTAGCTAAACCACTTACTAATTTAACTAAGAAAAACGTCACGTTTCATTGGGATGATGAAGTACAAAGATCGTTTGAAAAACTTAAGAAAGCTTTGAGTAAAGATGCTGTATTAAAGTATCCGGATTTCTTAAAGGTGTTCACCCTTACTACAGATGCTTCTGGTACAGCAATTGGGGCAATACTTAGCCAAGAATGCGACAACAAGGAAAGACCAATTGCTTTCGCAAGTCGTCAATTAAATAAAGCTGAAACAAATTATTCGACTACTGAAAAGGAGTGTTTAGCAGTAGTTTGGGCAGTCAAGCACTTTAGATGCTACCTTTACGGACGAAAATTTAGAGTAATCACAGATCATCGACCATTGCGGTGGCTTATGTCTATTAAGGATCCAGCTTCAAGGTTAGCAAGATGGGCGTTAACGCTAGCAGAGTACGACTATGAAATCATTCACAGACCAGGCTCGCAAAACATGAATGCAGATGCACTATCTAGAATTACTATAAACGCGTTGAACAAAATAGAAGCTCCTTGCGAACCCGTATATGACAGGGAATATATCAAAGAGCAACAACAGCAGGATGAAACCGTGAAAGCACTAATAGAACAAATCGATCTAAATCAAGACACTGCTACATATTATTTGGATGATGATGGATTATTATACAAAGCGCGGAGTGAAATTGGACGACATGACCAGTTAGTTGTACCGAAGAAAATGGTACCCCGAATTATGCACGATTACCATAATCTTCCATTTGCAGGGCATCAAGGTTACGAAAGGACCTTGGCATTCGTCCGCAGCAGATTTGTTTGGACACATATGGCAACAGATATAAAAACGTATTGTCAGCAATGCATGTCATGTGCAAAGAGAAAATTGCGAATGTCGCAACCTGCACCGCTACAGCACTTTCCAGAAGTCAGTGTTCCATTTGAACGAGTAGCCATGGACATCGTTGGACCATTGACTACCACTATGGACGGGAATAAGTATCTGTTGACTTTTCAAGACTATTTTACGCGCTACTTAGAGGCTATTCCACTGCCCGATCAGAAATCTGAGACGATCGCCAGAGCTTTCGTAAATCAGATTATTACAAGACATGGGACACCTCGCGCATTAATTACCGACCAAGGAACCAATTTCTTGTCAACATTGATGAAAGAGGTTTGTAAAATCCTTCATATAAAGAAAATACAGACGACGCCCTATCGCCCTCAAGGGAACGGCATGATAGAGCGCACCCATCGGGTTATGAAGGATATGTTATCACATTATATCGATACATCTCAACGAGATTGGGACTCTTGGATCCCCTTTATATTAATGAACTACAGAAATAGCGTACATAGTTCAACAGGAGAAACCCCATACTTCCTACTACACGGCCGTGATATGGAGTTGCCACACGACCAGACAATTCGTGCACAGCGAGTAGCGTACGACTGTTCAGAAAATTATGCCGCAGAATTGGTTCAGAGACTACAACAAGCGTACGAAAAAACTAAACAATGTTTGAAAGATAATTCCGACAAACGCATTAAACAATTTAATAAAAAATCGAAACCTTCAAAATTGGAAGTAGGAGACCGCGTGTACTTACATGATCCTAGTGGTAAAATAAATCAATCAAAAAAACTTAGCAAATATTGGACGGGACCATATCGAATCATAAAGAGATTAGGACCTGTCACTGTAGAAATTCGCGACATTGAGAAGGGAAAGGATCAAATAGTTCATGTAAATAGACTAAGGTTATGTAGATCTGCTGAAGGCGTTACAACGGAGTTGGAAAATTCAGAAGATACAAGCGAAATTTTTAATACTGAAGTCACAGAAAAGGAATTTACTATTAGGGAAGTAATAGGCGATCTATTTACGGCACCAAACGATTACTCTTTAGCTCATTGTGTAGCAAAAGATTTGCGGATGGGAAAAGGAATAGCACTGCAGTTCCGGGAAAAATTTAAACAAGTACACAAATTAAGAAGACAGAATACGCGCTTGGGTGAAGTAGTATTTTTGAAGGTCAAGAACAGATTTGTTTACTATTTGATAACAAAACAATATAGTGATGATAAACCCACGTACGAAAGCCTTAAAACAACACTGGAACGATTGAAATACCGTATGACACAGCATAAAGTTGATAAAATCGCCATGCCAAGGATCGGTTGTGGTTTGGATAACTTGCATTGGCCAACTGTGCGTCAAATCATACAGGAAACATTCTATGATAGTGGAGCCGAAATTGTGATTTATAAACTACCAGGTGAAGATGAAGGCGAAAATTTTCAAAATTATACACTAGAGCGGGAAGAATTAGCAAAGGAGGATCTCAGTGGAAATCAACTGGCCGAAGTAAGTAATTTGCAAAATTTCAGAGTTCAAGTACAGTCTCCAACAAGTCAATCTGACACGGACTCAGGGGATGAAGCGAGGGGACATATCGAAAAGGTAAGCACGTTAGAAACAGGTACTAAGTCACCCCCGCATACGCGAAGTAGGGGACCTGTTCCTGATGTCCCATGGATATTAGATAGAAAAATTTAACTATCTATGAGAGATAAACTACCAAACAACATGGGTAAGATGGATTTTTGTTGTTGTTTTATTTTTTGGATTTTGTGGTTTTTCTGATAATGTTTGAATGTTTAAGTCTAAAGTAAACAGTAAATTTTAACTCTATAAAATGTGGTCAGGGATAAAGCAAAGCAACCATGACAATTTTCTTTTTGTAGAATGTAGGTAACTTGCGAGTGATAATAACTTAATAGTAAATAAAGTTGAATTATTATAATCATAAAACTCGAAGGTGAAAATTAATTAAAGGTAAAAACAGTGTTATAATAATAAACCTTTTGATGTGGTGAGATAAATAATCAATAAGAAAAGGTTAAAAACTATTCAAAAACTAGTTGTTTCGTTAACAGTGTTTAAAAAATATATGTATAAATATAAACGTAATCCACAAAAAAAACATTAACATGATGTGCTCCGCACCTCAGTTTTTTATCTGTGCGCTACTAACTCTCAACACTATCGTCGTTAAGGCATTTATCGGTTATGACTGCACCGGCGAAAAATTAAATATTACTACTGTATCCCTATTAGAGGTACATGAATGTCAAAATACTGTCAAAGCATTGGCACAGACCGAGGAATATATTCAATTAATACAGACAGCTGACTATACTACTAAACATGTGTTTCAATGCAAGATATCTATCGATAGGCATATCACCTATTGTGGGATGCATTCTCACTCCTCAGAAGTTAGGGGAGGTCACGGATCATACATTATGCAGGTTGGAGAGAAACAGTGTGAGAATATGCATAAGTACAGACAGTTACAATTTCAACACAACATTGTTTTCGACGGGCTCGAATTAAATAACACAGTTTATAGAACCGCCGTCATATCAGGATCCCTCAACATGTACGGGAGTTGCTCTGGCAGTGACTATTCTGACCAATATGGCAGCTGGTCAGGTGTGGTCGTGCAAGCGGTAGTTACAATCTCGCTGTCCGACTACATGGCCCCAGTTCATTTAAATAATAATAATATCAGATTGAGGTCAGGAACAGTGTGTTCATACCTGGACTATTCCTGTATTGATTCGGAGGGTGGAGAAACATTTTGGAATGAACACTTATACTCATTTTGTGATTTACGAAGATACATGGTGTTATATGAAGGTCCAGCTACAGTGATAACAGCAGCGGGAAATGAACCACGGACAGAGACACGTAAAGTTTATACAGTGACGACGGAAGAAACAACATTTGCCCTTTCTGTACAATCTGATACTCGTATTTGCACCTATGAAGCGTATCAGACAGAGCATCCGAAGTTACAAATTATTGTCGGGACGAAGGACAAATTCCTCTTAAAGAAGAGCCAATTGATCCCAGAGAATTTGGATATTTTTACTTATGTAAACTCAAAGTTAGTTTACGTCGAAAAACATGTCTCCCGGGAAATGAGTTCTCTATACATGGCAGTACAAAATCAAAAATGTGAAATAGAGCGTCAAGTAATCAGAAATTTGCTCAATCTAGCTATCGTTGCTCCTGAGCAATTTGCGTACAATTTTATGAAGAGTCCAGGCTACACAGCAATATCAACTGGAGAAGTCGTACACTTACTGCAATGTGTACCCATAGACGTCACACTAAGGAAGGCCAATGAATGTTATAACGAATTACCCGTAACTTTTATGAATAAAAGCTATTTCTTAACTCCCAGAAACCATATCCTGCAACAGCACGGAACCGAAATTGACTGCAATACATTCACATCTTCCACCTATTTGATAGCCGGATCCTGGTATAAAATAAATCCCGAAGTCATAGAAACGTTTCCGCCTAACTCATTGAAACCTACCAAAACCCATACATGGTCCTATACAAATCCAGGAAAATTGGCATCGAGCGGGATTTATTCTAATGAAGACGTTGCAAGACTGACGGAACGCTATATGTTCCCGTCAGAACGACAAGCGGTACTAAACACGTTTTCAAGAAGCATAACTGGGACACGAACAAATCTGCAAGGGCTAAGTCTAGACCATGCCTTTTCAGAAGCAGCCATGGAGTCGTTGTTTTCACAATACATAAATAAGATGTGGGGATGGTTCGCGTTTATTGGAAATTTCGCATCAGGGCTAATCGGAATGTGGATAGCATTCAAACTGATAAAATTTGTATTTGATACGCTGATCCAGGGTTGGTCACTCTATCAGGTCT